>CAJQZP010000288.1:10607500-10927500 GCA_907164705.1 Parnassius apollo | reverse complement strand
TTTATTAATTATAGGGTCCCAAGCAGGTGGTAGTACCCAGCCTCCTTCTCTATTGAAATTATGATTTTTTAATTTCAATAGCCTCACGTATCATCCATGGTAGGAATCGATGTTCTTTGGCGAGGATTTGTGGTCTATCAAATCTGAACTAAAGGTTGGGGGGTTGGGGATTCTGCGTAGATCGGACCAAATACTATAGATAAAAAGCTGAAGGTACTCTTGGTGAACTTTGACATCGGGACGTCAGTAACCTCAGTCCCCCGTGAACATGGGTGCTGGAAAGCACCCGAAACGTCGCGTATTAAAGATGAAAAAATAAAAGGCGATAAAATCCGTAAAAGTAGTTTTATCAATGTGTAGTGTTCGCGTAAATATAAGAAATAATTTCTCTAGCCTTTTCCATGTTCTCTTCGCAAGCCGCTATCACATGCGATAGTTCAGGTATTAATTAATTATAAACAAAATTGTCAAACAAATTAAAAATTAATCTGTATTTTAAGTCTTAATTGGGAACTATAACGCATTCAGTGGCATAAGTGCACAAAAAAGCTAAATATTGCTAGTGAGTCTTAAAGGTAAAGATGGTTGGGCGCTAATTAAGCTACGATTTTAGTAGACAAAAGGAGTTGATCGAAGAAAAGTGTGTTTTTCTCGCCAATGCACCAGGTGTCTAACATGAGTTAAAGAGTATTTTAACACTAGGCAGGCCAGAACAGATTTCTGTTAAAATCTGTCCTTAGTCAGCTTTGAGAATATTCTTCGAGTTAAATAAATTTAATCAGGGCCAAACTACCGAGGGCTGCATAATTGTCAATTTAAAAGCTTGATAAAATATATAGGTACGTAATCGATACTAATAAATATACCACACTACAGCACACCACAATACAGCTATTATTATTATCATCATCATCATTGTAGCCCATCACAAGTCCACTGGTGAACATAAGCCCCAAAGAAAGCCGCAAAGCATTGTCCTGAGCCACTTGAATTCACAAGTATACCTTAAGTTAGACAACAATACGAAGCCACACTTAGGTTAGGAACCACAGTTAGGTTAATATGTTTTAGTTGTTTTGAGGGTACATAATTGTACTGTATTGCTACAATTGATACCAGTCTGCCTGACAAGCGTGTATATGGTTACAAATCTTTACTACGATAGGAAATGACCATTCCTAGCCATAGCTAAGAAAAATAAGAATAGCAAGATGGTTGGACGTAATATCTGCGCAAATGTTTATTACCCATGTCTTAAATTAGAAATTATGATGCTATGATTTGAAATTTTTATTTAACGAAAGTGACAAAGGCACTCAAAGTCTACTTTCGTCCATGGACGCCTGCCAACAACTTCATCGAGGAAAGCTACACCTTCGTAGACACCTCTGAGGATAATGGTGAAATGAGTAACAGCATGTCAGAGGACGGCAAGTATACCTAAACTGGTACTCGACACCCTTTAGACTGGAACACCACTTTGCAGGAACTGCTGCTTAGCACCGCCACCATCGTAGATAAAAGCGTTAGACTTCCTATATGACTTTCTTTTAGATAGACTTCTAGGTAGAAAAGGAATATTACTTCCTAGTAAAATAGTAAATATTTACTTTTCTTTTGAAACATTTTAGTGCTGTTTTAGAAAAGACAGTTTGCAATTTCTTCTCTTCTTTTCGGTTTTTCAGGTCTCGGTCCACTAGTACGAATTTAGTTCCTTTTACGGAATTCTTGTACGAGGCTGTTGGCATGGGCCATCAGGCTGATGTTATTTATACTAACTTCAGCAAAGCTTTTAACAAGGTTTCGAATAAGATTTTGATTCTAGATCTAAGTTGTGTCCCTATGGGATTTGTGGCTCTTACTCAAATAGTTGAATTCGTATTTAGTGCAAAGTACCTTCTTAGTAGCAATTAATAGTTTTCAATCAAGTACTAAAACTATGGGTTCCGGTGTTCCTCAGCGTTCTCATTTGGGACCAGTCTTTTTTTTCATAAATGATATTAAAAAATGTTTTCTGTTTTCAAAATATTTTTTATATGCTAATGACTTAAAATTTATGAGAATAATTAAGAGTGATGATGATACTAAATTATTACAAAGTAACATTGATAGACTAATCCAATGGTGCTGCAACAACAGACTTGCTGCTTCAACGACAGACTTTAATACAAGTAAATGTTATGTTAAATTCTCCAGAAAACAGATTTTAATACATGTCAATTACTTTATTTATAATATTAAAATTAGGGAAGTAGAGACGATTCGGGATCTTGGCGTAATATTATATGATAAAAAATTAACTTTTGTACCCCAATCGGATAACATAATTATAAAATCATCTTAAATGTTGGGCTTTTGTCATAAGGAACTCTAAAATATGCATTACAAAACCAAAATATTTCTCCACAACAATCTAGTTCATAATATTTTAGAATATTGTAGTGTGGTATGGACACAACATTATGCTACACATTCATTACGTATCGAACGTGTTCAAAAGCGGTTCCTCTGGCATCTAACATTTTCTGTTGCAAAAAAGCTGCGGTCCTATAATAGTAAATTGCACCATTTTAATTTAGAAACCTTAGAAAGTCGCAGAAAGTATAATGGTGCAGTTTTTGTACATAAAACATTTAGTTCTACATTTAACTGCCCCAGTTTTATCGAACTTTTAAGTTTCGTGTACCTTCGAGATTACCTCGCAGCTCTATTGCACCACTTAGTCCACCATTAAGAAGAACTGTCTTGGGAAATAATTCTCCTTATGCCATGTTCTGCAAAATTATTAATGGATATAGCGATCAAATCGACATTCACTTTGACTCACCCAAAACATTCTCTAAGTGTCCCCTTTAATGTATAAGTTAATAACGTAAATTAAAATAGATTTCTTAGTTTTTTTTTAAGTTTTTTTGTCTATGTGGCACTATTCTTACTAATAAATATGTATTTAATTTTAGTTGAGGAACAACTTATTGATTTTTCAGTTTTTTTTTATAAAGTTATATGCATGCGGAGTTTACCTTTAAGAAATTGTAGCACTTGTGTAAATACTTTTAAGTAATTGTATTAATTTGATGTATTAGTTTTATCAATTGTTGATAAACTTAATAAAGAGAAAAAAATAATTACTGGCTCATTGTTTTTATTTTGTTCCGCTGTCATGTCTACTTTTCAGCAGAACATTTTAAGAGAATTAACTATTTATTACGAGGCTACTGAAAATTTCGGGAATCAAGGAAGTGACACAACATTACTATTTAAAATGTATTTATTGCTTTTCGAAGTATTTATTCTTCGCGAAATTTGACACATTTTTCCATACGATAGAACTAATCATTGAAGCAACCATTCCATTCGGAAGTTGGGGTCTCCAAAATGGCCGTTTTGTAGGCGTCTACAGCTCCTTCAGGTGATGAAAATCTCTGTCCACGCAATTTATTCTTTATTTTAGGGAAAGTATAGAAATCATTAAGGCTTAGGACGGGGCTGTACGGCGGATGGTCTAATAATTCTATGTTTTCTTGCTTTAAAAACTCTTTTTATTCTGTGTGCGGTGTGAGAACTCGCATTGTCGTGATGGAGGATGATGCGGCGGTTGCAATTCTCTTTACGGAGTTCAGAAACGACCTGTGGCAAACAAATGCTAGCATACCATTCTGCATTAAGCGTTGTTTGTCCCTCAAGAGGAATAGTCGTAACATGGCCGGTTTTGGAGACAAACGTGGCCATCATTTTTTTGCAACACTCCGTGAAGGAACAATTTTTGTTGGCTTTAATTCATTTTCGAACACCCAAACTCGTGATTGTTTTTTATTTCGGGTTCGTACGCGTATATCCAGGATTCGTCACCTGATACGATATTGTATACAGCATTTGAGGATCCTGCGTGGAATCTTTCGAGAGTTCTAACGCACCAAGTAACGCGAGCCGCTTTTTGATCTTCAAAGATAATTTGTATTCGACTCATACCAATGTCTAAAGTTACCTAAATTTCGCGTTATTTCACATGTCAATCTTCCTCAATCAGCTTACGCACAGTATCAACGTTTTCTTGAGTGAATGCAGTTTTTGATCGACCTTGACGGGGATCATCACTGAGCTTGACACGTCCACCTTGAAATTCAACAAACCAGCGACTAATTGTGGTTTTGGATGGGGCTTTATCACCAAATGCAGAAATTATCCGGTCAACACACTGTTTTTGTGTTAAACCACTTCGAAAGTCATAATAAATCATCGCTCTTGAATTTTCTCGAGTCAATTCCATTTTCCCAACGACTAAACAAGTTTGACAAAACCTTGTGACAAGACCGAGAATCTTTTTTTTAAATAAATAAATAGTATTCGATTTTTTAAAACCAAGGAGTTTTCAATTAAAATGATTTAATTATACCAGAAAAATACGAACTCTTTCAAACTTACATACGCAGTTTATATCATATTATACACTTTTATTTCTATATAAATGGACGATTACTACACTCTTTCATCTAAATCTACTAATTTTGTTTAGCTACTTTGTCAATTGTTAAATAAACAAGTATTTTTTTGCTAGTTTGATACCATATTGAACTCTTTCTTTTCTACCAAAAATTATATAACCACAGACTATATTCTTAAAGAGAATGTAGTGACTATAATTTTAAATCCTGTAGTCAATGCACTGTCTATTATTAAGGTATTGTAAAAATTTCATTATTTATTTCTTTTCGTTATAGTTATTTTATCACACAGTTTCTAACCCTGTCGGTGAGAAACTATGTGATAAAAGAATAGTTTGGTTTGCAAGATGATGCGGTGACCAGGATTAAGAAAGGAATGCTTCGGTGGTTTGGTCATGTAGAAAGAATGAATAAGGAAAGACTGACAAAGCAACTATATGATGCAGAAGTGAATGGAAGAGTCGGATAGGGACGTCCTAGGTGAAAATTTGTCGACCAAATTGGCGATATACTAAAAATGGGCCAAATTAAGAGTACCCTTAACCGACGAGCATGTATGCGTATGTATATGGATATGGAAGAGGCGAGAGAGGTATTTAAGGATCATGCTAAATGGAAGGCTGTAATCTCTGCCTACCCCTCTGGGTTACGGGCGTGAGTGTTTATGTTTTCTTTATAATCACAAACATATCCAACACGCCACGTTCTGTCTACCGGAGAAGCGAAAAGTGGATTGCAGAGGCCCGTCTGGCTACGTTGAATGTATGTGGGGCAATGAATGATAAAATGGATGAAGTATGCGATATGATGAATCATAGAGGAATAGATGTGTTATGCGTAAATGAGACGAAAAGGAAGGGGAAGGATGTCACTACACATGGCATGTATAGCGCATACTGGTCTGGTGTAGACGAGATCGAGCGGGCATGCCAGGGAGTAGGTATCATGCTTTCAGAAAGAATGGGCCAATGTGTGAAAGAGTATGAATGTGTAAGCCCAAGACTGCTATGGATACGAATGAAAGTGGGCTTAAAGAAGTTGTTTGTGTTAGGGGTCTACGCCCCAGACATGTATAAGCCCACTTATATCCGAGAGCAGTTTTGGGAAATGGTAAGGATGGTGTTAATGAAGTGTAAGGGAAATGAAAATATTATTATGCTAGGAGATTTTAATGGAACGGTTGGGGTCAGGAGGCTTGGTTATAAAAGGATATTGGGAACGTTTGGTGATAGAAGTATAAATCAGAATGGTGAAACTCCCCTCACCGTATGTATGGAAAAGAATCTTTTTGTGATGAACACTTGCTTTCGCCACAAGAGGATTCACATGTATACTTGGGAAAGAGGTGACGATAGAAGCATGATAGATTTCATAATTGTGGATGAAAGATTGAGTGGCGTAGTGGTAGATACGAGAGCTTACCGGGGTTCTAACGTAGCAACGGATCATTATTTAGTTTTATGCCGAATTAATGGTCTATTCTGGCGTTGGCGCCATCGATCGTCTGTGTCTACCACTGCGTTACAGCGTATTAGAACAGAAAGGTTACAAGATGAAAGTGATAAAAACAAGTTCAAATGTAGACTGAAAGAAAATATAAGTGGTTTGGATGAATTATGTATGAAGGAGTTAGACTTTATTTATTTATTTATTTATTTATTTATTTATTTATTTATTGACACACCAACAGCATAACATACAAAACATTACAATAATCTTCGTCTTATAAATAGTTTGGTATGCATGCCAATTACTGGTGCATACATCATTCTCGTTAGAAGACATTAAATTAATTTAAGTTCAAAATAAATTTCAATTTACAAATTTTGAGTTGCAGCAAATTAATAAGTAAAAATCAAAAATCAAAAATCAAAAGTATAACAAAAAGAAGAAATTTAGTAGCATAAATATTAAATTACAAATCTAATTTACCAACAAAAATGTGCGGTAAGCTTTTTTTTTAGATTTGTCACTGAGTCATGAAAAATATCAAAATCTTTAATGGACGCGGAAAATCGATTGTACTCAGAACACATCCTTGATAATGGAGAATGTTTTAGAGCATTTGTTCTACTTACTGGTACAACAAGTATGTTAGTGAGAGGATTTCGTGGATATCTGTACGGGATTTTGAAATTTATTTCATTAAGCAATTCACTGCATGCCATCTGTCCTGACAACAGCTTTTTGAGGAATGTTATATCTAATATTATGCGGCGATTATAAAGTGACATCATTTTAAAGTGTTTCAGCCGCAAGTCATAGGTGGCCTTATGAGAGATGCCGGAAGTGTGATATGTCAGGTATCTAGTAAAGGATCTTTGTAGTCTCTCCAGACGTTGAGATGGTGCCGCGTATTGGGGACTCCACACAACTGATGCAAATTCTAGTTTGCTGCGAACCAGTGAGTTATAAAGGATTATTTTGGTTTGAGGAGAAACAAATCCTTTGGTATTTCTTTTAAGGAAACCTAACATCCTGGCCGCTTCTTTTACAGTTTTGTCCATGTGCACTTTGAATTTCAATTTCGTGTCCATTGTTACGCCTAAATCTCGAATCTCCTTAACCTCCTGTAACTTATCTAGCTCTAATTTATACGATGATGGCAATTGAACTTTTTTCTTTGTGTACTTAATGTGATAAGATTTCTTCGTATTAATAATCATGCCGTTCAATTTGCACCACATATTTATTCCATCGAGATCAGCTTGGATGAGCTCCACATCATTATTTGAAGTAACGGTTTTGAATATTTTTAAATCATCGGCAAAAAGTGAGTATTTACAGTAATTTATAGATGAGGTAATGTCATTTATAAACACCGAGAAGAGAACAGGGCCTAAGTGGGATCCCTGTGGTACTCCTGAACATGCAACATACTCATGTGATATGTGACCGTTCAGCACCACAAACTGAAGTCTTTTTTGCTAGGTATGAATTAAACCATTCCAGTAAGGTCCCACCAATACCAGACCCGCTCAATTTATGTACAAGAAGCGAGTGACACACCTTATCAAAAGCGCTCGAGAAATCCATGTATATACAGTCTACTTGTTGGCGTCTATCTATTTCTTTACTTAGATAGGACATAAATGACACCAAGTTCGTTTTGATAGAACGTCCTTTTCGAAACCCATGTTGAAATTCTGACATCCGACTTTCCAAGTGGCGCGTGACAATTGGGCAAACAAGGGATTCAAACAGCTTAGGTATACAAGAAAGTATGGATATAGGACGGTAGTTTTTGATGTCACTGCTGTCACCCTTCTTGTACACTGGAACGATCTTAGCTTTTTTCCACAATTCAGGAAATACCCCGTCATGCAAAGATCTATTGAAAAGAAGTGACAGTGGCAGAGTAAGAGTAGGACCGCAGCGCTTTACAAAAACAGGAGGGATCTCATCCGGACCGGCACCCTTGAAGATATCTAGTTTTTTAATGGCACGTTTAATTTCATGTTCACTGAATCTAATTACACTCAAATATGGCAAACCGTGCACTGCGGACTCTAGGCTATCAGGTAATACTGTGTTACTAAACACTGATGAAAAATTTTTAGCAAATAGTTCTGCAATCTTTGTACCAGTGTTTGCAATTTCGTCATCAAGGCTCATTTCGGCAGGTATAGTAGTTTCACCACCTCGCCTATCCTTAATATAGTTCCAGAAATATTTAGGATTCCTGACAATATTACCCTCGACCCGTTTTTTATAACTTTGTAGGCATGCGTCTATTATTTTCTTACTTCGCTCACGAAGTAATTCATACTCCAACCTATCGCGTGGATTTTTGTATTTCACAAATTTTTTCTCTTGCTTTCTTTTTCCAAGATTATTCTGATCAGAGACCTGCTAAACCATGAGGGGAACCTGCTTTTTTTTGGCTTCAAAATAGGGACGTATGTTTTCACGGCATTGTTTAAAATACGGTAAAATACTGTGGTCATCTCGTTAACGTTTTTACACCTATCGAACTGTTGTGACCAATTAATTTCCCTAAGATGAGTCAAGATTAGATCATAGTTCGCTTTGAAAAAGTTGTGTCGAGGTTTTTGGGCTGGTTTAAGTAAGTTCGGTTTTAGTTCCGGTACAGTAATCAATAACGGAGGATGCTTTCGGTCAATTTTACTTATAACATTTAAGGAGTTAGAAACCTCTAAAGGAACACAGTTGGTTAGAACAAGGTCCAGCACTCTGCCATCCTCGTTAGGAATAGGGTTCATTTGTGTAATATTATTTAGCGCCATGAAATCAGTGAGTGCCAGACCCTGTGGTGAATCATAATTAAATGCACTGCATGAAACACCGTCCACACTGCGAGACCAACCAATGAAGCCCATGTTGAAGTCTCCCAACATTATAACTTGATCAGCTTTGTCCAAAATATCGTTAGTATGCTCCAAAAACCGAGTAAGGCTTTCCAGGTTTACTGGTGGAGGAAGGTATACCACACAAATTAGTATTTTGGTAACAATGTTATTTTTAGTTTTTATATCAATTGAGACCCATAGATCCTCCGCATCGCTCTCCCAGCTTGAATGTCTGAAAGAAGGTATATCCCTAGAAACAGCGACTAAAACCCCCCCTCCGTCTTTTTTAGTAGTTTCTGAGCACAATCGATCTCTCCTATAAACAATATAACGCTTATCTATAAATTCTAAGTTCGTTATATTACTATTGAGCCACGTTTCAGTAAATACAATTACGTTGTAATTATTAATCAGAATATTTTTAAAGACATCCTCTGTTTTAGTTCTTAAGCCCCGCACATTTTGATAATAAATATTTACAGGCATTGTGGCAAAAATTACTATTGACTACTACTTGGCTAATTTTAAAGCAATAATTTTAAGCTTTCGTCGTCTTTAATATAAATAGCATGACTTTGTTCGTTTTTCCTCGCAAGAATTCTTCCATCCCGTATCCACACAAACATGAACCCAGCCTCCTTGGCTTTCTTTCGGGCTGCAGCATGTAAATGTTTATTTGTGGGCGTCAGGTGTTCAGATACGAATACGGGCTCGCGACGTCCTCCGAGTCCAAGATGCTCGGTGTTGAGCTTATTATCCTTGTTCTTTTTGTTGAATCGTGTCACTGCAGCCAATAATTCATCGCGGTGTCGCTGACTGCGAAGCTTTACGATGACAGAACGAGGACGATTGCTCTCCTTGTTTAATTTGGCAATTCTTGTTACATGTAATATATCAGATTCAGCAATAGGACTCTCGACAATTCTACCAAGTTGTTCAACAGTGCTCAGGAGGTTCTCTGACTTGTGTTCGGGAATACCTGTAATTTCCACGTTACAAACGCGCATATTTCGCTCTATCTGCCCCAGTCTGTCCGTCAGGTTTTTAACCTGTGTTGTTAATTTTTCGTTCTTTGAAACCAGTCTATTGATTATTTCTGATTTCTCGTTAACAGACTGCATAAGATCATCGTATTGTTTGCTTATAAATGACAGGGACTCTTGAAACCCAGATACTTGAAGGTTTAAGTTCGCTAGGTGCTCGGATACTAGAGATTTAATAGTGTCAGTAATTTCCTGTTTTATAATCATGCGCAACCTCTCCTCTGTTACACAAGAATCGCTGTTACCAGACTTGGAACATTTATTTTTTATTCTCGTAGTTACATTACTCTCCTCACTAGGACTCAGAATGGAATCTTCCTTAGAAGCAATGGGATGATTAGTTATACGTACAGGAGTATTCGAATTACCTGTTTTTGGTAGCTTACTGCGACATTGTTGGCAGTTCCATTTATTCCTACTTTCTGCATCCATCTGATAGAAGTGTTTAGATGTCAAGTTTGCGCAAAGCAAATCGTATCCAAGCTTACACGTGACACAAATCATATACTCCCTCCTTGGCAGAGAATTATGACACCCGGCACAAGTCTTCTGTGACGACAGCGTATATAACCAATTTTTAAAACGTTGTAAGTATTAAAGAGAAAAAATAAAATAAATTAAACCAAAAAAAAAAAAAAAAATAAAAACTTTATGCGGGGATTTGATCTTACGCCCTAACGAGTGTTGGGTTAGCCGTTAAACTATGTGCAAGCCACTAGACCACTAAGTAACTGATCATAAGTTGCGAAATTTTTAATTCGTATGAACTTTTTACGATTTCTTCTCAATAACAATGAGTAGATAATAATGAGTACAAAGTCCAATCCTTTGTTCACAGTTAAATTTTTCCGTTAGCAATGGATGATTTCAAAACTACTTTTTAGTTTTAGCACTTATTCAGACACTTTTTAATTACCGTTTTACAACACTTCGTCAGCTTTTTATCTATTGAACACTCTGATACAACTCAATACTAAAATTTTGTAGATATTTCACCATTTATCAATTTTTTTTCCACAATTACAGAAACACGTCTTCTCTCAACAAGCGCACCGACTTGGAGAATATACAAAATGTAAAGAAAGGTTAGTGGATGCAGCTACCGAAGTATGTGGTGTTAGTAAGAGAAAGAATGAAAGGAAAAATAATACTTTATGGTGGGATGATTAGATACGTATGGAAGTTGAAGCAAAGAATAGAGCATGGCTAGATTTACTAGCAACAAAGGCTGCTAATTCTAGTGGTACGAATGGTGATATTGAAAGAAAAAAGGCAGTCTTTAGACATATTAATAAGAGAGTAAAAGAAGTAGTTGAAAGAAAAAAGCAAGAAAGAACGGATAAGAATGATAGAAGAATATCGGATAACTTCCAGGCAAATATTAAAATGTTCTGGAAACTTGTAAGAACTGCCAGGGGATATTCAAAACTGCCTATGATGAATGCTATAAGAGACGAGAATGGCTATATTCTGAATGATGAAGTTTTGAGTTTAAAGAGATGGAAGGAATATTTTGAAAGCGTGTTTATGAGTGAGGAGACAACGTGTGTACTAAGTGAAGTAGAAACTCCGAAAGAAGAAGAAAGAGATAGCGAGATAAGTATAGATGAAATAATGAAAGCAATGTAAAGCGTGAAAGCAGGTAAGGCTGCCGAATATGATAGAGTTTCACTCGAAATGCTAAAGGCTGGAGAGAAAGTGGTGGCAGGCCCGCTGCACACCTTGTTTAATTTATGCTGGGAACTGAAGCGGGTACCGGTAGACTGGTGCAAAGCCGTGATAGTCCCAGTATATAAAGGAAGAGGGTCGCAGCAGGACTGTAAAAACTACCGTGGCATCAGCCTTCTTAGAATTGTGGGAAAACTGTATGCTAAGGTACTGATTGAAAGGGTCATGTAAGAAACTGATGGAAAAATTTGGGATGTGCAAGCGGGATTTAGAAAGGGAATGGGATGTACAGATCAAGTCTTTTCCATGCGCATGATCGCTGAGAAGTTTCTGGCCTAAAACCAAAAGGCTTTTTGTGCGTTCATGGACTTGGAAAAGGCCTATGAAGGAGTGGATAGGGATTTGCTATGGCAAACACTGAACTCATTTGGGTTGAGCGCTGTCTTGATACAGGCATTGGAGTCTCTTTATAGGGACTCTAGTGCTTGTGTTAGGATCAACGGGGTCTACTCGGACTGGTTTGACATCCAGTAAGGTGCACTCTAATCCCTTACAGTAACAAGGTTAAAAACCTGGAGTTGTATCTTGACTCCTGTATGTCTTGGACCTCACAGGTTAATGAGGTCAGTAGAAAAATGTTTGCTGCGTTAAGCTCTTTACGTAGATTACGTAATTTCCTTCCCACAGCAACTAAAGTTACGCTCGCCCAGTCTCTTCTTCTGCCTATCCTTGACTATGCTGATATTTGCTATCTTGACATTACCGAGGAGCAGCTTAATAAGCTTGAGCGCATTCAAAATTTATGCATTAGATTTATATTTGGGCTTCGCAAATATGATCATATCTCCGAATTTCGCAAACAGCTCAAATGGCTCCCGATCCGCCTTCGCAGGAATACTCACATTCTCTCCGCGTTGTATAGTGTGCTGTTTAATCCTTCTACTCCTCTTTATTTAAAAAACCGTTTCCAGTATCTTTCTCTTACCCATAATCGGTTCCTTCGATCCTCCTTCAATCTTTCTCTCTCTACACCTTTGCACTCTTCTTCCTTTTTCAAGAAATCCTTCACCGTAACCGCTGTGCGATTGTGGAACTCCTTACCTCTACATATTCGTCGTGCTAAATCTCTTCACTCTTTCAAAATTCTTGTTAAATCGTATTATTTAGAACGCTATTAGATAAATTACTTTACCTTTCTCTTACTCTTTTCATTTAATCTATTATATGATATTTTATATATAACTTTCACTTACTTTTATTTGTATGTATTATTGTGTTTTATTATTATTATTTTGTATGCCCCCCTCTTTTTGTAACTTTTGTTTGCATCATTCCTCTACGCAAAGGTTGTCTGGAAGAAATCACTTTCAGTGATAAGACCGCCTATTGTACATACTTTAATTAGTTTTAACTGTATTGATGTTTCTGTATTGTGGTGTACAAAAAAGAATAAATAAATAAATAAATAAGGTGTCAGACAGGGCTGTGTGGCTTCCCCCGTGGCTGTTCAACCTATTTATGGACAGTTGTTTGCAAAATTTGAAAGTTGAAGAATGCGGATTAAGAATGGGTGAGTTAACCGTCAAATGCCTTTTGCACGCCGATGATCAAGTTATTCTTGCGTCGTCGGCGGCCGAGTTGCAAATGATGGTTACATTAATGAACGGATCATTAAAAGAAAGGGGTATGAAAGTGAACGCAAGTAAGACGAAGGTTATGGTTTTTGAAAGAGAAGAAAGTAAAACGATTTGTGAAATAAGAATAGAAGGGGAGTTGATCGAGCAAGTAGATGAGTTTGTATATTTGGGCTGCGTATTTAGCAGGGATGGGAGATATGATAAGGATATAGAACGACGAGTGAATGCGGGAAATAGAGTGAATGGGGCCTTGCACTCTATTGTGAAGAGTCAAAATGTGTCGGAAAAGGCATGTATGGCAATTCACAATGCTGTGTTGGTCCCTACTTTAACGTATGGTAGTGAAAGTTGGGTGTGGCAAAAGAAGCACGAGAGTCGTTAAGGAGTATGTTAGGGCTGAATCTGAATGACAGGGTAAGAAATTGTGAAAAAGATGATGTTGTGACCAGGATTAAGAAAGGAATGCTTCGGTGGTTTGGTCATGTGGAAAGAATGAATGAGGAAAGAGTGACAATGAAAATTTATGGTGCAGAAGTGAATGGCGGAGTCGGAAAGGGACATCCTAGGCGAAAATTTATCGACCCAATTGGCGATTTATTGAAAACGGGCCGAATTAGGAGTACCCTTAACCGACGAGCATGTATGCGTAGGTGTATGGATGTGAAGGAGGCAAGAGAGGTGTCAGGATCGTGCCAAATGGAAGTCTGTAGTCTCTGCCTACCCCTCTGGGTGACAGGCGTGAGTGTTTATGTATATGTATGTATCCAACACATGTTATATTATTACATTACATTATTACACAACACATATTAATTTCAAAGCAAGTTTACTGTCCAAATTCCGCCACATGCCATATCCGAAATTTTGCAAGTCCACTGAATTGTTTGCTCCGCCATACCTTTGGTCACTTTTTGCGCAGGTCACTTTTCAGATTAGAATTATAACAATTTGTTAGCACGTAGGGCACAAAATAAGTTTTGAGATATACAAAACGTATTCAAGATACTATTAATATTTATTTTAAATCTTTTCATTATATATTCATCATACTCTGTATAAAGTTCCATTCGCCTAAACCAACTGTAAACACTATGGTCGCTCCCTGGTGGTACTTCAGTTTGATCACCGACTCGAGGTATAGGTAACTTAAATAAAACCCACGAACTCAGAGTAATACAAAGGTTGTTTATTTAATTAAATCAATGGCCTTACCTGTTGGCTTGAAACTACTTAATACCGCGATTTAAATTTGTAGGACGCCATCTGAGGGTCGTCGTCTGAACTCTGAACTAATCTTAGAATGAATTAATGAATTAATCATAAATCAAATACTGTACAACGCCATCTGTACGTAAACGTCTGAATTAATCTTAACATAATCGCCCACCAAGGACAAATATGACATTTGTACTTCAACAACAACACAAATTTTAACTTAGATGTAATTTAGAACTTCACATGAAAATTTATACTCTAATCTAGTTATACACTTATTTACATTACATTATTCAGTCGCAATCGGAAGCAGACACAATTTGGAAATCGGACGTTTAAATGATCCATTTTTTGTTTTTAAAGTTATTACTCTGACCAAATTGTCTTTTCCAGGATGAGTTTCAATCACTCTGCCATATAGCCATCGGCAAGGTGGTAAGCCGTCCTCTTTCACTAAAACAACGTCGCCCACCTTGGGCTGAGGTTGCTCTGATGACCACTTATAACGGTGCAAAAACTTGGTAAGGTACTCCTGAGACCATTTTTTCCAAAAATCTTGCAATATTCTTTGGGTGAACTGCCACCTTCTTAAGGAACTAACAGTGTGAGATTCGTAGTTTTGGTCAGGCGGAGTCACAATAGGCTCTCCCACTAGGAAATGACCTGGAGTTAAGACCATGATATCTTCGGAGTCACCTCCGATAATCGACAGCGGTCTAGAGTTGAGACAAGCCTCCACTTGTGCTAAAATAGTCGACATCTCTTCAAAAGTCAAAGTTGATTGTCCTATTACACGTCTTAGGTGGTACTTTACTGATTTCACCCCTGCCTCCCACAAACCACCAAAATTAGGCGACTGGGCAGGGATGAAATGCCAGTTGCAGTCGTTAGTAGCCACTGACTCAGCTACCTCCTGTAGCATCGATCCATTTTCGGTTAAGAAAAGTCGTTTCAGCTCGCTGGCTGCTCCAGTGAAATTAGTTGCGTTGTCACTCCATAAGTCAGAGCAACGACCACGTCTTGAGACGAATCGCTTAAACGCCTGCAGGAAACCTTGAGAACTGAGATCCGTGACTACTTCAAGGTGTATGGCCTTGGTTGCCATACAAACAAAGAGGCATATATATCCCTTGTGAGATTTATGCCCTCGTCCTTATAATTTTTGGTACAGCTTCATCCCATTCAATCCCTGCTAACCACAGCTTTTGAATTATTATTTTCGATTTTATGATTCTGGGTCCTACCCAGCCCAGTGGGTCATAAAAGCGTGAAATGTCACTAATTATTGTTCTTTTTGTTACAGGTTGTTCCGGCTTCGGGAGATTGACAGCGTAGCGAAAGGAGTCTTCACTACGGTTCCAAATTTGTCCAATGATTTTCAAAGTTTCATCTGATTTAATTTTTAATTCCTCCTGAACATCCTCTTTTCCTTTTTCCCCTTTCATAGATTCTACTAGTTCTTCACAATTACTTGTCCATTTCATCAATTCGAATCCTCCTTTACTTAATAATTCATTCATTTCATGAAATATCGTCAATCCTTCTTCCTTAGTTTGGCATCCTGTTAATAAGTCATCCATGTAATAATCTGTTAAAACTCGTTTAGCTGCCATAGGATAACTATCACCTTCATCGAGAGCCAACTGCTGCAACGCTTTGACTGCCAGGTAAGGCGCGGAGGCAGTTCCAAATGTCACCCTCAGCATTCTGTAGTGTTTCATCTCAGTTTCAGCATTGTCTCTCCAGACAATCCTCTGAAAATCCACATCTGATTCGGAAATCTTCACTTGTCGATACATTTTTGCAATATCAGCAGTGAGACAAATGGGCGGAATACGCCATCGCATGACCAAATGTCGCAGCTCTGGCTGTAAGGTAGGTCCTATAAGGAGATTATCATTGAGAGACATGTTATTTCTACCTTTACAAGAAGCATCGTATACTACCCTAACTTTCGTCGTGTCTTTGTCTTCTCGTATTACCGCATGATGAGGTAAGTAGATTGCCAACGGATTCGCCAATTTTTCCTTTGGTACTAGCTCCATGTGATTGAGATCTATGTATTCTTCCATTACTTCTGTATATTTATCCTTTAGGTTTTTATTTTTATTAAATTTATTTTCTAATGTATAAAATCTCCTTTCAGATATCTCCATAGAGCCGTCTACTTGTGGAGGATCGTTCTTCAAAGGAAGTCGCACCACATATCTGCCTTCATCATCTCTCGTAGTTGTTTTATCGAATATTTCTTCACAACGTTTCTCTTCATCAGTGAACATTTTCTCCTTTTTTATTTCAGGTTCCGCCTCCAGTTCCCAAAACCTTTTGAGAAGATCATTATCATTTGAACAACAATGCAAGACATTTATTTTGTATGTTGAGTGTGCAGTCATGGTAATTTGTCCAGAGAGTATCCAACCTAACGACGTAGCCTGAGCTAATAGCTCTCCCTCTGGACTCCGTTTTATTCCTTCCAGAAGTATCTGATTATAAATACCTACTCCAAGTAACACATCGATACGATTTGGAGTATGATAATCTGGATCAGCCAAGACCAGACCTTCAAGTTCAATCCAGCTTGATGGGTCGATCTTGCATGTTGGTAATGGAGCCGTTATTGTCTCCAAAACAAAGGCTTCTACTTTGATTCTAAAGTTAGAGTCAACTCGTGATTGAAGTTCCATAACAACCATAGCTTTGGAAGTTGTCTCGTGCTCGCCCAATCCGGATATTTGTCCTAACATCCGAGTTTTTCTCAATCCCAAACGCTGTACTGTAGATTCTGTTATGAAAGAACATTGCGAGCCCTGGTCAAGTAGAGCTCGCACTGTGTCGCTACCTGTTTTCGACTTGACTCTTACAAGTGCAGTTGCTAGAAGAGCCTGATTGTAAATTCTGCCTGAAGAAAAACAAGATACTGACGTTTCTTGAACCTTTGAATCCACTACTGGTTTCGAAGAAGATGCAATTACTTCTTCTGATACGCCCTGTTGCCTATCCTCGATGGTCTCAGAAATAGCTTTCCCACTAGGGTGCAAAAGCGAATGGTGTTTTCTTTTGCAAACGCGACACCTTACGTTGGTACGGCAAAACTTGGCAGAATGATTGCTACCCAAGCAATTAAAACATGCTTTATTAGTTTGTACGAAGTTTCTACGCGCGTCCACAGTTTCTTTAGAAAACTGTTTACAAAATGCAAGTGCGTGTGCTTCCGAACAATACAAACATTTAACATTAGTTACATGTAGGGCATTCATCTTATTTACAGGAGGACTACTTTGAGCCTGACTTCTCCTGGCTAAGTTGGATCCGGAATCCAAAAATTCCATGGCGCGATATCTATTTGTTAAAAATTCTTTGAATTTGGCATATGTTGGTAATTCATCTGCCGAGCTGTTATTGCTAACGTGAAATTCCCACTGCCGTTTAGTTTCCGGGTCCAACTTAAGAGTTAAAATGTGTATAATAATAACGTCCCAACTTCCTACGTCAATTCCTATATTGGTCAAAGAAGCGAGACAATCATTGGTGGTATCTATTAAATCCTTGAGACTACTAGCTGATTCGTTTAGTATGTTTTTTCTGGCTAAACATTCTTTTTAAAGTTAAATGACAAATATATTTTTTGTTATTATATCTGTCCTCGAGTAATTTCCAACATCTATCATAATTTTCGTTTGCAATAGGAATATGCCTCAAATATTGTTCTGCCTCACCTGTCAAATAACTTTTTTAAATAATGTAGTTTTTGAACCTTACTCAAATCTTGATTCGAATGAATAAGCGCAGTATACAAATCTCTAAAAGCTGTCCACTCAGGATATTTCCCAGAAAAGTTAGGTATATTAATTTTTGGTAACTTTATGTGTGACGATGACTTTACATTCGATTGAGCATAGTACCTTTCTGAAGTACAAGGTGCATTTACAATCTTCAATGTTTCTAAAGACTTTTTCAAGTCACATTTATAACTCAAATAACACTCTTCAGCTTTATCATAAATATCTTCCTTTACATAATTAGTATTCAGTAATAATTTTTGATCTGAATTACGCTTTAACTCTTTATGACCAGATAAAAATTCGAACCACGTTTGCTCGATTAATTCTAATCTTCCCTCTAAATACTGTTTAGTAATTCGATCTTTTGGGCTCTTTTTTGAAGTTATTTTGCGCCTTAATAATGCGCTCATACAGTTCAATTTGAAAGTTTAACAACGCTTCCATTTTTACGTCAATGATCAAGAACTTTCAAAAGTAAACAAACAAAATTACAAATTCAAAACAGCAAAATTTTTCAAGTAAAAACACCAAAATTTTCTAAGTTGTAAAATATTGAAAGTTTTCCAAGTTTAAAGTATAAAAATTTTTCTAAGTCTTTAAAATTTCCAATGTCTCATAAAAATCGGGCATAGGTTCCCCGTATTAGCCTTTTTATCGAAATTATTCTAAGTCTTAACTAAACATGCAAATCTACTCTAAGTTGAATTTAATTTAATTTTTTAAAGTCCAAATAATGATCACGAAATTTTTGAAGTTAAAGTCTTCCTGGTAATAAGGTTCAAAATTACTCACGATTTTCACCACACTGACACAACTTGCCTCACTTGTACTTGCTCGCCTTGCTGTACCGCCGTACGTAATTTCTGCCTACTGCAACCGCTGCAACTGGGGTGGCTCCGCTCCGTGATGACGTATCCTGACGTCACTGCAGCCAAGCGCCGTCCGAGGTCACAACCAATTGACCCCTGTACTGTAGTTCACCACGTTTGCGACAGCGATCCACTGCCCGTAGCGACGGAGAATCCTAGACACTCCCCTGGTATCCGGCAACGAAGGACCATGTAAACACTATGGTCGCTCCCTGGTGGTACTTCAGTTTGATCACCGACTCGAGGTATAGGTAACTTAAATAAAACCCACGAACTCAGAGTAATACAAAGGTTGTTTATTTAATTAAATCAATGGCCTTACCTGTTGGCTTGAAACTACTTAATACCGCGATTTAAATTTGTAGGACGCCATCTGAGGGTCGTCGTCTGAACTCTGAACTAATCTTAGAATGAATTAATGAATTAATCACAAATCAAATACTGTACAACGCCATCTGTACGTAAACGTCTGAATTAATCTTAACACCAACTTTGAAACCTCTTTTACCAGTCTTGATCTGACAGGTCAGAAATCGCTTCTTCGTAGGCAGCCACGGCTTCTTTGTTGCCTGAAAAAAACTTACGTTTTATTTTTCTTTGACTCTTGGGAACAAAAATAAATCAAACGGAGCTATATCAGGTCTGTAGGGTTGGTGACTTATAGTTTCAACACCAGAAACTTCAATAAATGCTTTTGTTTTAAGTGAGGTATATGAAGAGGTGTTATCGTGATGCAGCATGATTCCCCAAAAGCCCGGTCTTTGGTATTTTCTCCCGCATAGCTTGAAAAGCTATGGTTAATGCAACTGAAGTACAACATTCAGAGTTGACTAAACTACAATTTTTCAGAATTGACGGCGGCAAATGTCCGCTAATCGAAAAGAAAACTAGCCACCATTTTTTTGCCGACGTTGCGAGGTCTTTGCTACTTTGTCGGTCACTTTCTTTTCGAGTAGACCCATACCGATGATTGTCCTTTATTTTCCGAATCATATTGAGAGATCCATGTCTCTTTTTAAAAACGTAGACGCATTTTATGGCACCAATCCACACGAATGTGTTTTTCGCTTTCAGAGAGAAAACGAGGGATCCATCGACTAAAAAGCTTCCACACTCCAAGATGTTGATGAAGGATGATATGAATGCTTCCCGAGCTATCAGTAGTAATCTTCCCTCCCTTTCCCCTAGTAATCTTTTCAATGTCAGTATATGTGATTTATGGGTTTTCTCGCACTAACATTTTAGTAGTCCATACATTTTCTGCCGTTACTGCTGTTTGCAAGGCCCCGGTTCTTTCGTCACCTTTAAGGTTAATTTTTCCCCTTTTGATTTCATCAAACCACTTAAAAAATTGTTGTAAATGATGGAGCTGAGTTCCTTAATGATTGTAACCACTGTTAACTTAATTTTTCAGTTAAATCAAATTTAAAATCATAATAGATCATAGCGCGCAAATGTTCACGGTTAAGATCCATCGTTTTAAACGAAAAGCGCGGGAAGTATTGCAGGAAAACGAATAGAACTTATTTTTTTAATATTGAGCAATTGGCTTATGGAGTTTTATTTTTTATTAAATTTGCTTTTTAGAAACATAAAACACGAGTACGTTCCATTTTTAAAATTCGAACATCTCAAAACTTATTGAGTGACCTACGTAATTTGCGTTATAGTCATAGGTACTATTATTATACTTCAATGGTAATATAACATAATTTTTGCAAACTTAGCATAATAACTAAACGTTTTACATATTTAATATACATGTACAGATCGTTAATAATATTATTTCTAAAAATTAGTACCATATCTTATTACAAGTAAAACTAAAAACCTTAACTTTCGAGAGTGACATAGATAAGACATTCTTTATACAAGTTTGAAACTTTAAATTGTTTATATGTTGTGCACAGTTCTGCCTTAAGTTCTTTGTATTCCATGAGATAAAATAGTCACCTCGTGAGAAATCCACACACATTAAAGTTAGCGTACATTTACAGTTTTTTTGGATAGTAATTGTCTTCGCACATTACGTTGAAACTTAACAGCACAATTGACACAAATACTATTTTAGCTTAAGCTTTATTTATTGCAGATGCCATTTTATTAAAATCGCGAATAAATACAAAACAGCAGCAATGAGAAGATCATCAATGACGTATATCTTATGGTAATACTCGGAAACGAAAGTCAATGTCAATGACAAAAATACAGGTTTTAATACGTTTCGTTCCACGTTCATTTTCAACCATATTATATGATATAAGAAATAGGATTAAAAAAAAGTTTTCAGTGGAATCTCTCTCTAGTAATAAATATATAATATAAATATAAAAAGCATAATATATGTATGTAATAAGTTATGGTTTTAATTTTTTTCTTTTTATTTTACAAACTGCAAAAATGCTCCATTACACTCATTATCTTTTTCATGTACTCTACTCTCTACTCTTTTTTTTTTCAGATTTCGCGGTTATAGTCAGATTTTCATAAAATATTCAGGCCGTTTACTATAATAAATTCGCATCTGTTTTATGTGTAATACGAGAACAATACCAAAATAAATGTATTAAAGGAAATAATCGTTTCTGGGCCCACTAGAAATTACAAGGTAACACATTGTTGCTGCAATGTAATGTAGAATATTTACGTTAAACCAATGCATTAATTTATTCACTTCGGCACATTTAAATGATTGACGTTTAAGTTTAAAAATAAAGGAATCATCAGAAAATAATGCTATATCATCTTTATCGCCTACAAAGGTAAGTAAAGGTAATAAAAAACAAATAAAAACATAAATAACAAATAAAAATGTCATATAATTAGTAAATTAAAAATTTCATCCACTTTATCAATCCTTAGCGATGGAATATTTTCTTCATATTTATGTGGAACCGCCTTTAAGACGTGACCTAAGAATAAAAAGGAAAAGTAATAAAAATATAAAAAAGACAGATAAAAAACTTCTTTGTTCTTTGAATTCGGTCAAAACTGTAAGAAATGAAGTTTACCATTACATATTAGTGAATGTCTTTGCCTGCTATGTGGGTTATTTGTAGGCTTTTATTTTACATTTTTATGTATGATGTGTGAAATAAAATAAAAAAATGTGCAAAATACCTGCAAAAGTCTATTGCTTGTTAAATAAGACTTTTTAAAAAGGTAACATTATATAAAGTTAGTATTTTGTGCTCGTTCAGTGCATTTTAAATTTAAGTCACATTATTAAATTTTCCGAGAACGTTGCATATGAATCAAATAAATAATGTATTATATGAAATTGCATTCCCTCAGAATACTTTACCATTTTTGTTCTTAATACAACTGTAGGTTAAAATTTAAATTTATATATACTTATTTATGATTTTCATAACATTATCCTGGCGGAAACATCTATGTAGAAAATTTGAGATAAACATCCTATGGTTCAAATGTAGCTTAGTCTGGTTACTCATATAATGAAAGTAATTACTTAAAGCATTATATAAGAAATCTTAACATATGATTAAAATCTCTCGAGGGCTATATTTATTACCAAACAGAAGTTTTCATTATGGTTTTAAATTTATCAATCAGATTTTTTCTACGTTTTATACTGTATACCTGATTTCAGATGAAATAATGCGTGACAAATTATTGAAATCAAACATGATAAATTATTGTAAAAACGTGACAGGTCTTCTCCTTTCTATCCTAAGTCCCACCAAGTGGTGATGGAGCCCCAGATGGGAAGTCGTACTCTCATAGCACAACGAAAGCCTATTCACTCTTGTCTTGAAGATGCCCAAATTGTATTCGGATAGACATAAAGACGCCTACAAATAAATATTTTGCTTTACGCATTACAAAATACGAAGCAAACCGTTTTTTGGTTCTTATGCGTCGATCTTCCTATCGACAACAAAGGGCTGAAGACCCACCAACCGCCTGGTTGTTTGATAGTGGAACGGAGAAGGAGGAATTAAAAGCATGATCAATTACAACAATTGAGCAGTTTTCTTTTTTGATTATTAGTCCGACATAAGCACATGACTAATAAGACGTAGGCTGTTATAGGATTATATATATATATATATATATATATATATATATATATATATATATATGTATATATATATGGGTAAGCTTTTTCTCGAGTACGCTCCGTAAAAACATTAATAATAAAATTCTTTTAGAAACCATTACTTAAAAACTAATATAGTAATGTACTGAGGTTTACGCCAAGGAACAAAAATATTCATTTTGTGAGAGACTAGCGTCTGAACTAGACCTAAAAATGATTTTCGGAGCACCAGAACATTCCTCACGGATGTGGGTCATATTGGTAGAGATAGTGATTAAACTAGTAACCAAGTAAAGAGAGCAAAAAAAAAAGGTTATATGGTCGCGCGCGCGCGTTTGTGTGTGTGTGGACAGGATGGGGGAGAGATTCGGTCTCCCCATAGTTCATAGTACGCAAATAACTAAGGACTTTAGATTTAGGACAGTTCTGTAAGAGGAAAGATGTCGAGCTCACTATGTTGTTTATTGTAGAGGCAGGAGCCCAAGAAACAAAAAATGTTACTACAAGGTGATTTTGCTGGGAAGACAGTAAAGAGAAGTCATAGTCTCAAAGTCAATAGTAGTTGACAATGTTGTTTGAGGACAATTAATAAAATAAAGAATTGGCGCGCGGAAAGAACCTCACAATGTTTGTTAAGATTGAAGGTTGGTGATAGCAGGGGCTTAAACGTGCAAACTTTGAGGACCGCTCTTTGGGCTCTTTCCAATCTAATCAATATTGACTTACTCTTGCCACCCTAGGTTGTTAAGCAGCTAACTATAAGTGACTGACAAAGTGCTAAGTAGACTGATCTGACCAGCCACGGATCCGCGATTTGGCGGAGATTTTTGAAAACGAACATGAGTTTACAGAATTTACAAGTGGTGAGGTTTATGTGGGGCATCTATAATAATACCTAAATATTTTGTGGAAAAGGTAGAGGAAAGAGGTTGACAGTTACATGAGAAAGGGGAATGGTCAGAATGGGAAAGTATAATGAAAAGAAAATTGTCTAATGAATTAAGTGGAATGTTCGGACGGAGAAGGTAATATACTGAGTGTTTTGGAAATGAGAGTAAGTAGATTTGTACAGAGCCAGAGGGAGATTAAGTCCAAACAGTATTGGGTATGTTGGAAGCTATCTTTCTAGGCGCAGGCCGAGAAAAATAGCGTGGTATCATCTGCAAAGGAGATAATCTTACAGCTAGGAATTTTGAGACAGCAGAGGTTATTGGTGTAGATCAAGAAGAGTGTAGGGCCAAATCGCTTCCCTGCTATACACCGTTATTCTTGGGTAATTCGGAACACACATTTCCATTGACAGTGACAGCAAGCATACGGTTTGAAACATAGCTCCGTAAGAGCGATAGTTGGGTGCCTCTGACATCAATTCCTCCCAACTGAATCAAGAGGATGGGAATTGAAACCATGTCGAACGCCTTGACCAAGACGAGGAAGACCAATAGGCATTAATACCCTTGTCTATGTTTCTGATCACATGATTTGTTAGAGAGTAAACCGCATTTGCTGTGGATCAGACGGATCTATAACCAAATTATCCAGTGGACAATAAATTCATTTTCGCTGGGAAAAAGATTAACTGGTAGACAAGGCGGGTAAGACCGAAATGGGGCGGTAATTGGTGGGATTCGATCCCCACTATTGCGAATGTGTGAATTAGCACTTTCTTGACATCATCAGGAAAGCAACCTAAAGAAGGACTCATGTTGCATATGTGGTATACAGAAGGAACGATTAAATTTTTTCCGCATTTAAGGATAGATGAGGGAATATTATCCCACCCGACCTCACAGTTTTCCTTGAGTGATAAGATGAGGGAATCAATTTCGTATGAGAGAACAAAGATCTAATTTGAATGAGGTATTGAGAATTTTTGGGGGGAGGACGGGGAGGCAAGAATTATATCCTCAACAAGAGATTTACAAATATTGACAAAAACGCATTTGTACTATCAAGCGTTTGGGAGGTGGTAGACATAAAAATGCAGAGGCCGTTGCAGTCGAAACGCTGTTTGTTCATGTTCATAACATCTCTGATAGTGTTCTATAATTTTTTATTGTTATTTCCAGCCCTTATAGTTTTCAAGATAATATTTTTTTCAGATAATTGCGTGAATAATTCGCGCGACTATCCGGATTTATCCGCTCTCTATCATATGCTATCCCGATCTTCCTAAGAAGGGAATGGCAGAAATTACAGTAGCAACACTAAGTTTTTCGAAGTATGTCATTTTGAGGATCTTTTTTAAGTTTCTTGTGCATGTCGTCTTTATTTTGGATACATCTTAATAACCTAGGAGTCATTCGGGGTTTGAAAACCCTTCGTTGGCTGAGCATGAGGTTGAACTTAGAGTGTTGATTAATCGCAGCCTTAAGATTACTTATTAACATGTTAGTTGCTAGGGTTGGATTAGTGTTTACTAATCCAACCCTAGCAACTAACAAGTTAAGTCGTTTACTTTTTTAAAGGTATCCGTGAGGTTGGGGATGTCAATCTTTTTTGAGACTTCGGAAGATGTATGTGATATATTCTTGATATTAATGGCGAGTAAGATTGCATCATGGTCCGTTACTGAGGATTGGATCACAATGCATTGAGCTGGAAAAGTAGTTTTTAGAAATACATGGTCGAGTCAGGCCCGTTTACGGGTGGGAAGAGTATGGGGTGGCAAAAAGTTATTTTAGGCAAGCATATTCAAATACGCTTCAGTATTTTGATCGAGGTCGGAGCTATGTATACTATTAATGTTGATATCTCCTGCGATAATAATATTTTTAAAGGACAATGTCCGAAATCGCCCTGTGCAATAAAAACATCAGACATACACGATAATAAATAGTCTATTTAATTATATTAGTTGCAAATATTTATATAACACGGACCAGCTGCAGGCCAAAATGAACATTAAAATATTCTATTCCATTTAAAACATTAATCGCCGCTAAATGATGAAAACCATAATAGTGGTAGTTATATTATAACCTCAAAATCTGATATTTTTTTGAAATATATCTTTTCTGCAGCTAAACCGCTATAAAAGTAAGATCATATAGGAATTCACTAATGATCGACAATACAACACACAATTTTGCGATGATTTTGGTTCCAGGGCGAACATGTATGGGCGCTGAGCAATGTCCTTTATTTAAAGAGTCTGATAAAGAGAATTTATTAAGTTGAGGGGATCTCAAAATGTAAATTTTCGATATATCGCTAACATTAAAATTTCTTGGTGTATTTTGATAAAGAGCGAGCTGGCGTTTACAATTTTTGGGTCGGAAACAGAAACATTAGTGATTGAGTTGTAGTAGTAGATGACGATGCTATCGTTCTGTTTCACTGAGTTAGCTGAGGAGTGGGATAAGAACCAAGGAGATTGGGAATAGCTGGCTCGATGCCAAGCCAAAATCCAGGTCAGTGTTGATATTAAGTAGCAATAATGAGAAATTATGTAAGTTGGCGAATATACTGCAATTATTTTTGGCGAGGATTTTTAATGGTTATGGTGAGTGTTACCCAGGTTATTGACAGTGAGAGTGTTTCTACTTCATATGAATCACAAGAAGATGTACTAAAAATAGTCACATTATCTTTATTTTTAATTAGGTCGATATCATGTGTGATGTATTAGGGGTAAATAGTACTGGATTTCAAAATGGTGGCCACAATGGGTGTATCCTCCAAATGCAGGGTATTGAGGAGAGGAAGAGGAGCTGTTACACGGCGATATTTTGGAGAAGTGTCGCCTAAGATGATGGGACAACCAAAAAGAGATATTCGATTTCTATTGGATTTTATCTTTCCAAAGTTTGAGATTCGATACAGTATGTGGCACCTCACGGGATTTTAGACAACGATTTGTCGGCAACAAAGTTCTAAACTGCGCTATTCTCGTAGATCTTTTAAAAAGAGATCTTATTTTGAGTTTAGAATTATCCAAAAGTAGTTAGATACTAGAATTTGGATTTAATATTAATGTTAGAAATGAATTAAATGACAAATAAATCATAAAGATTTGGGAAGAGGATGTAAATTGATTTTATTATATTATTAAACATATTCCTATTATAACTAAGTATCATTTAAATAAAATTCCTATTTATTTAGAACTCATTCGCATGGATGACGTTTATAGCAATTGAAATGTTTCTTAGAGTTTTCTAAGAATAAAGGTCTCGGCCCATTACAATGGCTCATACTATGAACGAGTTGTGATGTTCAACACAATACTACAGTCACTGCTACACTCAATAGAACTTATAAACACTTATTATATAAATATACGCGTTTATGATGAGTCTAAGTGTGTTGCTGTTGTAAAAGTTATTTTTATTAAAATACCTAGATGGCTATTAGAAACTTATATATTATGTAAGACAATTAGCGGCTATTGCTATTCTATTGAACAACGCGAGCATAGTACGCGGTTATAACGCATCTTGCAGGACTAGTGTCCTACGAGACCTACGCTGTTGGTCATTGATGGAACGGTTTAGTAAGCGTAGATTCATATTAATTTTTTCAAAGCAATTTTTTTGTATAAGTCGAAACGATTACGATTATAGTATGAATCATTATATTGGGTAGAAACCTTAGATTTTTTATATAACTTGGAACTTTACATAATTGAAAGTAAAGAAGTCATAGTATAAAAAACGTGGTGAACTACGATTGACGAATACGATTCAATCCTGAAGGAGCACAGACTTTACTAAGTGAATGTAACCATTTCAGAACCGTATTGCACGGATCAAATTTGTACAAAAAAGGTGGTTTCGATGGTTTATTTATTTAATGCGTCTAGACTCTTGACCATTCAATGTAAAAAAGATGCTTCGCAATTATTTTGCCAATGCCCAGCTTATACGAAGCTATTTTATTTTAGCTCAGATAATAATAAGCCAAGAGCATTTGCTCCGTGTGAACAGAGCTAGTTTATTTTTAAGCTATTGAGGGAATAGGAAGCTATTTTGCAGCAATTATACATTACCAAAATAAATAAAAAAGAAAATGATGCGGCATGTGTGCACGTAGCATCATACAACTTGTTTGTAGAAAATTAATGTTAAAGCAATAATACAACGTCAGTATTATTTTTACCCAAAATATTAATTTTCGCCTGCAGAAAAATTAACGAAAGTAATGGGGGTTAAACGAACACGAACGAAAACCTTGATGCGTATGGATAAATATTCTGGCATCTCTACCATTTGATCAATTCTTGAAAAGATATGACTTGCTGAGAATGAAAAAGCTGCTTCTAAATTTTAAGTGCGCAACATTATATAGAAACAAAATCATTTAAAAAAATACATGTAATCTAGGTCTAAAATGATTCATTGTAACGCCCGGGCCAAGCTCTTGCAGTAAATTGCACATTAACGCAAGTAGCTTGAATTCGGTCTATGCTCTATCGATAATCAGATCTCAGTGGTGAAAAAAACTATCGTGTGGAAATCTGTATGTCAGAGAAATTAAAAAAAATATTTCGACAAGATGATGTGAAGTCCGCCAACACGACATGGCACAATAGCGGGCATTCCCTTGCTCTAAATCTCTCTCATTTTTTGCTTTAGGACTCATAATTTTAGCTATGCTAATACGGGAAATTAAACTACACTCTCGACAATTTATGAATTTCAAGTCAATAGTTGTTTAGAATTTATAGGGTAATTCTTAAACTAAAGAACTTTATGCCAACTATTCGGTATTCGTAAAGCTCCAATAAGCCGTGCAAACTGAGTCTAAAATAAATGTTGGCTATGAAGTTAGGTCTATTTTTTCGTAGGTAAATACCAAACGTATATCCGCTTCTCAGAGGCAAGGACGGGTTTTAAAAAATTTACCGGTAG
The DNA here is from genome assembly GCA_907164705.1 of Parnassius apollo. NCBI lineage: Eukaryota > Metazoa > Arthropoda > Insecta > Lepidoptera > Papilionidae > Parnassius > Parnassius apollo. The sequence goes on along the minus strand of CAJQZP010000288.1, from coordinate 10,898,616 downwards.
TTGTTGGGAAAACTATGCTCAAAGTTGTTGATGAGTATTTAGACGTGGGAAAAAATTCCGATAAAGTAATCAAGGGGTAAACAACTTAGATCACGTAGTAAACCGACGGATCCAAATCGACTGGGTAGCATTCGGGAAACTAGCAGAAATCTTCTTTATTAGTTTTGCTCAGAATCTTAAACGTAAGTGTAAAATCTGTGCGTATTTTCAGTAATGACTTGCAGAACTGAAACTTGGTCTTTTGCTGCTTTGATGGGCAATGGAGAGTGATTAGTTTTTCAAAATAATAAAACGCTGCTTAACATTTTATAGAACATCGCTATTATTCAGCAACATATGTTTTGTTTTCGCTTGTCCAATAATTTCTTTAAATAAATACACGTAACAATAAAATGAAGCGAATGAAATTGACTTCAATTCAATATTATGGTTTCTTCTTAAAATACGAAATGAAAAAGTATATTTACCTACGAGTGAAATTAGAAAGGAACGTAATTACACAAAAACCAAGCTTTTTAAAACAATATTATGGCAATCTCAATTTATTCATCCATATATTCATTATAGCCTATCGAAATCCTCTGATGAATATAGACCTCTTCAATAGACTGCCTCACATATTACTCGAATATTTGCCATAGAGCCATGCATGGCAGGCAGATTGAAAACTTTGCACGCTTGCAGTTTTGCAAGCATTAAAAGTCCTTTAAAAAATTCAGTGATAAAATTATTTTCATCGCAAATCTAGGTTCAGAATTTATATGACGCGAAATTTTACATTTAAGTATAAAAGCATAATATAGCATTTCATTTCTATATTTAAAATTGTTTTATGTTAAACAAATGTACGAACCAATGTACCTCAAGCGATCATATCATCTTGGTATAAAATGGCGACACAACAAAGACAAAGATGACAATAAAATAATATTATACATCAGCAGATAATATGTATTGCCTACACTGATCATGAAATACTTGTAACGCAATAAAAGTTAGAATAAATGCCTTCTTTTCATTTATAATAGTAATATTATAATATAATTTGGTAGTACGTACCATTTATGTTTCAAATTTACCTAAATTTTTTAAAGTTCATAATACGTTTTATCCAAAGTTATATTTCAAGAAAAAAATTATCTAAAGTTGATAAGTATCTCGATAGTTATTTTTGAATTTCAAAAAATGCACTGCTGCAATTATTTCAAGAGCGATAAATGCAGATGAAAGCTCGAGCGTCCGGCATTTTGTAGAGATGACAAAAATTACGTTTAAAGGTATCCTCAATTAAATTTGGCTTTTTTTTATTGTTGTCATCGTTGGAGTTTTATGTTTATTATTATTTTAATTTATTACATAATTTATTCAAGTATTTCCTGCTCATAAAAATACCTCTGTTGAATATAGGCCTTCACGTAGATTGCCTCATAGGAGAGATGTTTGCCAAAGTTGCCACGCTTGGCAGACGGGTACGTTTTTTAACCGTAGTTTTTTAACTACGATTATTGAGTTCCCATCACAAATATACTGATGCCGATTCTTTATTTAAGTTTTTATTACGATACCCACTAGATACCATGGAATAGTGGAATCACTTACATAATTAATTTATATTATTTCCTATGTACGTGGTAGAGCCACGCTTCAACTATTATAGTTGTAACACGAATGGATCTTCTCGATCGGTCCACGTTCTCACAGAATACTCCCTTAAAATAGTAGAAAGTAGAAAGTAAAAAGAAAAGAAGAAGATAGAAGGAGAAAATTTGAGCTAGAAAAGAGTAAATAGGGGAAGCAAACGTGTTCTTCTGCAACGGGTCTAACAGAACCTAGCTCCAACCGCATGGACAGTTTTCACAAGCATGTTATTCACATAGTCCCCTGTATTGCAGTCTTCTAGGTACTGAAAATAGTGTAGTAATTCAAGCTTAAAGATTTCAGGACTTTAGATTAGAACATGAGTGGAAGGAGCTATGACTTCATTTGGTGAGACCTCTCCAACTTAACGTTTAGATTTAGTGTGCCTCTAACCATTCCGTGTCTTCTTATCTTGTCGAATCGTTGTGACTCAACCAGGTATACTTCCTCTGGGGTGCTTCTGGATGACAGAGTTCATCGTAAAGAGTCCCTCTTTCCCCATGAAGTCAGCCACCTGCTGTTTGCTCCCTTGGGTTCCATTGTCCGATTCCAAATTTCCACCTTACAGCTCACAGTTTTCTCTTGTGCCTGGTTGCCACACTTTCTGGCAGAAAGATGCTGCTGCCGATCTCTTGTCTGTATCTCTCTATCGACTCTTAGGGCACGCACGAGAAGATATGGGGTAGTGAAATATCCACTTCCCGATATTAGAAAGTTGTTCAGAATCATGTCAATGAGTAATCCAACCGTTTCTATTTTAATGCGAAAATCAGTTCTGCTATAATGACCAAACTGATTTTGATAAAAGAGATTGTTAGATGTCTGGTTCGGTTAAAAAGACAAGCTATCACTACATACATCACACTTAAGTGGCTTTACAAATTTGGTTGTTATTACCTATTAAACCGCAAACTTGTGGAAATAAGCTATGAATGGAAATACTAAGCTGCTTAACCAATTTTGACGATATCTGGTATTCATAAAGCAGGAAACATTAAAAAGGATAGACTTCCTTTTATCCTCAAAATTTCCTTAGGTGAAAGTGGTATAACCGAATTCCACGCTTTTTTGTGGGTAGTTAAGACTCACGTTCAACTTCCCATCATTACTTCAATCTACTTGTTTTTACGCATCGATAAATTCGCTATACTTCAACAATGGTAAATGTGTCTGATCTGGTAAATATGCAAAATAAACTGGAATACTAACTGGTTGGTGTCAGAAAATGGCTGATTTTAAAACACGCTAGAATGATGCGTCCATTTCAAGTAATTCCACACTTCTCACACGTGTAACACTCCTTTCTAAAGGGCCGGCAACGCACCTGCAATTCCCCTGGTGTTGCGGATCATGGGCAGCGGTAGCCACTTAATACCAGGTGAGCCGCATGCTCGTTTGCTCCCTCTTCTATAAAAAAGTACTTAATAGTTTCTGTAAAGAAATTATTTAAACAGTGTCTAATGGCCCTGTACCTGTATTTCCAAAATTGGAAAAATTTAAATTAAAGTGAAATGAAAGCGTTGTATATGAGAATACACTGCCTGAAAAAATTCAATTCTTTGTAATCTATTTTTAGTGCTTCCTGCTACAGTAAGTAATGAAAATTGTTAGCTAAAACTTATTACTATTATATATATATATATATATATATATATATATATATATATATATCCGGCACAATTAGCGTAACACAAAAAAGCAGGATTTTAAAATCTTTTACTTGAGGAACTGGCCAGTTATGATATTTTTTTTAATTTATTGTCAAATTTGAAAATAGAAAATTATATGACATACATTTTTTTCATTGATTTGTTTTATTTTCCCGAACAATACGTTTTGTCAACTTGTTCGAGTAATAACTACGTAATTGTAATTTTTTTTGAAAAATTGCACTTAATGGTTTTTTATAAATTTGTTATTCTATAGGCAATTTTGTTTATTAAGAGCTCTTTATTATGCCTGACTTAACATCACTGGAAATCATTAGGCCTGATGAAATGAGAAGAAATGGCCATACCTACAGATCGATTGCCTCAAGGCTTCGTCGACCAGTATCAACAATTCATCGCAGCATCCAGCGGTACAGATCGTCTAATTCTCTTGTGAGGAGGAGGGGTCAAGGTAGAAAAAGATGTACATCGAAGCGAGAAGACAGTTTTTTACAACTTGGAGTTCGTAGGCATACGCGATTAACAGCTGTAAAAGCTCGAAATGAACTGGAAGACGTTCGAGGAGTACGAGTAAGTGAGCGTACAGTTCACAGGAGATTTGAAGAAGTTGAATTAGGGTCGTATATACTTGCCAAAGGCCCAAAACTTGAGAGGCGTCACCGCGTAAACCGATTAAGCTATGCGCGAGAACATCGTCATTGGGATTTGAACGAATGGCAGCAGGTTCTCTTTACTGATGAGTGCAGAGTTCTTTTAAAACAGTTCGATGGGAGACAGCGAATATGGAGACGCAAAGGAGAACGCCACATACAGTCTAATTTTGAACACACAGTGGCTTATGGTGGCGGCTCGATTATGGTTTGGGGAGGGATATGTTTGGGAGCTCGCACAGAGTTAGTGATAGTCACAGGATGGACCATGACAGCAGATCGATACATCAGAGACATTTTAGAAGAACATGTTGTACCATTTGCCCCATTTATTGGTGACGACTTTATTCTAATGCAAGATAATGCTCGTGCTCATAGTGCACAATCGGTACAGGCATATCTGAGCCAAGTAGGTATACCGGTGATGCAGTGGCCAGCAAATTCCCCCGATATGAATCGGATAGAGCATGTCTGGGACTTGCTAAAAAGAAGGGTTATATCCAGAATGCCACCCCCCAACAATCTGAATGAACTTGGAAACGCATTACTTGAGGAGTGGGAGCGGTTGCCTCAAGAAATCACCGATAACATAATCTGTAGCATGCCCAGACGAATGGAAAACGTAATCAGAGCAAGATGGGGAAACGCTCGTTATTAATTTTGCTTTAATTTTATTGTAAAATCATTTAATGCTTACTTTTTTTATATTTTGTGATGGTTCATAATCATCTAAAAATTTCACTTATTTCAAATTTCTTTATTTTTCAATAAAAAATAACGAAGACTTTTCAAAGTTGTTGTTAAAAGATGTTAATCAATTTGTTATTTTGTGTCTAATTACATTTTCGTCAAATATATGCGTTATTATCTCATAGTCTCACTTTTTTTTCTGTTCCGCTAATTGTGCCGGTGTGTATATATATGTATATATATATATATTTATATATATATATATATATATATATATAGTCATTCTTAAGTAGTCTGCTGTGAATTGTTTAAATTAAAAAGAAAACTGCAAAATGTTTAAAACGTATTTTTACAAGACAAGGCGTTGCAGTAAATTAAGTTGTTGTCTTTGCAAAAAGTATGTATAATTTTTAAAAGCTTGTATCAGTAAAGAACATCGTCCTCCGAATGCATGACCTCTCCCCATCGAATAAGCATAACACGAATTCCCTTCTGTTAAAAATCGTCACCTTTTGACTAAAAGACAAAAAACCAAAGTGTAGGCGTGAGATATGCTGTTTGAAGAATAAGTTCGTCGATCGCCGTTCTACGTGGTATATATTAGGTAGGCCCATGTCAAAGAAATTACAAAAATTAATAACTTTCCCTTATTGCGACGTATCCTGCATTAGAATACTGTAATACTGATTTATTGTTATTCACTATTTAACGTTGAATAGGCGAAACACAAGAATTTTTAATATAAAGTACAGAAATGTAAAATGTGTTATATTATTAACAAGATGATTTTACAAAAATTCCTAGTAGACATGATATTCATATTAAAAAAATTATTAACTATATAGAAAAGTCTTCGATATCAGCATATACGTGAAAGATCGACATTGTTGACAATGAAAAGAGATTGATCAATAGAACCCCTTGTATGAAAAGCGTCTATTATTTATACAAGTGTGACAATGCAGAATGAGGGCATCTTTCGCATCCGAGGGCGATTGACGTTGATGGTACTTTGTCTGGTTTAAAGATCACTGACGAGTTCTCTAGACAATATACCGCTATAGTAACGAGGATAAAAATTATTCCTTCGAAATAAACACGTTTTTAGGCTTTTGTGAATTTCGAACAATGTTTTAGGTAAATGTGTGTTTTATACTGATAACCTAACCTTAAATAGAACATTTTAAAAATGATGTACTTAAAAATATATTGGGATATCTTACCTATTCATGTATTTAAGAGAAATGTGATGGATGTGAAAGAAGCAAGAGAAAGCGTGAGAGTGTCTTGCCAAATGGAAGTCCGTAGTCTTTACCTACTCCTCTGGGTGACAAGGGTAAGATTTATAAGTATATGCATATTGTAATACATATCTTGTATGCATTTATTTAGGAAGAGAAACTACAAAGTGCTTCTTTCACTATCGTATAAAATACACTACTCAGTTTTTGTACTATTACAAAAATATATAAAACCGTCTGTTAAAATGACTGTTATAGTAAAAAAATGGCACTTGTAGTAAAATAATTTTTTTTTTGTTTTTGGCGATTATAGAAATAAATAATATAATGATTTCTTATGTTTACGCGAACACTATACATTGATTAAAACTACTTTTACGGATTTTATCGCGTTTTATTTATATTAATTTTAATACCCGACGTTTCGGGTACTAGAAAGCACCCGAATGGTTCTAGATGGCCCCAACCATTACATCAGATTTGATAGACCACAAATCCTCCCGAAAGAACTTCGATTCCTACCAAGGATGATACGTGAGGCTATTGAAATTAAAAACATCCTAATTTCAATAGAGAAGGAGGCTGGGTACTACCACCTGCTTGTGATCCTATAATTAATTAAATTAAAACTAAACCCAAGCATACCACTGCAAGACTTCAAAATACAGTTAGTTCATTCTGCGTAGATCGGACCAAAACCAATAATTAAAAAGCTGAAGGTACTCCGGGTTAACTTTGACATCGGGACGTCAGTCACCTCAGTCCCCCCGTGACCATGGGTGCTGGAAAGCACCCGAAACGTCGGGTATTAAAATTAATATAAATAAAACACGATAAACCGTAAAAGTAGTTTTAATCAAGAAATGATATTACAGAAATAATTACTTTTATGAAAAAAGTTATTTAATGATTTCTTATATTTATGCGAACACTATATATGATTAAAACTACTTTTACGGATTTTATCGCGTTTTTTTTTATTCCCGATGTTTCGGGTGCTTTCCAGCGCCCACGGTCACAGGGGACTGAGATGACTGACGTCCCTTTGTCATTGTTAAACCCGGAGTACCTTCAGCTTTTTTAATTATTGTTTATGGTCCGATCTATGCAAAATGAACTGACTATGTCCTGAGGTCTTGCAGTGGTATGCTTGGGTTTAGTTTTAATTTTATTGATTATAGGATCCCCAGCAGGTAGTAGTACCCAGCCTCCTTCTCTATTGAAATTAGGATGTTTTTTAATTTAAATAGCCTCACGTATCATCCTTGGTAGGAATCGGTGTTCTTTCGCGAGGATTTGTGGTCTATCAAATCTGATGTAATGGTTGGCTCCGTCTAGGATATGATCACAAACTGCAGACTTCCCGGAACGTTGATGCTTCACATCAGCTATATGTTCTTTTACGCGGGTCCTAATTGATCTTTTTGTTTGTCCTATATAAGGGAGATCACATTCACAATCAAGCTTGTACACTCCTGCATCTTGTAGAGGAATATGACACTTGACGGATGGTAGGAACTGACTAATCTTCTTCGGCGGCTTGTAGAATGTTCTAATAGAAGCTCGCTTCAAGATATAGCCAATCTTGTCTGTGACACCTCTGACATATGGTAGTACAGCAGGCACACGCTCGACTGTGGCCGGCTTCACTCGGTCACTGTGACGTAGGCGCGGGACCCGAAGCTTGTTGTCGTGCAGAACTTGCTTGACGTGCTGAAGCTCGGCGGCCAGGTGTTTGCTGTCACAGATCCCTCGTGCTCTCTGTAACAAAGATTTGCCCACGGTAGCTAACTGTGAAGGATGGTGGTGAGATTCACCGTTTAAATATCGGTCAAAAATAAACGCGTTAAAATCCGTAAAAGTAGTTTTAATCAAAAAAGTTATTTGTTAAAGGACCTAAGATGTTTATAATGCACGGGGATCGATTATGCATTCTTAAAAAGAGGTTATCAATATCTCTTTGTATGGTAATGTCCCAGATTCGACAAAAATGTATTAGTTCTTAAAAAGAGGTTATCAATATCTCTTTGTATGGTAATGTCCCAGATTCGACAAAAATGTATAAGTTAAATTTCTGTTATCACGTAGTCTAGTTTCTGGATGTTAGCGCTGTTGGTCTATGCGACTCTCACAGCTTCATCTGACTCAAGGCTCGCGGCCTGCAAGCTCCCCCCCCCTCTCCCCGCCACAAAAAGGTGGGCACCCGTTCGGGGGGGCACATTTCACCTAACCTTACCTAACCTACACCTGGTAAGACATGCAGGAAGTCAATGGATGCAGGTAGCTCAGGACCGTGTTTTGTGGCATTCCTTGGGGGAGGCCTATGTTCAGCAGTAAACTTGTTGATGATAATGAAACTTTTAATTTAACAAAATATCTTAAGTTGATAATAATAAGTAACTCATCAGGTTTAACTAAATTATTTTTCATTTCATACAACCAAGACATAAATAAAACACTATTCGGACTAATCATAAAACTTTTCATCAAATAATATTACTTACAGCAGCCTCGAATCACAACGCTTGCTCAGTTGCAAAATTTTTCTCTTGCCCATATACGCCAATCTTACCGTGTCTTACACCGAGTCACACACCTAAAAAGATAACAGTTTTGACCCCGTCTCTACTTCTTTTTTGGTCTGATCCAATTTTTTCAACTTTAAGGATTTTTAAACAAGACTATGATTCAGAACAAAACTGCCTTTGAGATTTTTTTATGTCTTCACGCGTAGCAAAACGGTAACTCGCAAACACATGTTGCCGATGTGCTAATTTCCTAAGATGGCGCCACCGTCTTAGATTCTAAAATGTTTGGCCGAGTTCAAAATAGAAATCAAGAAAGGAGTTGCAAGACTTATTATCTTGCCTCACCTGCCCGCGTGAGGACACTCTTAACAAAAACGATTAGGTTCCTACCTACCTACTTCTGAAAAACTACTATAACTTATATTAGAAAATATGCAAGAAAAGCTCTAATACTTCAAAATTTCATTTTGGTAAAACAAAATTGCTCAAATTAAAAATAAAAGATGAAAATGAAGCTTAAATTTGGAAATATCAAAAAATTGGCCGTATTTATTTTTTATTTTGTGTTTTACAGGAAAAGTAATAGTTACTGAAGACAATTATTTTATTTTTATATAATACATGATATATATATATTTTATATATATATATATATATATATATCCTTTAAAATGACACCACTATCTCAATTTTATTTACACAGCATAGATAAATATATAATATTTACTTAATATAAATATTCACTCCCTAACGCAATCATGAATTGCATAAAGTTGCATTTTAATAATTTCTAGACACATATCAACATATTTCTTTTATGAATCGTTATTAACGTGTTTATAGTGAGTATTCTTTAAATTTAGCATTGATTTAACAAAAACAACCGATAAGAATATATTTTAAACAACGTATAATCAAAACATGATGATCGCGTACAGTAATTAAAATTTTGAGCTAAATTATTATATGTAAATCTTTTGGAACTGTCGTAATGATATATATTTACGAAAGAAAATATCTTCACAATTAATTTTTTGTAAAATTACATTAGAACGTATAAAAACAAAAACTTTATCACATTTTTGATCAAGCGCCACAAAAAAGTAAAAAAAAGGATATCCACAAACACTAATAACTTATTACTTATTTTTACCCTTTTTTATAATTATATTTTCTTGCACAGTTAAAATTCACTCTCAGTGATAACAAATTTCAAATAACATCAGCTTTTACTTTTCTACTGTATTATTAACATCAGTCTTTAGAGTTGTACACGTTTTAACCGAACGACGTCGTTTGGTGACTGTAGTTACCATAGACAGCAAACGCAAGAATTTTTGTGGGGACTACAGTTACCGTGGACGCTTGAGTGGTTAAGTTCCGACTGTTATGAACGTCTAACAAAATTGCAAAAATAATAATTATTATATAAATATACATGAATCCACCTTAACTACGATTTACCAATATATCCGTACCCTATAATTGTAATAACCTTTATCCTATAAAAGGGCTATTTAGCAACAAGGAGCTGTAATACTTTTCGTTATCAGCTTTGAACATTTTCCTTGTGGTACTAAACCACTTAGGTTTAATCGAGTACGTGAGATTTTTGTCGTAATACGGCCAGCACAATTCCTTCAAACGGTATACTAGTACAGATAATAATATTATCACTACGTTTTAGTGCTTGTCTTAAATGTGAATAGGTGTGCAAAGATTTTAAGTGAATAATATTTATATTCTTTACAAATAATAAATATATTTAAAGGGAATGTAGTTATTTGAGAACCATTTGTAGAATTTTTTCTTATCAATGTTATCAGGATGTCTGCGGGAGCGGAATACATTTTATTCGTAGCTATAAAATGTATTTAGATATCTTAATAATGGCCCATCGTAATGGCTCAAGTAGTGTCCAAACGAGTGACGCGATCGCATTGTAAACAATCTGCACATTGTTCTTAAGTATAGTGATTGCAAATATTTTACTTCAACTTTTCGTGTAATAATTAATAGTTATATTCAATATACAGTATACTAACAGTATAATAACAGTTCGCGACCGCAATAAAGGATACAGCCCTAGGTGCTTTGGCTGTAGAGAAAGGGGCCATCTTCGATGCAGCTGCCCTAAACTAAACGGACTGTAGAAGGGGAAGGTAATCGAACCCAAGAGGGTAGTGTGACAAACAGCACTGCCACGCAGCGGCAGGATCATATTTATCATCGTGTTAGAGAGGTGGCAGCAGAAACAGTTCGCGACCGCTATAAAAAATACAGCCCAAGGTGCTACTGGTGTAGGAAAAGGGTTCATCTTCAATCAAGTCATCCTAAGCAAACTATAATAAGCGAAGGTGATCAATCTCGGGAGAGTAGTGCGACTAATAGCACCGCTTAGCAGCAGCAGGATCATCTTTCCCATCGCATTATGGAGATTGTAGCAGCTACAGTTCGCGATCGCAATAAAAGATACAGTCTATGGCACTACAGCTGTGGAGAAAGGGGCAATCTCCGATTCAGCTGACCTAAGCGAACTTTAAAAAGTGAAGATGATCGATCTCGAGGGGGTATAGCATGTAACAGCACCGCCCAGCAGCAAAAGGAATACCACTTTGTGATCAAATATCGCAGCGGAAAATCTCATGGTAACGCAGATGCATTGTGAAGGAGACCTTGTTCTGAAGATTGCAAGCATTGTACTAGGCAAGAGAGTAAGGAAGTGGTATTTTTGAGGATGCTCAGGACAGATCACCTCAGCAACGAGTGGTAGGACAGCCTACAACATGCACAGCAGGAAGATTCGGATATAAAGCTGTTTCTGGAATGGATGAAGACCAGTGTTCCCAAGCCCAAGTGGAGCGACGTCTCAGCGATGAGTTGGACCACGAAAAGCTATTGGGCCCAATAGGACAGCTTGCTGCTTTGGGACGGAGTTCTGTGCCGTAAATGGGAAAATGGTCGGGAAGACAGCTGACATACAAATAGTTGCCCCTAAAACTAGAGTACCGGTCGTTCTACAGCTGTACGATAATGATAGTTCAGGAGGCCATCTGGGAGTTAAACGAACTCTACTGAAGATCCGAGAACTGGATCTACTGTCGAGAAGATGTCAAAGGGTGGTGTCGAAAATGTAAAAATTGTGTGGCTGTAAAGGGACCTCAGACTCGTAGTAGACGCGTATTGAAATTGTACAATGTTGATGCACAATGGGAGAGAATAGCCATTGACGTAGCGGGGCCATTTTCAGAAAGTGAAAGTGATAACAAGTATTTTATGGTTGTGATGGATTACTTCATTAAGTGGCCAGAAGTCTTAGCCTAGTAAAACTAGTATTTGTATGAAGTCTTCTGTCGTTTTAGAGTTCCTTTGCAGATTCACAGCAATCAAGGAAGGAATGTTGAGTCTTAAGTATTCCATTAAACTTGCCGGGTTATGGGTACCTACTCATAAAACAAGAACAACTTCTTACCACCCGCAATCTGATGGAATGGTAGAACGATTTAATCAGACATTGGAGATGTACTTAACAAAAGTTTTGGAAAATCGGCAATGAGATCCGGACAAGCACATACAACTGTTTTTGTTGTCATATCGAAGCGCTGTTCACGAACTGTTAATGGTTTAGTTGTCGTGCTCCATTTCTGCCGAGATTGCAACGTATCGCTTTCAAAATGACTTCACTAGCTGGCTTAATAAGTTGTGATGTTCAAGAACATGACATTTATCCTCTTCTATGTCCATAGCACGTAAGTACTCGTACTTCAAAGGCATTACATTCAAAAAAGGTGTTTAACGGAGTGTGTCACACGGCAAGACCACCATTCCCGGGAATGACGGCCTAGAACAAACTCAAAAGCAAACTATACATCTGTGCACGCGATCGCGAATTAAGTGCTGAAAGAATCCAGTAATTCTGACGCAAAATCAACAGTTCAGGGCCAGCGTGACAAAAGCTATGGTGATTATCAACTAAAAATTCAAAATATGATTTTTACGCGGTAATATTATAGGGTGTCGTTGATCGAACTCAAATGTGAGTTGAACAAACGCCTAAAAATTTTGAACGATTGTAATTCTGTCATTTCATCATTTACACTGTCATTTATGTAACAGAATAATTACATCAGTGACGCCAGCTTTCGCAAACTTTGAAAGAGAATTATGGCTGCCTGCAGAACTGATCACCGGAATATCACCCGATGCCCACAGTATAACCGGTTATGCAAATGACTGACAATCGGACCAGCAAATGGCTGGAAAGATGAAAACCTGGTATGACTGGAAAATGGAAAACAAAGGATTCGACGAAGGTTTACTAGTGTGGTTGCACAATCCTGTTAACAGCAAAGGGAAATCTCCTAAGCTTCAAGTTAAATGGGAAGCACAGCACCAGATTGTGACAAGGATAAATAACATAACCTACCGGATACAGAAACGTGCAAGAGGTACTCCTAAGATCTTCCATGTGGATCAACTGGCGCTTTATTATGGGGCAGATAATGGAACAAGCATGTCTCAGGAGGAGGCAGTGTTCCAAGCCATAATTAATGCCAATAGCAGCATCTAGTATCAAGTAGCAAAAGTAGGAGAGCTTTTTGGAAAATCCCATGCTAGAACTTTCCCACTAACGCCATCTGGTATCAAGTGACAGAAGTAGGAGAGCTTAATAGAAAATTTCTTGCTAGATCTTTCAATACTAGATGGCGCTAGGGGCATTAATTATGGCGCGCAACAATGTATTACGCCAGAAATTACATATATTTGCAATGTTAGCCTACATTATTATACTAAACGATACAACACCTATAATTTTTTACAGTTATAAAAAAATTATATGAGGATCATTTTTTTATAGAAGAGGGAGCAAACGAGCATGCGGCTCACATGATGTTAAGTGACTACCGCCGCCCATGACCAACAACACTAAGGGAATTGCAGGTGCGTTGCCGGCCCTTTATAAAAGAATAAGCTGTTTTCTTGAAGGTCCCTAGGTCGTATTGGACCTAAAACTCGCTGGAGTTAAACTATTCCACAGAGAGGTCGTACCCGGGAGAAAACTCCTTGTGAAACGTACAGTAGTGGACCGCCAAGAATTTACATGGCGTGGATGGTATCGTGACGTTTGCCACGTAGCGCGTTCTCGAAATTTGGCGGCTGGAATTAATCTGAACAATTCCTCAGAGCACTCCCCGTATATGCGAAATAAAATTCATGGAGATGCAATATCTCTTCGCAGCGCCAGTGAATCGAGCTGATCAGAAAGCACACGGTCTTCGACAGTTCGAGCCGCTCTGCGCTAGATGCGGTAAAATGTAGGGAGCTGGCACTAGGGAGCCCCAGCCCAGAGAAGGGAACAATATTCCATGTGCGGCCGAACTTGCACCTTGTAAAGTTGCAGGCGATGTGCCGCCATGAAATACTGTCCCACTCTGCTGAGCACGCCAAGCTTTTTAGAGGCCAATTTTGGCCTTCTCTTCCAAATGACCACGAAACTGCACGTCACTCAGTATGTTGACGCCGAGGATACTGGCTGAGGCAGCAAGGGCAGTGCCTTGAAACTGAGGAGATACGACAAACGGGTTCTTTTTAGCCTTAGTCTTAGTATCCCAGAAGATCACCAGCCGAGCGACCGCAACGGAAACCGTACTGGCGATCACTAATAGGCTGATGATCTTCAAGGTACCGCATAAGCTGGCTGTTAATAATGGATTCCATTATTTTAGAGAACAAGGAGGTGATGGCGATAGGCCTATAGGTGGACGGTTCAGAGCGGTTATCTTTTTTAGGGATCTGGTGCACGAGGGCTGTCTTTCATGATTTCGGGTAGGAGTACCGTAAAAGAAGCGTTATACCCGGTGCAAACTCCAGAGTATACGTCTTTATCACAATAGGAGGGATGTCATCCGGCCCACTAGAATTTTTGACGTCCTGGAGAGGATTGCTCTGCGCACTGAGCGTTGGGTAAACAGACACGACATCCTGCATGGAGCATTCACTCCGCAAGATGGTTAGCGGTGTGTTCCCCCGTCATCAAGAGTCGAGTTGGACGCAAAGAGAGAGCCCCGCAGATCGGCTTTGTTCTTTGCGGCATGGGCCAGTGAGTCGTACTCCCTGTGTAGAGATGGTAGAGATGCCTAACAGAAGTTCCCTTGGACAGCCTTGGCGAGAGACCAGAATGCACGGGTTCCAGAAGGAATGCAAACTCGTTTCTCGCCAATTCTGTCTATTCTTCTCCTATTCTGACTTTGCTTTAACAATGACACTTTTAAAGTACCTGAAGGCATAATTGTACTTCTTTTTACGAGCACTGGTATTTACATCCCGAGAAGTCGATTCGCAGGTCCAGGCCTGGTAACACTCTTGCTAATGACGTAGTGAGTTTTTGCAGGAGTGACCAAACCAAGGCTGATATGTACCACAGATGATGGAATAAAAAATTCCATGCACTAAAACACCACATCAAAGACAGAATCAGCAACAACGCTGGTATGATCCAGCGAGAAGTAAACCTGCCTGCAAGGGTCGGATACAAAAAAAAGATCACATCCCGTCTCAATATGCTGATCTGTAATACCAAACATGACGGCAACCTGCAGTATGCAACCGCGATGAGAGCGTGAGTGGCATCGTACTTTGGATCAGACAATGGTTCGAGGAACCAAGAGGAGCATCGACGGATACCTGATATCCGTCCGGATGAGAGGTCAGCAGAAGGTCCAACAGGGAAGGTACATGGTCTTTCACATTTGGGATCCGCGTAAGCAAGATAACTAGATGTGTCAGACCATATGCCAAAGCAAAGTCATAAACAGATCTACCCGCATGTTTGGTTAAACGAGAACCAAGCCATTCAAAGTGGTGGGCGTTTAAATCACCAAGTATCACGATCTCTGCGGATGGGATCTGTTGTAGCACGGAGTCTGTAGCCATTTGGACGTGGTCGATAAGTCGGTCTGTTTCGGCATTACTGCTATGGGACCTATTTATTCCATAGCATTCCTAATCTGTTTCAGCAAGACTATCGTGTCAAACAATTGATAAATTTAAATTAAAGATTCATACAAGTCCGTGTAACAGGTTTCATGAAGTTCCAATATCTTGTAACACAGTGAATAGTATTATTTATTAATATTTGGGAACTATTATCGATGAAAAGTTCAGTGAAAATATCAAATAATATCACTTAGTAAAAAGATAAGAAAGCTTTTTACTAAGTGATATAATTTAAGGTTTCTTATATCCTAATGAGTCCATAGTTATTAATACAACCTTACAGAGAGAGCCCTCTGAGAATCTTTAATAACTTACGGTATCTGTGTTCAATTGGCAGGGCTTGTAAGACAATTCTTGTCGAAGCTGATGATGCATTTTATAGGTAATGCTGTTACATCCGTTTCGTTATACAAATTTGTCATTTCGTATTAATTACCATCGTATATCTGCACGATATGTCAAAATTCTAAAGAAAAAGACCTTTAAATATCAGACGAGACTAATACAAGAAGTGTTTTGCAGTAAAACACTATATGTACATTACTTTAAACTTAAATAATGACAGTAATCACTAAATAAAGGCAATTAGGAGTGTGGCTTGAGAACCTTGATTATGATGGCAAAGGAGCACTTCCAAACACTTAAAATATAAGTCTTAAATAATTTTATGAAAATTTTATTTGTATTTCTGGACGTGTTAAACTAAACAAATAACTTAACATTATTATATAGAAATTGACCTTTTAACTAGGCTAAATTTAAATGTAGGAATTGGCTCATTATTATAATTCATTTTGAAAAATATTTAATTGAAAATTATTTTGAAAATAGTTCTAATTCCAATAGTAGGCACAAATTGAATACATAAATACTTCCGAGATGATAACTACCACTTCACCAAAATATTGCATATATATAAAAGTCTACACTTTTTTACAATCATGTAAAATAAGCGATATTTTATAACTTATTGTTTTTTTAATTTAAATGAACTTGGAGATAGGAACTTGATGAAAATTTATATATTACAGAGTAAATTCACTAATAAATTAAACTTTCTCAATGACACAGCTGACTCTCAAGCGAATGCAATTCATCATACCTCGTCTTCGTACCAATTATTTTCAAATCCCGCTGAGAGATGAAACTTTTCATGCAATATCCAGAAAAGGTGCCACTTAGGATAATTAGAAATTTTAAAAAGCTTTCAAATTTATTTAAAAAGTTTTACTGCTTCATGTAAAGTTCTGTAATTACATTTAAAATTGATCACAAAACAAAATACGACAAACTAACTTACAAGTAGCCGCTTACCATTAGGTAAGCGGCTGCTTCAATCCATCAGCACCTGCCAACATCAA
The DNA here is from genome assembly GCA_907164705.1 of Parnassius apollo. NCBI lineage: Eukaryota > Metazoa > Arthropoda > Insecta > Lepidoptera > Papilionidae > Parnassius > Parnassius apollo. Next base: position 10,881,842 of record CAJQZP010000288.1, on the reverse strand, counting down.
ACAAAGAGAGCTCAGTTGCATTGTCTCATGTAAGGTCTAAGATGGAATGCCTCATTGTCTGTAATTATATTGGCTCTCTGCATCTTTCAGACCGAAACATAGCAATGAAAGCACAGCTATGACAATGCGTTTGCACTAAGATTTTAAGTGAGTTTAAATATCATCACGATATTTACTTACAAAAATATCACTTACATTTCATCCTATTTCAGTTACTAATGTAATTGTCAAGTAAATTTATTTTGCACAAAACAACGGCAAGCAATGAGTGTATGCGGGGCGTTTGATTATGATATGTGTAGTGCGTATTAGTAAATGAGTAGTGGATGTTAAAAAGGATGTCTTGACCGGCGTAATCTGTACCCATAAATATGTGCTTCCTGTGTACTGTGATACCATCCATTTCACTCATTATAAATTGCATCGACGGCTCAGTAGAAGTTGCAACTCTGAAATTGTCTCTCCGCGGAATATAATCCCTCACAGAACAAATGTTTGTAAGCTTACAGATAATTGTTACGGGTATGGACATCTGTTATTGTGCAGTTTTGGTAGGTAGATTTAACGACTCTAGAATACATGGAAAAAGCTTAATAAGGGTACCGTTACAACGAACTAAATACACTACTAACTACATGTATATCCGTTTTTAGCGAAGCAAACGGAATCAGTCTGTCGAAGCAAGGTATTGTCTATACAGGATTGTTACACTGTATCGTAATTATACTTTGTAATTGATATAAGTAATAAAATAAATAAATAATCTTAAGATGAACTATTTCATCGCATGTTACTATTACCTGTATCAGACAAATTAATGGCATTAAGCCGAGTAGTATTTTAATCCATAACCTGAAAGTTAAGTATATATATATATATATATATATATATATATATATATATTTTTTTTTTTTTTATTTACCTTAGAGTTATATCCTCTCATTACAGAATATTAAATGTTTTTGGTACTAACATGGGAGATTTAACCAACTATGGAGTAACGGGTGTACTTGTATTTTTTTAATGCAAAGGTATCCATGCTCATGCGGCCTTGTCGGACGTGTACTTTGTTTACATTATTGCAAGTATAAAAGTGGTTTTGACTTTTAATGTTTAAAATATACTCACAAACGACCCTTAACGCACTACTCACAGTAAATATTTCTATTTAATATCTGTGTCTGTGGTTTCAGTTATTTATCATAAGCACCTCGTGATATTTTTTTTCTGTTCAATTAAAAATGATCATGTGTAGTACCTTTTTTTTCTTATTAAATATTTGCATTATTTTTTTTTTCTGTAAATGCTGGTAGGTAGTAAATTTAATAAAAAGGTTTAATAAAAAGGTTTAGTTTATATTTTTAATCTTTTTATAGTTATTAGTATTTTTTTAATAATTTACAGTTATTTGAATTTTTTTAAATATTTTTGTAAGGGTAACATGTCTTTTGGTGAAAGTGATCATAATCCAAGTTCCTCCTTTTTCTTTTCAGTATCTGATTTATTAAGTAAAGACGACAGTTTTGAGAGCATTCCTCTATTGAAAGAGACCTAATGACTCCCATTTTTCTCAAGTTATCAAAAACTTCAATATAGTCCACATAAATGCACGGAGTATTCCGGCTCATTATCCCGATATGTTATCTAGTTTTGAAAGTTATGTTCATGCGATTCACGTTTTGGAGTCAAGGTTGAAGCCATGGTTAAAGCAATTTTAGACCTAAAATTTTAGACTTAGTCCTGTCAAACTTTACTCAGGTAGTCTCCAGCTGTTGTGAACCTCTTGTTCCCATTGATCTACACCACGGGGCACTCCTAATTGAATCTCATCTTTTTGATTTCATACCTCGCGCTAGGTTTCTGTACAACAAAGGCGACTATACATCGATCAATGCCGAGCTGCTCAAAATCAATTGGGCTAGCGAGTTTCATTCAAGAACGCTAGATGAATGCGTCGATTATTTTTACTCAACTTTCCATATTTTGAGAGATAAATTTATTCTATCCAAAACTATTGTTAAAAATCAATATCCACGTTGGTACTATTTAGCGTTAATTAAGGTGATTAAGACACACGTGGGATGATGAGGTACGTATGGAAGTTGAAGCAAAGAAGAGAGCATGGCTAGATTTACTAGCGACCAAAGCTGGTATTTCTGGCGGTAAGAATGTTGAGATTTAAAGAAAAAAGGCATAGTTTAAACGTCTAAATAAGAGAGTAAAAGAATTAGTTGAAAGGAAAAGCAAGAAAGAACGGATAAGAATGATAAAAGAATATCGGATAACTTCCAGAGCAAATATTAAAATGTTCTGGAAACTCGTAAGAAATACCAGGGGACATTCATAACAGCCTAGATTGAATGTGATACGAGACGAGAATGGCTGTATTCTAAATGATGAAGTGTTGAGTCTAAATAGATGGAAGGAATATTTTGAAAGCGTATATATGAGTGAGGAAACGTGTGAACTAAATGAAATAGAAATTCCGAAAGAAGATGACAGAGATAGGGAGATAAGTATAGATGAAATAATGAAAGCAATGAAAAGCATGAAAGTAGGTAAGGCAGCTGGATATGATAGAGTTTCACTCGAAATGCTAAGGGCTGGAGAGGACGTGGTGGCAGGCCTGCTGTACACCTTGTTTAATTTATGTTGGGAACTAAAGCGGGTACCGGTAGACAGGTGCAAAGCCGTGATAATCCCAATATATAAGTACAAAGGGTCACAGCAGGACTGTAAAAACTACCGTGGTACCAGCCTTCTTAGCATTGTGGGAAAACTGTATGCTAAGGTACTAATTGAAAGAGTTATGAAAGAAACTAATGAAAAAAGTTGAGATGTGCAAGCGGGATTTAGAAAAGGAATGGGGTGTACAGATCAAGTCTTTTCCATGCGCATGATCGCGGAGAAGTTTTTGGCGAAAAACCAAAAAAGTTTTTTGCGGTTTATGGACTTGGAAAAGGCTTATGACAGAGTGGACAGAGATGTGTTATGGCAAACGCTGAACGCATTTAGGTTGAGCGCTTGTTTAATACAGGCATTAAAGTCTCTTTATAGGGACTCGAGTAATTGTGTTAGAATCAACGGGGTCTACTCGGACTTGTTTGGCATCCATAAAGGTGTCATACAGGGATGTGTAGCTTCCCCTTGGCTGTTCAACCTATTTATGGGCAGTTGTTTGGAAAATTTGAAAGTTGAAGAATGCGGGTTAAGAATAGGTGAGTTAACCATCAAATACCTTTTGTACGCCGATGATCAAGTCATACTTGCGTCGCCTGCGGCCGAGTTGCAAATGATATTTACATTAGTGAACAGGTCATTAAAAAAAAAGGGGAGTGAAAGTGAACGCAAGTAAGACGAAAGTGATGGTTTTTTTAAGAGAAGAAAGCAAAACGGTATGTGAAACAGAAGGAGAGTTAATTGAGCAAGATGAGTTCGTATATTTGGGATGTGTATTCAGCAGGGATGGGAGATATGATAAGGATATTGAACGACGAGTGAATGCAGGAAATTAAGTAAATGGGGCTCTACAATCTATTGTGAAAAGTCAGAATGTGTCAAAAAGGCACGTATGGCAATTCACAATGCTGTATTAGTCTCTACTTTAGCATATGGTAGTGAAAGTTGGGTGTGGCAGAAGAAGCACGAGAGTAAAATAAATGCAGTAGAAATGCGGTCGCTAAGGAGTATGTTAGGGCTAAATCTGAGTGACAGGGGAGAAACTATGTGCTAAAAGAAGAGTGTGGTTTGCAAGATGATGCAGTCACCAGGATTAAGAAAGGAATGCTTCGGTGGTTTGGTCATGTAGAAATAATGAATGCGGAAAGACTGACAAAGCAAATATATGTTGCAGAAGTGAATGGAAGAGTCGGAAAGGGACGTCCTAGGCGGAAGTTTGTCGACCAAATTGGCGATATACTAAAAATGGGCCAAATTAAGAGTACCCTTAACCGACGAGCATGTATGCGTAGGTATATGGATGTGGAAGAGGCGGGAGAGGTATGTCAGGATCGTGCTAAATCGAAGTTTGTAGTCTCTGCCTACCCCTCTGGGTGACAGGCGTGAGTGTTTATGTATGTATGTTAATAACTGCAGACCTATTTCCAAGTTATGCATACTAAGTAAAGTCCTCGAAAAAATAGTGTATTCCCAATTATATTTAGCTATTAGACAATCACTTCACGACTTCCAGCATGGTTTTTCCCCGGTAGATCTACTGTCACGAACCTTGCTCAACTTAATGACTTTTTTACGGATTCTATGGACAAAGGCCATCAAATTGATGTCATCTATGCTGATTACAGTAAGACCTTTGACCGAATTCCTATACAAGCTCGAATGTGTTGGCATAAGCGAAGATTTACTTTACCGGTTTTCCTCGTATATTGAGAACAGAACACAAGCTGTAGTGGTAAATAATTACATTCCTAGCTGGGTTCAGATCCCTAGTGGTGTTTCCTGGGGCTCGATACTAGCACCTTTACTCTTTGCTATCTTTGTCAATGATATCAACATCTGTCTGTGTAACTCTCGTCTATTATGTTTCGCAGATGACATGAAGTTTTTTTTCAAATACTTCTTCATTAAAAGACACAGAAGCATTACAAAATGTCTTGAGAAACTAACTTGATTAATGTACCTATAACCATCTCGATCTCAACCCTATAAAATGCTCAGTTGTTACATTTAGCCGTAAATCCAATAAATTGCTGTACAATTACCAGATTCGAGGCCAATCGTTGTTCAGAGAGTGCTCCATATGCGACTTGGGAGTTATACATGACTCGAAACTTCTGTTCGATATACATATCGAAAATATCATTGGCCGATCTTCCAGAGCCTTAGGGTTTGTGATGCGTTGCTCTAAAAACTTTAAACAAATAAAAACCTTGAAAATATTGTATTGTTGTTACGTAAGAAGTATTTTGGAATATGAATCACAGATATGGAACCCCCAATATAAAACCTATATATCTCGAATAGAACGTATCCAGATGAAATTCATTAAACACCTTTGCCACCGAGTAAATGACTACTACAACTCTAACCTCTACTATGATAAGTGTAGAAAGTTCCATCTCTTACCACTCGAGATGCGAAGGCAAATAGCAGATATTACCTTTCTACTTAAGATAGCTTCAAGCGAGATCGACTGTCCAGATCTACTTGAGAAATTAAATATCAAAACTCCAAAAAATGATAGACGAAAGGTCCCACTATCACTGCCCGCAGCAAAAACTAATTATAGGCAGAATAGTTATATGTACCGTGCGAGCAAGAATTTTAATACTGTATCCCAATTGTTTAACTTAGACCTATTCAACACAAGCACCGTTTCGGCGAGGTGAGTTCTGAGTAAGCCTTTTTTCGACTCCAGCTGATGATCTTTTTATTTCTTTTTTATTTTTCTTTTAATTTTTTTGCTTTTGTTAATCCGTAATGTTTAGTTATTTAATGCACGATGTTACCTAGCTAAGCTTACGGTTGGTGCGACAGTGTCCTATTAGCTGTCGGTAACTCACCGCATGCAACTATTTATATGGTGCCACTATTTGCGAAAACTCATAAATGGTTTCCCATTGTTTAGTTGTTTCCTACCTACGCTGTTTTTGTTAACCGAGGGATTTCCGATTAAATAAATAAATAAATGTCTTCCTCCTATATCCTATTCCATTCCAGGATTCCAGTTAATACGCAACGACCGAACTGCGCGAAGTAGTGGTGTTGTTACCATTTACATTCGTGCTCATATTCCTTTTTCTACTGTTTGTTTATCATCTTCATCTCAAGCTGAGAACGAAGCAGAATACTTATTTGTTGAAGTACTTCTTTCGCACAACAAATTACTTCTCGGAGTTTTTATAGTCCTTCTTCCAGAGTGGACTCTTTTACTAAATTGAATAACCTTCTTGTAGAGCTAACTCCATTATATACACATACAATGCAAATGGGCGACTTTAATACTTGCCTTCTCAAGAATGATGCCCGATCTCTTCGGCTTAATTATATAGTACGAGTAGAAGCAGTCAATTTCAATATCCTTGCTCTCTCTGAAACTCGTTTTTTCCTTAACTGTATCCCATCCCTCCTTGATTTGGTTATCGTTTCTTCTCTCGACTATGTTGATAGCTTTGGTCAATGTGCTGCCAATACCTTTTCATATCATTATTTCCTATTTATATCTTATAAAATAAGACCACCCAAAGCCAAATCAAATCTTTCATCAACCTAAAGTATGTTCTCATTTTTGTATATAAGTTTGTATTTTTTATTCAGTGCGCTCTGCCCGTTAATCTTATTTTTATTTTTAGAAAGGAGACGGGCAAATTTAGGCCTAACGTTACACAAGTTAAATATTTATCAATATTTTTAACAGTTCTTTTGTAGTTAATAATGAAATAATAAACAGTTTTATCGTGGCAAAAGAAATAAAATATTTAATAAAAATAATACTGACTTCCGTTATTTTCATTTTTAAACAATGCTGCCAGATGAAATAGGTTAGTTAATTGATTTTAATACAAAAATAGAAAAAAAAGACAATAAAAAGTGATTCAGTGTTTTCTTCCTTAGGTAAGTTTAAGAAACTTATTATTTAAATAATGATTTCCTCGTGAGACACTTCAACTTTTCAAAAAAGTCGTAAAAATAAATTGACTAAATAGATTAATAATCGATTTCACAATCGACTATCAATGGGTGCGTTTGGCAGAAAAAAGCGCTAGCAAGCGCTTGTAAGCAAAATGGCGATCGTAAGCGGTAAGCGCTGTCAAATCGTAAGTAGCTATTTTCCTCCAGGACACGATGATAGTTTTAACCGGGGAATCTAACCTAATTTAAATATATGTTTGTAAAGTATTCATATTAAAAACTTACCAATCATGAGTTTTTAATAGCATGTATATGTTTATTCATGTCATTATATTACTTAAAACTAATATTGCACAAAACAACTTATAAACTCTACTTCAAAACAAACAAATTAAATAAGCAAAATGGCGGATTGTGTCAGCGCTACTGAAGTAGCAATCGTGTCCTGGCCGAAAACTATTTTAGCGCTTATAAGCGCTTGCTAGCGCTTTTTCTGCCAAACGCACCCAATGTCTTATACAGGCCACAAAGCGGAAACGTCAACGTTAGTTCAAAAACTCAAACGTCAATCAAATTATTAGTCACATTTATTTGGCTCTGAGGTTGCGGTGGTATTGAATATTTTCTATTTTGTGTGCTGTAATAATTTTCTGATCTTTAACGATTCTGTCTACGTATAAAGAATTCTGACTTAAGTGATTTCCCCAGCTCACACAGTGATTTAATAAAAATAATATTTATCAAATTAGTAGGCTAGGTCCCATTATGGAGAACACATGCGACAAGATGGGAGATGTGAAATAGAAGTGTGTTGATAAACGGACAGCAGCCTACTAAAAAAAACTGTCAATATCCAACCATTCTAGCTGATTATTAAGAGATCGAATGAAATTGAGACATTCAAATCAGACAGCTCAAAAACATATTTTACATATATTTTAGTTGATAGTTCTCTTAATGTTAGAGAGGCCATCAACAGTATTATTTTAATTGCTTGATAGGAAAAAGAAATGTAGGTTGCTGTTGTCATGTAATGTCATGATATGGTACCTAGGCTGGGCAAGGCATCAGGAGAATTTCATACGGCATGCACCGTTTTTTGACGATATTTTGTTTATGATGAAGTGGACGATTAACAAATCATTAAAAGAGAAAGTGTTTTTAATTCATACTCCCTCTGTTTTTTATAATTATTTCAAACCTCTAGAAGTTAGTTGGACGGCGGCGTCTGAATCCTCTATGTGTGAATGTCCTACAATACATAAAATTATGATAAAGCCTAGTTTACAATAAAGTCTAATAATTATTTTCTTTAAATGTAATGTGAGAGCTCTGTGTAATAATAACATTGTAAGCATAACGTAAACAATTACATTGTTTTGATACAGACCAATAACATCCTATATTTTTTTTCTACCGTGAAGCAGTCGTAAACATTTTAGTTTTTTTTAAATGATATTGGTATATAAATAAAATAATGCAGTAATCTTTACTCTAACATCTGGCCCATCTTTCTATGAACTTTCGTCCGTCTCCTTTGTAACTATAAATCTTCAATTTTAAACGTATGAATATGAAACAATATACGTGATAGAGCCATGCAGTAGCTATATTAGTAATACGAATATAGTTGTAGCACGAATGGGTCGGCTTGACCGGGGAAGGACCACGCTCTCACAGAATTTCAGCTTGAAGTAGTAGCTTAACGCTGTTGTGTTTTGTATGGTGAGTGTAGAGACCTGGAGACCCCTTTTAATGGAAATGGGGTATTATATCTTAGGCCTCAGGGGTGACAACGAATCTTAATTTTGATTAGCAATCGAGGATAGATGTCTATGGGCCACAGGAACCACTTACTCTCAGATGGACTGTGTGCTCGTTTGTCACCCTATCCCATACAAAAATATGAATATTGTATAAATAAAATATTAATATCTAAAAATATCATTTCAAATACATACATATGTTAATGTAAACTAAGTAAAATAAAATTTTACCAAATTAATTAAGGATGTATAATATTAAAACAACTTATTTCTATTCACGCGGTAAGGTATATAATACGAGTATAAGACATTCCAAACCCTTATTGGTATTTAAGGAACGTATTAGCGATAACTTCTTTGCATCTTGTTAATTGATATATATATATATATATATATATATATATATATATATATATATATATATATATATATATATATATATATATATATATATTTTTTTTAGTATTATTTAATACATTTTATGTAGCATTTTGTATATTTCTTATTTATTACTAGTGGCAATTTATGCAATAAGTTTGACATTTTAATGCATTTTCCTTTAGGTATTCCTGTAGACCCACTACTGCAAGATATCTCAGCTAATTATGGAATAAATAGAGCTTTGTACGAACTCACTACAAGACTGTTTCTGTATCTTATTGTGAGTACATAAATTAAAAAATTCTGCTTAAACTAAAAGTACTGAGAACTAGTTATATCTTTATAATTTTAAAATCGCACATCTATTTCTTTAAAGTCGTAAATGTCATTTTCTTAATTTTACAGTAGAGCACATTAAAGTTTTTTTGTTTGTTATAACTGTGTTTATTACTAGGTTTGGTGTGATATATGATTGCAAACGTTTTTTTTAACTTTGTTCGTATAATGTATGGTTTAAATTAAAAAAAAACTGACATAATATTTATAAAGAGATTTAAATAAATGCAAAAAACTGCAACAAGACCCACATTTGTGGCGTTCTTGCACTAAATGATGTCACTTCAATAACTTGTGACAATTATGATTATAGTATTTTTGTAAATAAAACACGATAATAGTGAAATTTACTATTTATTTGACCATATTTGTGTTACTTAACAACTTGTTAACTAATTAAAGTAAATTTTAGGTTTTTCACTAACCGTACTAGCTAAGTTTACCTTACTTATCATAATCATGGCACAGTAATTACACAAAACTTTCCTTAGACATTAAATAAAAAATTATAACTTATTATTAACACATTATAATCCTATTTTTAAGCATTACAAATTCGGAGGGTAAGTGATTCAAATAATTAAGTACTTTAACTTAACTCAAAGTTCACTTATCCTACCTTTGGAGATCAGTTTCATTATCGTTATAAAATTTTAGGCTAACAACTAACAAAAAGTATTCTTCTTTGTAAATACAATTATTAATTAAGTATTAGGTTTTCTATTTTTTAACAGATGGTGCAGCAAATTTAAAGGATAGAATTATAAAATAGCTATATTGCTTTGGAATAATGTTGTCGCGAATCAATTGTGACAAATTTCTTTTCTTCCGCTCTGAAATGGCTATTTGAGAATTGTATGCACGTTTCATAACCACCTTTTGAACATCGTCATTATATATATTATATATTTTTTCGTCCCTTTCCAGATCTGATTTTAATTGAAACTTTCGTCCAAATTTCTTCCTCATACGAAGTTTTGAATTCATATTCATCTCGGTTCTTAAAAAACGGATCATTCTGATTTCTGTAAGTTTAACAGCATTCCCGTCAATTCCTTTTAAAGTATTCATCCCTATTTCCTCACACAATGCTTTCAGATCTATGAAGTCATCGTAATTTAGTTCTTGAACTATGAAGGCCATTCCGAATTTTTTGGCATTCCATATAAGTTGAACATAATGGCTTGGCAAATAGATAGGGCCAGATTTTTTAGTACTTTAAATAGCTTTTTCGATTAGGGAATGGGCATTATCACCCTCGTTCTGTGTGTGCCCACGCACAAGAAACTTGTGAGTCACCGAGTTAATATTTAGTGTCGAAACAGCATAATGATACATTGCAAGTATGAATCTGTAAAATAAATAAATAAAGCCTCTTTTTCTTCATCTAAAGCATTTTTATACGATTCACACGGTCGCATTGATCCTTTATAGGTGTGAAAAAAGAAATGCTAAACTCCGTATTAAATATATGTGCGTAAAACTCATATTTTGCAGCAATACTTTGGGTGGATTCTCTTTATAGTGTCTATACATTTCAGCAATAGTAAGATCACCATCAATGAACTTACGTCCAGTATAAGCCCTAATATAGTGGCTTTCGACTCGCGGAATTGCTTTTATGTGCTCACGTACAGATTGGGCGACGTCTGGGTCCAAATTGGTCTTTGAATGCATTCCACGACGATCAATTGCAACTACACCAGTACCACTGCATTTTGATTGAATAACCGTCCGTAAATGCTTTCACCTATTCCGAACATGTTTAACAAGAAGGTTTTGCACACTTTTATAGGTTTACCTTCTACTAAAAATGTAAAACAACAATTTGGTCGTCTTTCTTTTGTAGCATTATTTTCGAGCGACTCAAAGAAATATTTAGAGCTACTACACACGTTGACAAATAATCTCGTTGCCTCTAAAATGAACGAACTCCCCAGAAATTGTTGAACAATTTTTGCCTCATCTCTGTCGTTAATTTCATTGAGCAAGTTAATCGGCATTTATTTGAGCAGGGAGGTTTCATTTCTTTAGCTTTTACTAGTTTCCCAGTTTGAGAAACATAATCTTTTCCAGAATTTTTATGGGCTTCAATTAACTTTTCTTCCATTTTGCAACATTTCGTACTCTTTTTTGCCTTTTTTGGTAGGTTCTTACAAAGAAGATTTTGTAGAACTAGAAGATGAACTACACGACGAGCTGGATGAAGAGTCAGACGATGAGCTGGACGAAGAGCTAGACGAAGAAATTGATGTTGAGGAATTGGACAAAAAATGCCCACGTTTAATCTTTTTTGGGGGTGCAAACTCATCTTCACTGTCAGTTCCAGCAAATGGGTCGTTTTCTTGAGAAATATCTTCGGCTTCAAAGGCGTCTTTCTCATCAGAGCATTCTTGAATTTTACCATTAGTATTATATTTGGTAATATTAGCCAATACTTCCGAACACAGTGTCGTTAGTCTTTAACGAATATTTTCTTAGTGCAAATTGGAACTGGGGACAAACACAACTCTTCATGACGATTAATATCTGAAATTAATTAAAAATTAGATGCCTTTCTTTTTATAACTTGGTAGTAAAATATAAACATAAAAATATTTAATAAATATTAGCACACTTACTCGTACTGTCATAACTTTTAACGGCAATAATAAAATTTGGTTCTGTGTAGTTCTTTCTGTAGCTTTGCTTTTTTTTGGACTCTTCTTCTAGTTTCTTCATAATAAATAAATTTATTAGTAGAGAAATTTTTAAACATGCTGTAACAATTAAATTAAAATAGGTAAATAAATCTGTAATGAGTTCAGTAATCAATAAATCTGTAATAGCGATAGTTAGCAATCCAATGTACTTCCGTTACTTACAGGTAGGAATAACAGATGCCCAAGGGCTGCTATCAGCTTCAGTCAGATTATCTTGTTCTTTAACATTATCACATTCAGCTTATTTGTTATCACCAAGTATATTGGCTGTAAAATAATTATTTGGTGTTCCATTAGGTTCTAAGGAAGTTGATACCGGGCCTAATAACAAAATTTAAGTAAACTAAGTATCTATAACATAATCAGTAAAATTAATTTGATTTTATTATTCCAATTAATTCACACTTACGTAATTGATTATCAACCGAAGACAGAGAATTACCAACCAGATTTTCTTGCTCAAACGCAGCTACAGAGTTTCACGTTCAATACTATCAACCTGTGCAATATCTTCTTCGCACTTTTTATTGCTGTCGAGAGTTAATGAAGGTAGATGTGAATAATTATTTTCCTCTGTGTAGCTTTTCTTTGTCTCGATATGTAAAAATTGTTGCATTGCGAAAGGAGCAGTGACTTGCCCTTTAATGGCCTTTTCAACTAATTTTTTTATTGCGATTACTTGCCATTCTACTGTAGTTTATATTTGCATTCGTCATAGAATTATCTAAAATAGAGATAACGATAAGTAAGTACTTATCAAAATTAAATAGGAAGTTAATTAAAAAATATGATAATAGTCAAGCGTACTTAGAAGGTTATTAATAATTATTATGGTTTTACAAGTACGTGGATGACGCGGATCTACTCTTTTTAGGACAATATGTACTTGCAGTTTTGTGCTAAAGTAAAGAGCGTGCCAGGCCTGATTGTAAGTTAGTTAAAAAGTCAAGTAGGTAAAAATATTTATTGTATTTAGAAAGCAGAAATGACATAATTACTTTAAATATTTCTATACCTAGTGCAATAATGACTCAACATACAATCCAGTCTTCCTTATTTTTACATTTTGAGAATAATCTGGTACTACAATGTCATAAATTACAATTAGGTCGTTATGGTATGAAAATTGGAGACTAATTCTACGTCTAAAAAGACATTAAATACAAAAACGGCGTTAATGATTTTCAAATTGTCATTTGCTTGTGTGCTATAATGCCGTAAATGTACATAAACGTCTTTTATGCTTTAGAAATATGAAATTTTTAAGTCATAATTACCTGAACGACGATGTAGCCTCTGGACACAACCACTTACCGCAGGGGGTCCCGCACAACTGACGAATAGGACGTCGTTGCACTCAAGGCGCGTAATTTTTTGTACTAATGCTATAATGACAGTGGCGCCGTGTACCGCACAGTTGTTAAATTAAAAAAAAAACGATCTTTAAGCACTCAATAGATTCGTATAAAAGGAAAGTTGTGGCATAGTTCTCATTTTTAGATTTTTTGACATTTATGACTTTAAAGAACTAGATGTGCGAAATGTATAAACTAATTCTATATATATAATTAGTTTATATATTTTACATGTAACCAACATGTTTAATATTTTTATGTATTTTATTATTTTATTTTTATTTATAGTATTATTTAATACATTTTACGTAGCATTTTGGATATTTCTTATTTATTACTAGTAGTAATTTATACACTAAATTTGACAATATATTTTCCTTTAGGTATTCCTGTAGGCCCACTACTGCAAGATATCTCAGCCAATTATGGAATAAATAGTACGAACTCACTACAAGACGATTTCTGTATCTTGTTGTGTATAAATTAAAAAATTCTGCTTAAACTAAAAGTCCTGAGAACTAGTTATATCTATATGATTTTCTTATTCTTACAGTGTTATATGCAATTTCTTATTTCATTATACAGTAAATACATTAGTTGATAAAATATAAATGACTCCGTAATGCGATTCTCGATCGTCCATAAAGTTTATTAAAATGGTATTTTCCCTTCACCGTTCTTGTGAATTCCGTAAGTTTTAAATACATACGTCATACAACGTAATAGTTCATTTAATATAATAGAATCAGATGAAATTTGCAAAAGTTCTTTATATTAAAAATAATAATGTAATTAGCTTTGATTAACGTAAAATGTAAAATGGAGTGTCCTATTTTGAAGAATTATTTAATGTAACGCAGATCATAGCTAAGTACACGCTTATAATTTGTCTATTTTTACGCGGTAAAGCCATGTTGCAGCTATATTATGACGAATGGGTTGACTCGAGCGGGGAAAGACCATGCTCTCACAGAATATCAGCGGAAAATATCAGCTAAATGCTTATGTTTTGTATGGTGAGTGAAGAGAATCGGATACCCTTTTTACAGGAAACGAGGCATTACATATTAGCTCTTAGAGGTGACAACGCATGTGCATTTTCATTCTAATTTAAGAATACATGTAGATGTGTACAGACCACAGCATGAACTAAACATTTGGGTGCACTGTGCACTGTGTCTTTGGTTGCCACCCTTATCCTAAAAAAAATGTCGATTTTAAAGAAGATTCTATTTTAACAATTCTTTAAAAGCATCAATTTTATAATGAATTGACCATTTAATACGTGGTAGAGCAACTCTGCAGATATATTATGGTTATATCACGAATAGGTCGGTTCGACTGGGAAAGGACCACGCTCTCACAGAATACCAGCGTAAAATATCAGCTTAATATAACTGTTTAATCGTAGTCCCCAGGGGTGACAACGCATTTAAGTTTTGATTCTTAATCGAGGATAAATGTAGATGTCTAAGAATCACAACATTCACTTGCCATCTGGTGGACTGCGTGCTCGTTTGTCACCTTCATTCTATAAAAATAATTAATATTATTCAAAAACAGAAGGTAGCTGGGCTAACTATGACATTGGGACGTCAAATATCTCAGTCCCCTCCCCCACCGAAACGATTAATCAAAGAATCAATTTCACTCAAAAAATTATAAGGGTTGGAAAATGATAAAACGAAAATACCAATAGAGATAGAATATTTTAATATCACTCGTAAAGACAACGTATCTAAAATTATATTGTTAAGCACTTCATTTTATTTTGTCTAAAGTCGTGTCTTTAAAGATTTTATTTTATTGAGATAATTCAAAGCAATATTGGTTTACTTTTCGTAATTTGTTTTAATTAGCTGAGTTTACTCATAAAATAAGCGTTGTTCTAAATTTTACACAATATTTTATAAAAATTTTATACCCCGCAAGCAACCCTAGTTTGGTGCTTGCCAGCAACTGTTTATATCTCGACGGCACATTTTAAATTTGCAATTTCAAGTACTGATATAATGTCTAATATTGTGAATGTCTAGTATGCAAATTCTAAACCATGAGGAAAAACAAATTTAAAATTTTCGCTAAATTTCAATTTATCAGTATAATAAACATATATTATTTACTGATTTTATTTTATAAATATTTTTAAATCTATTTGTTTGCTAAAGTACACACATACGAGTAGTTGAACTGTATATTTAGTAGTATGTATACAGATGTTTACTTACGAATCACAACATGTTTACGGTCTTACTACAGTTGTTTACTCGACTGTACGATCAAAGTATCGTCTTTGAGAAGAGTAATAGTTTTAAAGTTCTCCAACTCCAATTGAGCATCAAATATAGTTCTCTTAGACAAACTCCACTTGAACAAACTTTTATATTTCAGTTGTTATTGCAAACCCATTCCGAAAAATGCCAAATTAACTAGCCCATATCATCCTTTTTCAAATTTAATGTCAAGAGTTTTCTGAATTATTGTTTCATTGGTATTTTTAATTTATTTTTGAACTTAGTGCAAAGATAAATATTTATCGGCTTTATAAAGGTTATAATATATTTTTTAAAATGTGCGCACTCCACTGTCAAAGTTTTTAAGCATTCCCCGTGATAGATGCGATAAAATACGCAAAGAGATTCAACATCTCTTCGCAGCGCCAGTGAATCGAGCCGATCGGAAAGCCCTTGGTCGTCGACGATTCAAGCCGCCAATTTCCTTTTATCTCATGACAAAAAGATGTCTGAATTAATAAATAAAGTAAATAGAGTAAAGGAAAGTGATTGACACGAGTGACATAGGTAGTTATAGGCGGTGACCAAAAAGTTTTTGTTTTGAGTTGTTGCGAGTTGTACCGGTACCGAATTTATAGACACGTTAATATGCTGAGATAAAAAGTTATTAAAATTACTCGTCAGCTGTACTAAAATGCAAGAAACATTTTATTTGAGTAGGTAGGTTTTCAAATTTGTAAGGATTGGAGTTTTTTAACACGTTGTTAGGTCAAAGCAGATTTTTTTCCTAAAAAATGGTTCTTTTTCAGACGTCTTCAATGATTGCATGTGATCCGTCGAGATAATTTGGAAAACAAACCTAACTTTACTTCCTACCGAGTTTGTGAAAAACATTTTAATTTGGAGGTTGTACTACAATCGTCAAATAGAAAACTTTTAAAAAAGAATGACCTACCATTGTTGATGCTGCCAAGCTTAGCCAGTACCGATCCAGGAGTCTCTAGAAAAGAAGACAAACAAACTCAAACTGCTCCGAATTGTACACAAACTTAAAATGCAACGAATGAAATCTTTGCTTAAACCTCAATGAGTCTCTCTAGCAACACTCCAAGGAAAAGAAGTTTGAAAAATAAACTCTTCCAATGTAGAAAGAAAATAAAATTACACGAAACTGAAAATGAAACACAAAAAGCTAAAGAAAACATTTTCCATCGACTTTGCGATAAATTTTTGACCGAAAAACTAGCTCTCCTTATAAAAGCCCAAAGTAAACTAAAACAACATGGAAAAGGAAATCGAAATGATAAGGACTACATTTATTTAAGGGTTTTTGCAAAGTGCGTTATGTTTACCCTGTCCTTCAACATAAACGTACAATCATTCTTTCCCAATTACAACTGAAATAAATGTGAGAGCTATCTCTGTTCTTAAATTAAAAGTTGCACAAATGATAGAAGAAGAAAAAAATTGTTCAGTTAAGATTGTTGCTATGTCATTAAAAGCAAATCTATTCTTTAATATTAAAGAAGACAAAATTACCGGATTCCACGAAATTGCAGGATTGCAGTCACCCGAACCCGCTAAAAATGCGTTAGTAATAGTGGTTCGTGGTATATTTGTAAACTGGAAATAGCCTATATCATATGAATTATTTTCAGAATGTCAAAACTATAAAGAAATAAATAAATATATTGAAAAAGTAAGCAAAAGAAAGAAAGTCCTGCAAAAGTTATTCGAAATTGATCTTAACTACCGTATTTTTGTGTCTGATAAAGGGTCTGATTTATGGAAAGCTGCCAAACAAACATCAGTTTCAATTGAAAGACCATATTATTAAAAGAATCCCTTCGTTGTGTCTCCTCAAATTCAAGGTATTCCCCTTGTTGCCTCAGCCAGTATCGGAATCCTTGGCGTCGACAAATCGAGTGACGTGCATTTTTGTGGTTACTTGGAAGAGAAGGCCAAATTGGCCTCGAAAAAGCTTGGTGTGATCAGCAGAGTGGGACAGTATTTCATGCCGGCTCACTACCTGTAACTTTACAAGGTACAGATTCGGCCGCAAATGGAATACTGTTTACATCGCTGGGCCGGGGCTCCCCAGTGCCAGCTCCATTTGATCGCAACCCGAGCAGAGACCGAGCTCTTTTCTATCGGCTTGTCTCACTGACACTGCGAAAAGATGTTGCATTGCGTATTTTATCGCATCTACCACAGGGAGTGCTCTGAGGAATTGTTTGAACTAATTCCAGCCGCACAGTTTCACTATCGCACATCGCGACAAAACTTGCGATACCATACATACCATCTGGACGACTGGCGGTCCACCACTAAGCGATTTAATAGAAGTTTTATTTCTCGCACAACTTCCTTGTAGAATAAACTACCACCAGAGATGTTTCCGGGCCGATACGACTTAGGGACCTATAAGAAAATACCCTATTCCTTCTTAAAAGGCCAGCAACGCATCTGCAATCCCACTGGTGTTCATGGGTGGCGGTAATCACTTACCATCAGGTGAGACGTATGCTCGTTTGCCCCCTCTTTGTAAAAAGAAAAAAAAATTATAAGTAATAGAAATATTTATTATATTTTTGATGCACCACATCTGATTAAACACGTTCGAAATAACCTGATGCAATATGATTTCCACTTCAGTTATTCTATATCGATATACGATCATATTGTAAAGTTTTATAATCAAGACATAGAAAAGAGTTTAAGGCTTGTACCTAAACTTAATAACAGTCATATCAAACCCACAAACTTCGAGAAAATGAAGATTTGCTATGCAATGCATACAACTTCTTCGCAAGTCCGTTGCAAATGGCATTTGTACGTATATAGATAACATGAATAATTTGTTCGATTCTTTGAATACATCTAATCTGAGTAATAGTCATGAATATAAAAGAACGTATGAAGGCAATGAGTTACAAAAGGCATTTTTCAAACAGACGGTAAGCTTTTTCAAAGATTTAAAAATAAAGAATCCAAAGAATGGAAATTACATCACAACAAGTATTAGATTCATTGATGGTTTCCAAATAACTATTACATCCATAATGCTCTTGTTCGATTACTTGCGGGTGGAAGATTTAATTTTCTTATGACAAGAAGATGCAACCAAGACGCTCTTGAAAATTTATTCTGACAAGTACGAACGAAAAATGGAACTACTCTAAATCCGAGATGTAGACAGTTTGCAACGGCGTTCAAAAACTTATATTTCTGCAGCAACATTAAACCTCAAAAAGGAGGAAATTGTGTTTGTTTTTTTTTTGCAACCTGCTTTGTCAATGGGAATGGATGAGCAAAAGCTTACGGTGGTAGTGCTTGTTGACTTTTCAAATGCTTTTAACACAGTCGACCACGATATCCTTATAGCCTTCCTAACTAATCTTAGATTCTCAATCCCAGCTTTGGAATGGTTTTCATCCTATCTTCGCGGCCGCCAGCAATCAGTACGATTAGGACAAGAGTTCTCAAGATGGGCTGACATTGAAACAGGCGTGCCGCAAGGCGGAATACTTTCTCCTTTAATGTTTTCTTTATTCATAAATTCAGTTCTCAACTGTTCGTACCATCTGTATGCAGATGATCTTCAGCTCTATGTGCAATCTAGTGTTAACGACCTTAATGATAATATTCATAAACTCAACCACAACCTCGATGCCATTAGAGATTGGTCGTACAGACATGGTGTTTTAGTTAACCCAACCAAATGCAAAGCAATGGTTATAGGTAGTAGCAGAATGTTAGCTAAGATTAATAACGATAACCTTGCTCCCGTATTTTACAATGGCACGTTGTTGCCATTTTGTAAGTCTGTCAAAAATCTTGGCTTACATATAGACCATACTTTAAGCTGGGAAGTTCAAGTTGCCGAAACAAGCCGTAAAGTAACTGCCACCTTACGTTCTCTTTGTCGTCTCAAAAACTTTCTGCCTTTTAAAACTAAACTTTTGCTAATCCAGACTTTGATATTACCCAATTATTGATTATGCAGATGTGTGTTACCCAGATCTATCTCAATATCTTCCCGATAAGTTGGAGCGCCTTCTCAACTATTGCATTAGATTCATTTTTGGCTTACGTAAGTATGACCATATTTCCCAGTACCGATCTAAGCTTAAATGGCTATCTATTCGTCAAAGGCGTAGCTCCCGAACTTTGCAAGTACTACATTCAATTTTAAATGACCCCAATTCTCCCTCTTATCTTAAGGATAACTTTCAATATTCGTATTCCACTAATGATAGAGTTCCCCGTTCCCAAAATTGTCTTAAAATTCGTATTCCACCACATAGGAGTGGTTTCTATAATTCCTCCTTTAACTGTGCAGTCTATACTGCTGTGGAATGCCTTGCCTGTTGATATCAAGAAAACTAATAACAAGAATTATTTTAAAAGACTAGTTCGAGAATTCTGTCGTAAGAATAATACCACCTGACTATCCGACTCATGTTTTTGTGTTTTTTTTTTCTCTTTGACTTTATAAGTAATATTTTGTATAATGTATTTTAATATGTATTGTGTTATTTTATTTATTGTCTCATAATATTTTATTTACTTTATTTTACGTGGTAGAGCCATGCTGCAGTTATATTAGTAGTATAGTTGTAGCACGAATGGGTCGGCTCGACCGGGGAAGGACCACGCTCTCACAGAATACCAGCGTGAAATAGTAGCTTAATGCTGCTGTATTTCGTATGGTGAGTGTAGAGAACCGGAGACCCTTTTTACTGGAAACGGGGCATTCCATCTCAGTCCTCACGGGTGACAACGCATCTGCATTTTGATTTTTAATGGAGGATAGATGTAGATGTCTATGGGCCGCAGCAACCACTTACCATCAGGTGGACTGTGTACTCGTTTGTTAGGGTGACAAATCTATAAAAAAAACTTATAGTTTTGTATAGAAGTAACCTTTATATATTTATTATTTTTTATTATATATTATAAGTATGTATATTTTACTATTATTTATTCTATTCATTTGCATTTTATTTTGTTTTATATCATTATTATTTATTTATGAAGTGATTTATTACACTCGTCTCGAGGGTTGACTGGCAGAGAATGCCATAAGGCATTAAGTCCGCCCTTTATATCCCTTAGTATATAAGGTGTATAATGAAGATTAAATAAATAAATAAATAAATAAATTACCGATATCAACCAACGAAATATCAAATACAGATTATGAAGAATTTTTCAGCATCATAATTACTACTTCGGATTAAAATCAGCTAGATACGCAAAAAAAAATTCACTGGATACAACCTAGTCAGCGACCATCCCTTTGAAGTCTTACATACTTATAATAAGTGGCTGCGACTGTTTGTGCTGGAACAATTGGAAATTTAAAAAAATAATAATGGTAACAATGCACCGCTTAATGAACAAACAAATGTTTCTAATTCACCTTTGTTACACATCTTTAAGGGCTAATCTTTAATAATAATTTTAAAATTAATAATAATAATTAACTATAATAATACCAATAAAAAACAATAATATTAATAATAATATTTAACTGGCTACGATCCGGTGACCTCATCGGGGAAAACAAGGTTTTGTCTGTGAAATACCGGATCAGGTTATTAAGACCAACAACTATTGGAGATACATCCTAAAGGATGGCACCGTCGACGTCTGTCGAGCTTGTCGCCATCCCGGGGATTCACTTAGACATGTCATCTCCGGTTGTTCGGCGCTTTCTAACTCTGAGTACTTACACAGGCACAACCTAGTAGCCAGAATTCTACACCAGGAGCTCGCTCTGAAATACGGTCTCGTGGACCGGAAATTACCGTATTACAAGTACTTGCCGGAAGCCGTGCTCGAAAATGACCGCGCCAGGCTCTACTGGGATCGGGTCGTCATCACAGACAGGACTATTCTTGGGAATAAGCCTGATATTGTGCTGATGGACCGGGCACAGTCAAGGATATTTTTGGTCGACATTACCATTCCGTATGACGAGAACCTCGTAAAAGCCGAAACAAATAAGCGAACAAAATATCTGGACCTGGCTCACGAGGTGACCGACATGTGGGGTGGTCGGCCGGCCGAAATTATTCCTGTAGTGGTCTCTGCGAATGGGCTAATCCCAGTCAGCCTGTCGGGTCATCTGAGGCGACTGGGACTCCGTGACGGACCGTTCCGGGCTCAAATGCAGAAGATAGAGCTCCTCGATACCGCCCTCATCGTCCGTTGGTTTCTTTCCCTTTCCTCCTAACCCTCGGCCGTTTGGTCTTCCCTGCCGAGGGCTTCCATCTGGTTGGATCTTTACTTATTTATTTATTTATTTGCATAAAACATGGACAGATAAGGATGGTACAATTCTTAAAGCACAACATGTTTGCTATGTGATTGTGATAGCATGCAAATTTACATAAATAGCACATATACAAATGAAATTTTCTAATCATAATACAAAACAATTCATTAAAAAATATATATCATTTACATTTAACAAATAGTTCTTTGATGTCATAAAATTGATTTTCATTGAGATAAGTCAATAATTTTTTTTAAATATATTATTATTATTCGATTTGATTTCATTTGGTATTTTATTATAGATTCGAATACACATGGTTAAACAGCTTTTACTATATTTGTTTGATCGCGGTACATCATCTAATACAAGTCTATTTGCATTTCTCTTTAGTCTTATATTCATATCACATGCCTTTGTAAACAGATTATTATGTTTATGTACGAAACAAACTTCGTAGATATACAGAGATCGTAGTGGCAACAAACCTAGTCTCCTAAATATTGGTTTGCAGGATTTATCCGGTGCGATTCCAGCAATAGCTCTAATGCATTTCTTTTGCGCAGTAAATAATCTCTGTTAACTGTACCATTGCCCCATATTACAACACCATAACGTAGTAAAGATTCTATGTAAGCGTGATACGTTAGAACAGCAGTTTTTTTGTCTGTAACATTTTTTACTTTATTAAGTGCATAAACAAATTGGTTAATTCTACTGCATAGTTGATGTATGTGACCTCTCCAGCTTAAATCTTGATCGATTATTACTCCTAGGAATTTATTTTGTGTTACTTCGTTTAATTTGTCGATATTAAGATTAAAATTGTATTTTGTGTGTGTTTGATTTATTAAATTGAATATAAGTTGATTTATTAAGATTAATTTTTAAATTTTGTCTAGGCATTTAATAATTGTATCAATTGTGTTGTTAATGTCGATTTCATGATTACGTATTGAATTATTTTGCTTCTTATTAGTGCTTACAATTATTGAAATATCGTCCGCGAATAAAATACGAGGGTGGATTGAAAAGTACTCGGCCTAACACAGATCCATTCAATTCTAAAAATCAAATCTGCCCACATTATTTAGTTCAGTTCAGACTAGTTCATTATCTGAAGTTCGAAATGGGTGCGATAATTAGTTGTGATTTTATAAATTTATTAACAAAGTAATCGGACATAATTTCCGCGAATGGAGCAAATCGAGCAGCGTGCCGTCATTAAGTACCTCCATAAGAAGGGGCTATCATCAAAAGCCATCCATGATGACATGGTCAGTACATTAGGCGATTGTGCTCTGTCATATCCATCCGTCAAAAAATGGATACCAGAATTTAAGCGTGGTAGAGAGAGTGTGAAAGATGAACCCCGCTCTGGAAGGCCTTCGACGTCAACTACTGACGAAAATATTAAAAAAGTACTTGATTTAATAATGGGAGACCGCAGATTAAAAATTAGAGAGATAGCCGAGATTATAGGCATCTCTTATGAACGAACTCAAAACATCATTGTCAACGAGTTGGGTTTCCACAAGGTGTCTGCGAGGTGGGTTCCGCGACTGCTTTCAGTTGAACAAAAAAGGACGCGATTGACTATTTCACGCGACTGTTTGGAGTTATTTGAAGCCGATGCAGATGATTTTTTGAATCGTTTTGTTACCATGGACGAAACATGGGTTCATTACTGTACACCGGAAACAAAACAACAATCAAAACAGTGGAGAAGACCTGGTTCACCACCCCCTAAAAAGGCTAAGTCGATTTTGTCGGCAAATAAGGTGATGGGTTCAGTATTCTGGGACTCGAAAGGTGTGATTATGATTGATTATCTTGAAAGGGGTCAGACTATAAACTCTGATTACTACTGCACCTTACTACGTCGTTTACGAGAGGAAATAAAAGAAAAACGTCGAGGAATGCTCAGAAGAAAAGTCCTGTTTCATCAAGATAACGCCCGTGTTCACACGTCAGTACAGTCAATGGCTGAAATTGACAACTGTGGCTTTAAACTGTTACCGCATCCGCCGTATTCACCTGATCTGGCACCATCAGACTTCTTTCTGTTCCCTAACCTAAAAAAGCACTTGGGAGGTCAAAGATTTTCGACAAACGACGAGGTCAAAGCAGCTGTGGACGCATATTTTGACTCTAAGGAAGAATCATTTTTTTTTCAACGGTCTAAATGCTTGGAAGGGGAGGTGGCAAAAGTGTATTGAACTTGATGGTGATTATGTAGAATAATAAAAATATAACTGATTTAGTATGTGTTTATTTTCTTGTTTAGGCCGAGTACTTTTCAATCCACCCTCGTACATTTATGACTGTGATTAGAGTTATATCATTTAAATAAAGAAGAAACAACATTGGACCCAGCACGCTACCTTGAGGAATGCCATGTTTGTTCTCTTTATAAGAAGATGAGAAGGACAGAATTTCCTCTCCTACAATCTTTTTTATTAACGACACATTGTCTACGGTTAGCTAAATAGGAAGATATCCATTTTAGTGGAAGTCCTCTGACACCGACCATTTTCAGTTTTCGTAATAGTATGCTGCGCGCAACGAGATCGAAGGCTTTCGATAAATCAAGAAATAATGCTGTGGTTAAAAAATTGTTATTTATTGTAAATGTTGTTATTTATTCTAAATAGTGAATTGGTTGCTAATAAACGTTATTTATTATTATTATTATTATTAATTTAATTCGTAACCTTTTATTTGTAAGTATTTATCGTAACCATCTCGCAAAAACGTTTCAGAGAAACATAGTATATCGGGTGCGTTCTCGGCCTCACGTAACTCATGAAATGTTAATTCTAATAGTTCTTGTTTTGATAAAATACTGGCAATGTTTTTGTGCATGATTTTTAGAGAAATGGGCTTTTGCTTTTTGTTCCCGAAAAAACTGATTTCCATCTATTATGGGGAAGTAATAGGGTATGGTACCTTTTTTCGAAAGTGGATTTTATGGCATTAGTTCCACTGATGGAAGCATTTTGTAACTGCATTTTTGCGAAGTAATGGGGGATTGTGCCTTTCAGGTGTTTTATATTAAATTTAGTTACTTCCTGAGGCTGTAGTTTATTGCGAATTATTATCTTTTGAAGTTCCTTAATATTTAATATTTATTATCGTAATCAATACAGTCGATGATATAATCGATTGATTTACACATTACAAATTGCTATTAATACATTCTACAAAATGACAGTTTTTATAAGCATTACAAGTAATTTTCAACGCATTATTCAATTCATGAACATTCAAATACATATTTTTAATGGGTTAATAACTATCACAGAATTGTTACTAAATTTATTGAGCAAACTACGCAATTGAGATGTTAATATATTATTATCGTAATCATTTTCACCGATACATATTACAATTTTTTCATTTGATGCTAATTCTAAGTTATGACAATTTTTTAAAATATCTGCAGTTAGAGCATATGGTTTCGTTTGCGAGGTAACCAAATATTTTTCGTATGTTGTACGCCGAAACAAATAAGCGAACAAAATATCTGGACCTGGCTCACGAGGTGACCGACATGTGGGGTAGTCGGCCGGCCGAAATTATTCCTGTAGTGGTCTCTGCGAATGGGCTAATCCCAGTCAGCCTGTCGGGTCATCTGAGGCGACTGGGACTCCGTGACGGACCGCTCCGGGCTCAAATGCAAAAGGCGGTGCTCCTCGATACCGCCCGCATCGTCCGCCGGTTTCTTTACCTTTCCCCTTAACCCTCGGCCGTTTGGTCTCCCCTGCCGAGGGCTTCCATCTGGTTGGGCTTTTATTTATTTATGTATTTTTGTATTTATTTTATTTTATTGATATTTATGTATATTTATCTTTTCATTTTCATTTATAATTATATATTTATAGAACCCAACCAGATGAGAAAACTATATAGATACCCCATAATAATAAAATGGATGATGGAAGAAACACAAAAAGGAACGCGCATAGGGCCGCTGCCTGGGGGTCGCCTGGGCGCGTCTGGAGCTGGCGCTGGACGCGGCAGCATGCGGGCCGCCAGCCGAGCGCGAGGAGCTGCACGATCACCTAGCAGCCCCTCGCATCCATCATCCCCACCAGAAGGCTTGGTGTCGGCTGGGTCTTCTCGGACCCAGCAAGCGGCACCCGCCGCTGGTGGAGCACGTCGCATGCGTTGGACAAAATCCATGAACGAAAATGCATTGCGGGCGTACTATAGGGCGAAAGGGGAAGAAACTGTGGGAATAGCGTATAGGTCTCAGATGCATTGCTTTTTTGCTGAGCTGGAGCCGTCTATCCCCGTCACGGAACAAAACCGACCGAGTTCGGTACATCATGCGCTCGAAAATATTTGATGATGCCGAACTCGAACGACTACGACGTGAGGCTATTCCGTCGTCGAATGAATCGGCTATGGCTGGAGATGCAGCTCCACATTCGACAGACCAGCATCCACACGTGGAAGCCGCCATGGATCTTCCAGTTGTGGTTGATTCGAACGACGATGAAATAGTCTCCCACGAACTAGAGCAAATGAGGAGTATATTGGAAGAGGCGATTTTGGAAACGCGCAGCACTCCTCTCGAAAATCGACCGCGACTTCCTCGCATACCCTTAAGCAAGCGAAATCGGGCTGTCGTGAGGGCTCTTAACCCAATGCTGGTGACCTATTTGGAAGCCAGCCGGGACCTTTGCGAGACGGACTCGATTCTCTTTGGCGCCGTAGTGGCAGTTTGCAGTATTATTGGCGCCAAACTTCCCATGGCTGGACGCGCTACTACACAAAGTAACGCCATCCCAGCCTGGAGGAAAAGAATCGAGGACCGTATCGCAAAGGCAAGGGCCCTTATCGGCAGACTGACAAGCTTCAGGTCGGGTAATAATAGACCGAGGATTATGCGCACCGGTAGGATGGCGTTTGCTGGGACAAATATCAGTTTGTTCCAGCCGGATATCACGCAGAAACTAACGGAGCGCATAGACGACCTGAAGCAAAAGATCGCTGCTTGGGGGAAGCGGATTCGACGATTTTCTGAGGGATCAAGGCGGTTCAACCAGAATCGTCTCTTCCAGAGTGATCAAAAGAGGCTCTATAAATTATTGGAGCGACCAAAGGTATGTGGAGCGAGCCAAGGACCGAATCAGGCTGACATTATCGCATTATGGCGTGGCCTGTGGTCAGAGCCCATAAACCACAGCGAGGGCCCTTGGATGGAAGTTGTGGCGAGCCAGGGTGCGAGTGTTACGCCTATGGACCCAATCACCATAACGCCAGAAGACGTGGCTGAGGCGGTCCGTTGGGCCCCGAACTGGAAAAGTCCGGGGCTCGACGGGCTGCATCATTACTGGCTGAAGGGGTTCGTAGTGTGTCACGCTGTGCTCGCCCGACAGTTTCAAGAGGCTCTCCCGAGCCTCTTCACTACTGGGATCACTCACTTGGTTCCTAAAGATCAGGATACCACAGAACTGAGCAAATACCGCCCTATCACGTGTCTACCCACCATATATAAGACACTGACATCCATTTTGAGCGCGAGAATCACTCGTCACCTGCAGCTAAACCAGGTGATGTCACGCGCTCAAAATGGATGTCGGGGCGGTGGTCGTGGAACTAAGGAACCACTCCTCATTGACGCGGTCATAGGCAAAGTGGTGAAACGCAACCGTCGGAACTTCTCTGCCGCCTGGATAGACTACAGAAAGGCGTTCGAATCGGTGCCCCATACATGGCTAAAGAGGGTCCTCGAGCTGTACAAGATTGACTGTACAGTTAGAGACTTCCTCGAGCAGTGTATGGGGCAGTGGAGTACGATCCTTTGTCATCTGGGCGAGCGGATGACGGCTGCGGAGAACCACATAAGGATAAGAAGGGGTATCTTCCAGGGCGATTGTCTGACTCCAATCTGGTTCTGCCTCTCCCTTAACCCTCTCAATACCTTACTGGAGGGCTCCGGGAGGGGATTTCAGCTACGGAAAGGAGGGACAAAAGTGACCCACCTTTTCTATATGGATGACCTCAAGTTATTCGCCTCCAGTCGCTCCCATCTTATGGAACTGCTAAACATCACTTGTGAATTTAGCAGTTCCATTGGAATGGAGCTGGGGACGGATAAGTGTGCGGTCCTCCATGTTGAAAGGGGAAGGGTTGCTAACTCTGAGGGCATAGACTTGTCTATGCCCGTCAACTTAAGGACCCTTTCCGAGGCTGAAACATACCGATACCTGGGTATGTCACAGAACATCGGTATCGATGAGGCTGGTATGAAACAGTCAGTTTGCGACGTGTTTTATGCACGCTTTACCAAAGTGCTTAACAGCCTTTTGTCCGGTGTGAATAAGACACACGCATATAACGGCTGGGTCATGCCTGTCCTCATGTATACCTTTGGCATACTCAGGTGGACTCAGACTGAGCTTAACGCCCTGGATAGAAAAGTCCGCACTACCATGACGTCCCATAGGATGCATCATCCGAGATCGTCGGTAATGAGGCTGTACTTGCCGCGAAAGTATGGTGGGCGTGGCTTTCTGAGCGCGCTCACCATGCATAATCGCGAAGTGTGCAGTCTCCGTAATTACTTCCTGGCGAGATCGGATGATCCATTCTATAAGGACGTCATTTCTAGTGATAAAGGGCTTACCCCTCTATCCTTAGCCAATGAGCAATGGCAGGACCCAGCAGTGCTTAGCATTTCCGACCGGGAGACCGTATGGAAGGAGAAGGAGCTCCACGGGAGGTACTACAAGGCTCTACATGCGCCCTTCGTAGATACAGTCGCCTCCCTCAACTTGCTACGTTTCGGTGACCTCTTCGGGGGAAACCGAGGGTTTTGTCTGTGCAATACAGGATCAGGTTATTAAGACCAACAACTATCGGAGATACATCCTAAAGGATGGCACCGTCGACGTCTGCCGAGCTTGTCGCCATCCCGGGGAGTCACTTAGGCATGTCATCTCCGGTTGTTCGGCGCTTTCTAACTCTGAGTACTTGCACAGGCACAACCTAGTAGCCAGAATTCTACACCAGGAGCTCGCTCTGAAATACGGTCTCGTGGAACGGAAATTGCCGTATTACAAGTACTTGCCGGAAGCCGCGTTCGAAAATGACCGCGCCAGACTCTACTGGGACAGGGCCATCATCACAGACAGGACTATTCTTGCGAATAAGCCTGATATTGTGTTGATGGACCGGGCATAGTCAAGGATATTTTTGGTCGATATTACGATTTGACGAGAACCTCGTGAGAGCCGAAACCGATAAGCAATCAAAATATCTGGACCTGGCTCACGAGGTGACCGACATGTGGGGTGGTCTGCCGGCCAAAATTATTCCTGTAGTCGTCTCTGCGAATGGGCTAATCCCAGTTAGCCTCTCTGGTCATCTGAGGCGACTGGGACTCCGTGACTGACCGCTCCGGGCTCAAATGTAGAAGGCGGTGCTCCTTGATACTGCCCGCATCGTCCGCCGGTTTCTTTTCCTTTCTTCCTAACCCTAGGCCGTTTGGTCTCCCTTGCCAAGGGCTTCCATCTGGTTGGGCTTTTATTTATTTATGTATTTTTGTATTTATTTTATTTTATTGATATTTATGTATATTTATCCTTTCATTTTCGTTTATAATTATATATTTATACATCCCAACCAGATGAGAAAACTATATAGATACCCCACACATAATAATAAAAACCTGGCAGACCGAGTTAGGTACATCCTGCGCTCCAACATATTTGGTGACGCCGAACTCGAGCGACTACGACGTGAGGCTATTCCTTCATCGAATGGAAATGCTACGGCTGGGAATGCGGCGCCACTAGATGCGCAACAAACTGCATATGTGGATGCTGCCGTCAACATTCCATTTGTGGCTAATTCAGACGATGATGAAATAGTCTCCCACGAACTAGAGAAAATGAGGAGCATATTGGAAGAGTCGATGCTGGAAACGCGCAGCATGCCTCATGAAAATCGACCGGGACTTCCCCGCATACCCCTTAGCAAGCGAAATCGGGCTGTCGTGCGGGCTCTTAACCCAATGCTGGTGACCTATTTGGAAGCCAAACGGAACTTTGCGAGACGGATTCAATTCTTTTTGGCGCCGCACTGGCAGTATGCCGTATTATTGGCGCCAAA
The DNA here is from genome assembly GCA_907164705.1 of Parnassius apollo. Lineage (NCBI taxonomy): Eukaryota > Metazoa > Arthropoda > Insecta > Lepidoptera > Papilionidae > Parnassius > Parnassius apollo. The sequence continues at coordinate 10,852,070 of CAJQZP010000288.1, read as the reverse complement.
CTTCCCGTGGCTGGACGTCCCACTTATAAAAGTAGCGCCATCCCAGCCTGGAGAAAAAGAATTGAGGACCGTATCGCAAAGGCAAGGGCCCTTATCGGCAGACTGACAAGCTTCAGGTCGGGTAATAATAGACCGAGGATTATGCGCACCGTTAGGATGGCGTTTGCTGGGACAAATATCGGTTTGTTCCAGCCGGATATCACGCAAAAACTAATGGAGCGCATAGATGACCTGTAGCAAAAAATCGCTGCTTGGGGGAAGCGGATTCGACGATTTAGCGAGAGGTCAAGGCGGTTCAACCAGAATCGTCTCTTCCAGAGTGATCAGAAGAGGCTCTATAAATCATTGGAGCGACCAGAAGTATGTGGAGCGGGCCCAGGACCGGATCAGGCTGACACTGTCGCATTTTGGCGTGGCCTGTGGTCAGAGCCCGTAAACCACAGCGAGGGCCCTTGGATGGAAGTTGTGGCGAGCCAAAGTGCAAGTGTTACGCCTATGGACCCCGTCACCATAACGCCTGAAGACGTGGCTGAGGCGGTCCGTAGGGCCCCGAACTGGAAAAGTCCGGGGCTCGACGGGCTGCATCATTACTGGCTGAAGGGGTTCGTAGTGTGTCACGCTGTTCTCGCCCGACAGTCTCAAGAGGCTCTCGATCAGAAGTTCGCTCCCGAGCCTCTTCACTACTGAGATCACTCATTTGGTTATTAAAGTGCAGGATATCACAGACCCGAGCAAATACCGCCCCATCACGTGTCTACCCACCATATATAAGACACTGACATCCATTTTGAGCGCGAGAATCACTCGTCACCTGCAGCTAAATCAGGTGATGTCACGCGCTCAAAATGGATGCCGGGACTGTGGTCGTGGAACCAAGGAACCACTCCTCATTGACGCGGTCATTGGCAAAGTGGTGAAACGCAACCGTCGGAATTTCTCCGCCGCCTAGATAGACTACAGAAAGGCATTCGACTCGGTGCCCCATACATGGCTAAAGAGAGTCTTCCAGCTGTACAAAATTGACTGTACAGTTGGAGACTTCCTCGAGCAGTGTATGGGACAATGGAGTACTATCCTTTGCTATCTGGGTGAGCGGATGATGGCTGCGGAGAACCACATATGGATAAGAAGGGGTATCTTCCAGGGCGATTGTCTGAGTCCAATCTGGTTTTGCCTCTCCCTTAACCCTCTCAGTACTTTACTGGAGGGCTCCGGGAGGGGATTTCAGCTTCGGAAAGGAGGTACAAAAGTGACCCACCTTTTCTATATGGATGACCTCAAGTTATTCGCCTCCAGTCGCTCCCATCTAATGGAATTGCTATACATCACTTGTGAATTTAGCAATTCTATTGGAATGGAGCTGGGAACGGATAAGTGTGCGGTCCTCCATGTTGAAAGGGGGAGGGTTGCTAAGTCTGAGGGCATAGATTTATCTATGCCCGTCAACTTAAGGACCCTTTCCGAGGCTGAAACATACCGATACCTGGGTATGTCACAGAACATCGGTATCGATGAGGCTGGTATGAAACAGTCAGTTTGCGACGTGTTTTATGCACGCTTGACCAAAGTGCGTAACAGCCTTTTGTCCGGTGTGAATAAGACACACGCATATAACGGCTGGGTCATGCCTGTCCTCATGTATACCTTTGGCATACTCACGGGGGGGCTCCGCCTCCGCCCATGCATAATCGCGAAGTGTGCAGCCTCCGTAATTACTTCCTGGCGAGATCGGATGATCCATTCTATAAGGACGTCATTTCTAGTGATAAAGGACTTAGCCCTCTATCCTTAGCCAACGAGCAATGGCAAGACCCGGCAGTGCAGACAATTTCCGACCGGGAGAACGTATGGAAGTAGAAGGAGCTCCACGGGAGGTTCTACAAGGCTCTATATGAGCCTTTCGTAGACACAGTAGCCTCCCTCCACTGGCTACGCTTTTGTGATCTCTTCGGGGAAACCGAGGGTTTTGTCTGTGCAATACAGGATCAGGTTATTAAGACCAACAACTATCGGAGATACATCCTAAAGGATGGCACCGTGGACATCTGTCGAGCTTGTCGCCATCCCGGTGAGTCACTTAGGCATGTCATCTCCGGTTGTTCGGCGCTTTCTAACTCTGAGTACTTGCACAGGCACAACCTAGTAGCCAGAATTCTTCACCAGGAACTCGCTCTGAAATACGGTCTCGTGGATCGGAAATTGCCGTATTACAAGTACTTGCCGGAAGCCGTGCTCGAAAATGATCGCGCCAGGCTCTATTGGGACCGGGCCATCATCACAGACAGGACTATTCTTGCGAATAAGCCTGATATTGTGCTGTTGGACCGGGCACAGTCAAGGATATTTTTGGTCGACATTACCATTCCGTATGACGAGAACCTCGTGAAAGCCGAAACAGACAAGCAAACAAAATATCTGGACCTGGCTCACGAGGTGACTGACATGTGGGGTGGTCTGCCGACCGAAATTATTCCTGTAGTCGTCTCTGCAAACGGGCTAATCCCAGTCAGCCTCTCGGGTCATCTGAGGCGACTGGGACTACGTGGCGGACCGCTCCGGGCTTAAATGCAGAAGGCGGTGCTCCTCGATACCGCCCGCATCGTCCGCCGGTTTCTTTCCCTTTCCCCCTAACCCTCGGCCGTTTGGTCTCCCCTGCCGAGGGCTTCTATCTGGTTGGGCTTTTATTTATTCATGTATTTTTATATTTATTTTATGTTATTGATATTTATGTATATTTATCTTTCATTTTCATTTATAATTATATATTTATAGAAACCAACCAGATGAGAAAACTATACAGATACCCCAAAAATAATAATAATAATAATGATAATTAGTCGCAGGTTTGTTATCGCACGGCGCGTTTGCTACTCTGGTGGGGATCAGTAGTATCGGCGTGTATAAATAACAGCTGTTTTGGCTCGCCGCTCTTGCGCCCACCTTTCTGCCATGCGCCCTCCTTTCTGTCAAGGAGGGTCGCGTTCGTATACGGCTTCGAGATCTCTCCGCAGATCGGTAAGCCAATCCATAATGGCGGTGTTTAGTGGGTAAAAGTCTCCATATAACCACGCAGCCGGCTGCGTGGTATGCTATGAGCATTCACCGCCTCCCTCCCCCGGGCTCGCAGCTCACTTAGCGGTCAGCCACCATAAAGTCTAAATCACCTGAGGATTCCTCGTGTAGAAGCGAAACACGTGTCGTATTATGGTCGATGGTGTATCTTTTCTGGAATATTGGTGTTGGGAGTGGTGGTGCCGGGAGTAGTGGTGCTGGGATTAGTGGTGGCAGGATTGGTGAACGCAATTGAGGGAGGGCGGGAGGTGCTCTTCAATCCAGGTAAGACACATCATTGTATTAGTTAGCGGAAGGTTGCAGATTATTTATATATCTTTATTATAATGGATTTCCGCAAAGTAACGCCTGATTCTATCAATTATTACTTTTTTATATTTGTGAGTATCTTAAGCTTTGTTCAGAGAAACATTATGATTGTCACGCTTTGAAGTCGCATCTTTGCGTGATTTAGGTATCATATTGGATAATAAGTTGCATTTGGATCTCCATATTGACAAAATTGTTAAAAAAAGCCTTTCAAATGTATGGTTTTGTGATGAGGTCATGTAAGAACTTTAAGAAACCCTGTACATATCTTTATCTTTATAAGGCCTTGGTACGCTCCCAACTTGAGTTTGCCGTACCAATATGGAACCCTCTGTACAATAAGTATGTAGACTTAATTGAAAATGTTCAGCGTAAATATCTGCGATCCATGCACTACAGATGTTATGGCACATTTATGTCATATGATCAGTTGTTGAATAGGTATAAACTGCATTCTCTTCAGTTTAGGCGTAAACTCCTTGTATGTATGATACTTCATGGTATCATTAATAATAAATTTGATTGTACTGACTTGACCAACAGATTATGTTATATTGTCCCAAGAACGGTTCATAGGCGGGAGGTGCGCGTTCGTAAACTGTTCGCAACTGCCAAATGTCGTACCAAAGCGGGTATCCGCTCACCTCTGCGTCAAATGATCGATATCTATAATGATAACTTTGTTGACTCTGACATATTCCATCTTTCTGAGTTACAATTCAAGCGTTACATCTGTAATACACTTTTTAGTGAGTTTTTTTAACCATTTTTTTTAACTCTTTTTTACGTTATGTCGCTATTTAGATTTAGATGGATACTTTTTTATTACACATCACTTATACCATAGATAATGTATGGAATAAAATGTTGTGCGTTGTGCAGTTGCGCAGTTCTTAACAACAATCTCTCCTAGGTCATCTTTATAAATATGTTAATTGTAATTATGTTCTGTTAATGATTAATTTTGTATTACGTGCAGTCGCTGACAATGGCATGTGTACACTTTAATTAAGTACAAACTTTATTATTACTTTAATAATGGTAAACGCAGGTGCTTACATCTTATTGTTGGTGACTGTACCTAACTACTTCCTCAATATCAGCTGTTGTTGCTTAGCATCTGATCGCGTCCGATAATTTATATATAAGTTCACATTTGTTAATATGTGGATAGTGTATTTGACTACATATTTATTCTTATTTTTGCATTAGCTAACATTATTTTGTGTAAAATTATACTATGTAGGTTTGCTATTCCTAATAAAGAGAAAAAAAAAAAAAAAAAAAAAAAAAAAAAAAAAAAAAAAAAAAAACCTGATCAAAGAAGCCACAATTTCAGCTCGCAGAGTCGGTATTTAAGGTACCGGGACTACAATAAGATTGATTCGCAAACTTTTTTAATTATACCAAGCGATGATTTTGTGGAATATACAGAAAAAATTGAGGAAGTATTTCGAAATTCATTTAAAACCAAACATATTGCGGGTATCTATAACCATGTAAAAGATATTCCTTTTTCTCCACCTTGTCCATGTTTCCCAAAACAATTTTTAATTAAGCTTTATATTAGAATGGGGATTTTTAAAATTTAATAATAAAGCATTTTGTACGTCTCAGTCGATACGCAAATATTTTTCGGTCGTAAATTTATAAAACCGACTTGTTATTCAAACATAAACATGGTTGTTTTAAAATTAAATATACCAATAAAAAAACAACATGCATTTTTATTGAACACTTCCTATTCAATTTTCAAAGTATTTTGTTTATGAAAAAAGGCAAACGTAATTAAAATGCTGGAGGCAGGCAGCCTTATCGCATGTTTACCTACCGCGCGGCTGTAGGCATTTATTTCAAAGATACGGCCGAGTTACAATACTGTATAGATAAAATTACCGTAACACTTGTGTCTATTCAACTAAGAAGTTAAATTTATAATATAAGCTCAAGGCTATAAAAAGGTCGGAATATCATTGGCGTCTTTTCAACTACAAAATAATTCAATCATTGATGATGTTTTAAAAAAAACGCGACTTTTGGGCCAATCCTAAAATGATTTTAAGTAATAAGATGATTAGACGTAAGAAAGCAAAAGCGTCGTTTCATTTTAAAACTATTAATTTACGTCTTTTCATCTAAGTAATCGATTCAAATATTGGTAAAGACGATGTAGTAACTGAATGATTAAGTCCTTTATTTATGTAGAAATTGAATACGTCTTTTCTACTTATAAAATGTCGTTGCTGGTCAAAAATTACGTCTAAAACTCTTACGATATTTTTTTTAAATATTGATATTCTTGAAAAAAATTGAGTAGATGCATTTTCCTGATTTTATCTTGAGTGGAACGATATATTTAACTCATTTTTTCAAACAATGTTAGATGCGCCCTTTTTTCTTATGACGGCTGAGTAGGTGATCAGTACTGTCCCCGTTAGTTAAAAGGACGTATTCAACAAAAAGTGAATTTCGAGAAAAAAATCTTAAAATGTCAAAACAGGAAAAAGCCCGCTGTGTAGTAAATACTTTTTTTTGTCATAGTGTTAATGTATGATGTTATTTTATACACTTTTTTATTATACGCATGTATTGGATTTTTTAATTTTATTTATTTTTAATAAAAAAACCGAAAAAAGCGTTTTATTTTAGCACAAAAAATTATACGAATCACTTCAATCTGTGTAAAAAAGGCGCAACGAGCCATATGCGGCTTTTATATTTAGCACGCATATTGTATTATATATCTTTAATGTATTCATATTAATTTTGCCCTCAAAAATTTAGTAATAAAAGACGCTTCTGCAAAAATGTCACTTTATTATGAATGAAATAAGTTTGCATCGATAAAATTATTTCTATCTTACCTATCAAGTAATTATGTCGTAATGAAAGTCTCTTTACTTTAATCAATATTTATTTAAAAAATCTAACTGAACAAGCTAACTCGGTCTGAATTTCGGACACTGAACAGCGGTTATAAAATTAGTAAGTATACTTAATATTTCAAAAAAATTAATGTTTATAAAAACAACAGTCAAAAATTACGCGTTTAAAATTATAAAAGGGTTTATAAAATGTATTTTATAGAGTTCGAAAAAACGAGAACATAAAACATAAATTCCATTTCAAAAAAGTTTTGTGATACTGAAAATCTACACTTTGATTAGATCATAGGGTTTCAGAGTATTACTACAAGCATAATAATTAAGAATAACATAAAACAAACATCAAAAAATCAACTATTAAAAACCACACCACAAAATCACCTAAAAATACATCTCAACATAGTTTTATGGCCTTTACGGTTTTGTCACAACCGTAAACAATTGTTATAAACCCAAAGTTTAACAAATGTATTTTTGTGACTACTATCATAACTAGACTTTAATGAGATCTTTTAGTTTCCAAGACATTGTCACAGCGATAAATATTTGTTTCCAAACACTAACTCACTCTTAAAACACACTCTTCGTATAGTAATAATAATTCTACATCTTATTGTTTCTGCCTTAAATACAAATCCTATTTATCTTTAAGTTTAATTAACATAAATAAAATATGATAATACAAAATCTTCTTCTTACACTTCGTGTTCGGCGATCAAATTAACTAAGTCATTATTAACCGGTAAATAATACCAAAATTCCCTTCTATTTTCAGGCATAAAGGCTTTCGCCTTTATAATATAAAAATAATGAGGTATTGATAGTTAAATTATTTATGTAGTTGTGAAACGTCACATATTATATCGTAACGAAAAAAAATATTGACTAATTTTCTTAACACATAGTAACAGTAATAAAAAAAATTACTTACTTCACCAATTTAATGTTATTAGGTATTATAAATAACTATCCACTAACATCTACCCGCTATCAAAATAAGTACAATGAAATTCATAACTTTACTAGAAAAGTATCAAAATATCAAGAAAAATATGTATTTAAAATAATTATTAGGGACTACTAAAATGGACACAAAGAATCATTAAATTTAATTACTTAACTGAATTGGAGTAAAAATCGTAGGTACTTTGATAAAATATTACATTAATAAATATTACTTGGCTATCCGCAAATTAATAAAACACTATACAATAACTAAATAACATTATGACGAAAACCTGGCCATAAAATGCTCAGAAAGTATTAAAACAGCATTATTTACAAAATTAAGATAAAAATATTCTTATCTCGTAACTATTTCGCGATCCTGGGAAACTTTCCTCGGTAGCCGCGTAGGCGCAACCTAGTATATAATGTATTATAATATATGGGCGCAACTGACAGAATGTCGAACACTTCCTCTCCTCCCGCACCCGACATATGAAAACTTAATAGAAAAGACGCTTCTACCATTTGCGGCTTTTGTATTAAGTATGTTAGTGACAAACTTTTCGACTCCTTAATTAAATAACACGAATCTACACCATGTACTTAAAACAAAGGACGCATCTAGTATAAATGTCTTTTTGCTCTGTGTAGGCATACGATAAAGTTAAAACAAAAAACGTAAATGGTCAGTTACGTTTTTTTTTATCTTACTGCGCGAAACTCTTAAGTAGAAGTGACTTTTTTACTATCGTAACAATAGAGAATTCTTAATAAAATAAGACGCATGTACAAAAATACGTCTTTTTATTTGAGTGTTTGTTAGATGCGTTTTAACTTCTTAGTAAGCCCACATTTAGAGATATATATATATATATATATATATATATATATATATATATATATATATATATATATATATATATATATAATACGTCCTTTTAACTAACGCGGGCACAGTAGTCAGTTGTCATATCCAAGATTGTTAGTCAACGGAATGCACCGCCCTCATTGATAGGTAGAGTAAAATATTTGAAATTTACTTCAATTGGAGCTAAATTTACTATTATTGATCATTCTCATTAGTTTTACATTGTCGTTAAATATAAATAATTGTAATTATCTTTTGAAATATATTTAACACAAAGTTTCTACCTATGTCCGTTATAGACTTTGAAACCATTCAAACCAATTCTGATAAAAAAATTTGTGAGTATTTGAATGGATCCCTAGATGGTTTATATTTACATTTAGACCCGGTAAATGGCGCTGTTGATGAGATCCATAAATCACGAGCTATTAATAAATATAATTAAATTATACCTGTGTATTTTTAATCCTTACACAAACAGTTTAAAATACCTTAATTTCTCACTATTTACATTATTTTATTATATATGAGATGTTTGGAGGTACTTACTATTCAATCAAAACATATTAAAACCAAGTGTTGACACAGCTCCTACCTGTATATCTGAATTTTGTATGAAAATAGTTATTATAACTCAGACATTATATATATATATATATATATATATATTGTTGATGAAGTTTAATAAAAAAATAATAGAGAGTTTATGAATGACAATAACCTGTGGGTAAGGTGATCAACCAAGCTATTTCTAATTTGTTCTGTTCTGAAGTTTGCGTTTACGCCAGAGAGAGCATCTGTTCCCGGCACCTCGATAGCCTTGAATATTTAGACCTGTTCATTCTTTGGCTACGCGTAGACAGTGACGACAATCCGTGCGTCTGCGGATGCCACTATAAGTCCCATAGCGGTAATTCCAAAACAGACCGACTCGTCGACCACGTAAAAATGGCTACCGATCCCTTGCTACAGCAATCCTTGTTGATTTTAACGCTCATCATGCCGACTAGTTCGGTTCAAGCTTTATCACATCCATCATAGGACAAAACACCAGTAGGAGCAATAAGCATCAATAAAGCGAGCAACTACGAGTACCATACGGATGATATCAATTCACAACACACCCACATGATCCCTATCAACTTTGGTAATAAAATTTGTATTGTTGGTAACTAAAAATAGCACTAACGTATCGTAGTTGAACAATACTAAGACAATAGTAGCCAAATATCCACGTATCATAGAGCTAATGCACTAAGGGTATGAAGTTGAATATGTTTGCTGCACTTAAAAATACTAACAAACACATTTACCCCAATCCGAAAGATAACCACAAAAGGTATTGGTGTGCGATGTCCACGGTCAAGTCGTATTGTTTCAAAAACCCACTTACGAAGTTTCTAAGATATTATGCCTAGGACATATAACAGATTAAGCCCAATGCGTGCTTTTAAAATTTTTTATACTCTAATATTTTTATATCTATTATCGTAGTTTACAAAATATAATAATAATGAATAACACAACGCAATCCAGAATGATCTAAGTCAGCTAATGATTTCCACACGATTCGGTCAGCACGCAGGATGCAGCTCGAGTGACCCGAGCTACATCATGATCGCACTGCAGACATTTCCTGTCTAGCTCACAATAGACAATGGAAACCACCCTCTGTCGATCCCTCTGATTTTTGGCATTTACTGTTGTCACTTCTAGCTACACCCACGAATGGGCAGATCTCTTACACCGCCACCTTACGGAAAGAAATCTGTTAAATATGCGAACGGGACAAGTGAAACTACGCTTAGTTGAATACGCATTGCCCTTTATTCGAATGTACCTATTATTATAAGATGGTCGCAGCCATCACTATACCTACATATCTACGTACTATACATAACATCTCCTCCCTCTAATTCTACACATAAAATTTAATCATACCTCTATACAGAAAAAAAGGCTTATAATTGACTTTAGGTATTGGACGTAATACTCTTCCTGATGAATCTGACCTCGAAATCTGAATGTGGTCATTCCGAGGCCCTGATCTTTCCATACTCTCCTTATCTGCGCTGGCCTTTGAGTATTCTCCACCCTCTGACTGTTCCGGCGGTGGCACGCTTTCCGTCGATTGTAATTCAGTGGATGATGGAGACTGATGACATCCTCTTTCCCCTTCCATATTTTGGGTCTTCTGGGCGTCTTCATCGTCAGAGGGCGCTGGTTGTGCCGACACGTTTGTAGGACTTGGGTCTGTGTTAGTAATATCTGGTGTAATGTCAGATATTTCGACAGAACTGGAGTTGTCGTAGTTGTTGTTAACTTTTGTTCCCATATAGGGCATTAATTGATTTTTGTGCTTTTTAAACACTAAAGAAGTTATAAAGTCTTTGATGAAATATATTGTTTTACCAATTTTTTTTATTACTGTGCCTCTTTCCCATACGAAGCGTTTATTCACATAATTTTTTTTATAAAGAACACTGTCCCCTTCTTTGAAATATTGTTTATTTGTCCCTCTATACGCTTTAATCTGCAAAGACTGATTTCGTTTGACCACTTCAGCGAGAGTGTCAGATGAGGACGGCGGCGTTATAGGATTCATTAACTCCAGGCGCGATCGAAGTTTTCGACCAAATACTAACTGCGCCGGTGAAAGCCCTGTTGTAATGTGTACTGAGTTTCTATAATCAAAGAGATATTTTAACAAACAAAGATCTTTTTTTAAATTGTTGTTATCTAATAAACAAGACTTGATACCCTTCTTTATAACCTTTACATAGCTTTCTGCCTGTCCATTACTAGCCGGATGATAAGCTGGCGATGTCACATGCGATATTCCGTTTGACGCACAAAACTGCGAAAATTCTTCTGATAAGAAGCATGTAGCTGTGTCACTAACCAGCGTATGAAAGAGACCGAATTACTATTCATTTTATATGCTTCGACCCATTTCGAATACGCATCTACGATTATTAAGTAAACTTGGTTATAAATGGGACCAAGAAAATCAATGTGTATCCTATAAAATGGTTGAGGTGGATGTGGCCACACAGCGAGCGGTGCCCGTACCGGTGATGGTCGGAGTTGTGTGCATACCACACAACTGCTGACCATCTCTTCGATAGCTTTATCTATACCAGGGAACCAAACCCTACTTCTAGCTTCAGCTTTACACTTCACAATACCTAAATGTGATTTATGAAGTTCAGACATGACTTTTTTTACGCAAAGTTATAGGTATCAACACTTTATGGCCTCGCATGACTATACCGTTTTCGTAAGAAAGTTGAGTTTTACATAAAAAGTATGGACGTATTTTTTCATCTGTTATTTTTTTTTGGCCAACCCTCCATGATGTATTGAGCTACCTTATTTAACTCTAAATCTTTTTTTGTTTCCTCGCGTAAATTTTGTAACGTTACAGGTAAACTGGAGTCTATCACAAAATTAACATATGAGGCCCTATCCTCAAAAAAGTCCGCCGCCTTGCATATTTCATGGCCCTCCACGGCGCGTGACTCAACACTACTTACGCTCGCGCGGGACAGATAATCGGCGCAATTATCGGCACTACGAACGTACTCAATTTTAAAATTATATGCGCTTAAAAACATTGCATAACGCTGCAACCTATTAGCCGATACCTCTGGTATACCCCGATAGGACCCAAAAATAGTTATTAACGGCTTGTGATCGGTTCGAAGTATAAACGGGACAGATCTTCCGTAAAGGTATTGGTGAAAGCGACGTACACCAAATATAATTGCTGTTGCTTCCCTTTGTATTTGCGAGTATCTCCTTTCGGCTGTATTTAAGGTACGCGACGCGAACGATACCGGACGCTCCACTCCATCGTTACCGACTTGAGACAATATTGCGCCTAATCCACTCGGTGAAGCGTCAACCGTTAAAATAATTTTCGCATTGGTGTTAAAATGAGCTAGAACTTGATCGGAAACCAGAATATTTTTAATCGTATTAAATGCGTTGTCGTGTTCAGCTTTCCACTGCCATTTACAATTTTTTCTTAATAAATTATACAGAGGACGAAGAATTGAAGATGCATCGGGGACAAAATTCCTGTAATAATTAACGAGACCAAGAAATGATTGAAGTCCTTTAATATCCTTTGGGACCTGTGCATTTAAGATAGCATTTACTTTTTTGAGGGGATTTTCTTAACCCGTTTCTATCAATCACGTAACCTAAATATTCTACCTCATCTTTAAAAAAGTCGCATTTCGTTTTTTGTAGAGTTAATCCTGCATCTTGCAGCCGTTGGAGAACAACGTGTAACCTATTTAAATGTTCTGATCTAGTAGATCCTGTTACCAAAACATCGTCTAGCAAGCACAACACTCCTTCCAACCCCGAAAGTACACATTCCATTACGCGCTGAAAAATAGCAGGTGCTGGAGCTAAACCGAAAACTAATCGGGTATATCTAAATAATCCTTTATGAGTATTAATGCAAGTGAGTTTTTGTGACTCTTCATCTAAAACACACTGTGCATATGCTTGAGAAAGATCTAGCTTACTAAACTGCTGCCCCCCCGTGTAATTTTGTAAACAACTCCTGAGCTGTAGGCAATGGGTACTGATCAACTAATAATTGTTTATTTATAGTTACCGAGTAATCTGCGCACAGCCGAATCGAACCGTCACGCTTTAACACTGGCACAATGGGTGACGCATAATCGGAGTACTCGACCGGTTTCAAGATGCCTACGCGCACTAATCGTTCTAACTCCTTATCTATCTTATCTCTAAGTGCAAAAGCTACAGGGCGCGGCTTAAAAAATATAGGTTTCGCTTCTTTTTTTGTATTAAGTTTTATCTTATACTTATTAAATGTTCCTAGCTCGTCTGAAAAAACACTAGGGTATTGGGCTTGCAACTTTTCAATGAGGTTTAACGAATTATGGGAGTAGTTTACTGACAACAATTCTAATTTATATAAAGATAAAAAATCTCTGCCTAAAAGTGGTGGGCCGCCGTCGCGAATAACATATACATTTAATATATACGTTTTATTTGTATAAGTAAATGGCAGTCCTGCTACACCTATACAGTGGATATTATTGCCAGTATACGTTAGTAATCGCTTATTGGCTTGTGTCAATGGCACATCCTTAAAGTACTTTAAATACGTTTGTTCGGAAATCGCAGTGACAGCCGATCCGCTATCAATTTGGAATTTCACCGGAATTTCTCTAACTTTAACTATTACAGTCATTGGCTCTCCCTTAAATGTGCGAATATTATAAAACTCACCATCATCGCCGTTCTCGTCAACACGCTCGCTGTTTATAAAATTTATTTTTTTACACATACGACGCAAATGTCCTTTTACGTTGCACTTTTTGCATTTATAGTTAGCAAATCGACACTGTGCTGCTGTATGATTTTTGAAGCCACAGACAGTACACACCACTTTATCACTAGCACCGTTTTTGGAGTTAATCTTGAACAGCTGCTCGGCTCGGAGCGGCCCCGGCAGCTGTGCCGGCATCGCCCCCGAAGACGCCGCTGCTCCAGCGCGCGCACACCGCACGCTCTCCGCTAACTCCACTGCTTTTGCCAGAGTCAAATCTTTTGTATCCTGAGCGAATAATTTTTCACGCTCCGCTCCCGGTAGCATTCCCATTACAAAATGGTCCCTTAATGCTTCCTCCACGTTTAGGAATCCACAGTGTGCTGTCATCCCACGCAGTCTAGCAGCCCATTGTGTGTAGCTCTCGCCCTCTTCTTGCACTGCAGAATAGAATTTATACCTCTCGCCGAATCCACACTTTTTGGGCGTAAAGTGATTGTCCAAAAGCTTCAGTATATCTTCAAATGGTACTGACTGGAGGTCTTTTGGCAATGCTAAATCTGTTGCTAGCTTATAAGTGTCTTCGCTGAGTGCACTCAACAAGATTGCTCGTCGCTTAACACCAGAACAATCTGTAGTTCCGCCGATATCGTTCGCAATAAACCATTGCATAAGCCGACCTTTGTACACTTGCCAGGTCTGTGAATTATGGTCAAAACTAGTTAATAGGCCAAAATGAGCCATTTTAGCAACTTTTATTTTTTCTTTAACGCGCGGGTAGAATCGTCGCCACTGTTAAATATGCGAACGGGACAAGTGAAACTACGCTTAGTTGAATACGCACTGCCCTTTATTCGAATGTACCTATTATTATAAGATGGTCGCAGCCATCACTATACCTACATATCTACGTACTATACATAACAAAACCTTTTTTATGTGTATACCATATATGTACCGTTACCGCTACAGCCTATTAAAGTCTAATGCTGAACATAGGCCACACCTATAGATTATCACATAGAGATGATATTTAAGGGGGGATAAGTCGCTCGCGTCCGTAGGCTTCGATCACCTAATCCTAGGCCCACCCTACGCGTTTCCCCCCGGGTGGTGCTAAAAGAGCGACAAAGCCGAAAGAACAGACTCGGATACTCGCCGTGTGGTAGCGGCATAAAATATGCCACGCCCTAGTTTTCGCACCATGAGGCAAATAGTAAAAGAAATGGCCCCGAGTTCCCGGCGCCCCTTTAATGGGGCAGGGGTGCAAAGAATCTCCGGGTGGAAAACCGGCGACGAGGTTCGCCACCCGTCACGTTCTGTCTCCCAGAGAGGCGAAATGTGGATTGCAGAGGCCCGTCTGGCTACGTTGAATGTATGTGGGGCAATGAATGATAAAATGGATGAAGTATGCGATATGATGTATGATAGAGGAATAGATGTATTATGTGTAAATGAGACGAAAAGGAAGAGGAAGGATGTCACTGCACATGGCATGTATACCGCATACTGGTCTGGTGTAGACGAGATCGAGCGGGCATGCCAGGGAGTAGGTATCATCCTTTCAAAAAGAATGGGCCAATGTGTGAAAGAGTATGAATGTGTAAGCCCAAGACTGCTATGGATACGAATGAAAGTGGGCTTAAAGAAGTTGTTTGGGTTAGGGGTCTACGCCCCAGACATGTCTAAGCCCACTTATATCCGGGAGCAGTTTTGGGAAATGGTAAGGATGGTGTTAATGAAGTGTACGGGAAATGAAAATATTATTATGCTAGGAGATTTTAATGGAAGGGTTGGGGTGAGGAGGCTTGGTTATGAAAGGGTATTGGGAACGTTTGGTGATGAAAGTATAAATGAGAATGGTGAAAGCCTCCTCACCGTATGTGTGGAAAGGAATCTTTTTGTGACGAACACTTTCTTTCATCATAAGAAGATTCACATGTATACTTGGGAAAGAGGTGATGATAGAAGCATGATAGATTTCATAACCGTGGATGAAAGAATGAGGAGCGCAGTGGTGGATACAAGGGTTTACCGGGGGTCCAACGTAGGGACGGACCACTACCTGGTCTTATGCCGAATTAGGGGTTTATTCAGACGTTGGCGGCGTAGGACATCTGTGTCTACCACTGCGTTACAGCGTATAAGAATTGAGAGGTTACAAGATGAAGATGTGAAAGACAAGTACAAATGCAGACTGAGAGAAAATATAAGTAATTTGGATGAGTTGTGTGTGAATGAGTTAGACTTGGAGAATGTGTGGCATAATGTTAAGAAAGGTTTAGTGGATGCAGCTACCGAAGTATGTAGTGTTAGTAAGAGAACGAATGAAAGGAAAGACAATAAGTTATGGTGGGATGATGAGGTACGTATGGAAGTTGAAGGAAAGAAGAGAGCATGGCTAGATTTACTAGCGACCAAAGCTGGTAATTCTGGCAGTAAGAATGATGAGAATGAAAGAAAAAAGGCTGAGTTTAAACGTTTAAATAAGAGAGTAAAAGAATTAGTTGAAAGGAAAAAGCAAGAAAGAACGGATAGGAATGATAGAAGAATATCGGATAACTTCCAGGCAAATATTAAAATGTTCTGGAAACTCGTAAGAAATACCAGGGGACTTTCAAAACAGCCTAGATTGAATGCGATACGAGACGAGAATGGCTGCATCCTGAATGATGAAGTGTTGAGTCTAAAGAGATGGAAGGAATATTTTGAAAGCGAATTTATGAGTGAGGAGAAGTGTGAACTAAATGAAATAGAAATTTCGAAAGAAGATGAAAGAGATAGGGAGATAAGTATAGATGAAATAATGAAAGCAATGAAAAGCATGAAAGTAGGTAAGGCAGCCGGATATGATAGAGTTTCACTCGAAATTCTAAGGGCTGGAGAGGACGTGGTGGCGGGCCTGCTGTACACCTTGTTTAATTTATGTTGGGAACTAAAGCGGGTACCGGGAGACTGGTGCAAAGCCGTGATATTCCCAATATATAAGGGAAAAGGGTCACAGCAGGACTGTAAAAACTACCGTGGTATCAGCCTTCTTAGCGTTGTGGGAAAACTGTGTGCTAAGGTACTAATTGAAAGAGTTATGAAAGAAACTGATGAAAAAATTTGGGATGTGCAAGCGGGATTTAGAAAGGGAATGGGGTGTACAGATCAAGTCTTTTCCATGCGCATGATCGCGGAGAAGTTTTTGGCGAAAAACCAAAAAGTTTTTTGTGCGTTCATGGACTTGGAAAAAGCTTATGACAGAGTGGACAGGGATGTGTTATGGCAAACGCTGAACGCATTTAGGTTGAGCGCTGGTTTGATACAGGCATTAAAGTCTCTGTAAGGACTCAAGTGCTTGTATTAGAATCAACGGGGTCTACTCGGACTGGTTTGGCATCCATAAAGGTGTCAGACAGGGCTGTGTAGCTTCCCCGTGGCTGTTCAACCTATTTATGGACAGCTGTTAGGAAAATTTGAAAGTTGAAGAATGCGGGTTAAGAATGGGTGAGTTAACCATCAAATGCCTTTTGTACGCCGATGATCAAGTCATACTTGCGTCGTTGGCGGCCGAGTTGCAAATAATGGTTACATTAATGAACAGGTCATTAAAAGAAAGGGGAATGAAAGTGAACGCAAGTAAGACGAAAGTGATGGTTTTTGAAAGGGATGAAAGCAAGACATACCGTCGTGAAATAAGAATAGAAGGAGAGTTAATTGAGCAAGTGGATGAGTTCGTATATTTGGGATGTGAATTCAGCAGGGATGGGAGATATGATAAGGATATTGAACGATGAGTGAATGCAGGAAATAAAGTAAATGGGGCTCTATACTCTATTGTGAAAAGTCAGAATGTGTCAAAAAAGGCACGTATGGCAATTCACAATGCTGTATTAGTCCCTACTTTAAGTATGGTAGTGAAAGTTGGGTGTGGCAGAAGAAGCACGAGAGTACAATAAATGCAGTAGAAATGCGGTCGCTAAGGAGTATGTTAGGGCTGAATCTGAGTGACAGGGTGTGAAACTGTGTGATAAAAGAAGAGTGTGGTTTGCAAGATGATGCGGTGACCAGGATTAAGAAAGGAATGCTTCGGTGGTTTGGTCATGTTGAAAGAATGAATGCAGAAAGACTGACAATGCAAATATATGTTGCAGAAGTGAATTGAAGAGTCGGAAAGGGACGTCCTAGGCGGAAGTTTGCGACCAAATTGGCGATATACTAAAAATGGGCCAAATTAAGAGTACCCTTAACCGACGAGCATGTATGCGTAGGTATATGGATGTGGAAGAGGCGAGAAAGGTATGTCAGGATCGTGGATGGAAGTCTGTAGTCTCTGCCTACCCCTCTGGGTGACACGCGTGAGTGTTTATGTTATGTTATGTTATGATATTTACCATAGTCGCTTGGTAAGCGGGTTAGAAAAATCGGTATTTTTTATTTGTAGTCATTAATTGTGTTTTTAATATAGTTAGAGTGACAAACGAACACACAGTTCATTTGATAATAAGTGGATGCTGTGGTCTATAAACATCTATATTAATCCTGGATTAAAAATCAAAATATAAATTCGTTGCCACTCCGGAGGTCTTAGACGGAATGCCTCCTATCCAGTAAAAATAAAAATTGTCTTCCGTTATCTACATCCACTTAACGAAACATAGCAGCATTGCCCTGCTATTTTACGCCGGTGTCTGTGAGAGCATAGTCCTACTCCGGTCGAGCTGACCTATTCATGCTACAACCATAACATAGCTGCAGCGTGGTTCTACCACGTAAACCATGTTTTTTTCCTCTTTTGCCTCTTACGACACCCACGAGATGATATAAAATGGTGGATATTCTTACATCGCCACTACATGGTATGTAGAAAAGAAAGCAAATAGCAGAATATGCAGTAATATTCAGACATTGCCTTACGTTAGTCTATCTGTTGTGGAAGGTAGAGTTTTAAAAGCAACTAGAAGGTGTTGCGATGGGCTCACCTGTATCTCCCATTGTCGCCCATATATTCATGGATGATTTTGAGGAGGAAGGCCTCCTACGGCACCTGCTATGCAGAGGTACAAGCGGTACGTAGACGATACTCTCACTATTTGACCATTAGACAAATTAACTGCATTTATAGAATATCTTAATTTCATAAACTCTAAAATTCAATTTACTATAGAGTTAGAAGCATACAATTCCTTAGCTTTCCTACATGTATTAAGAGCGGATATTCAAATTTGCGCAAATCAAACTCGCTCTGAAACGACGTTTTAGACGATTGAAGCACACTACAGTGTTCTGTGTGTGCGTAACTGCTCGAGGTGGGGCGAGCGCGAGGTTATCCAAAGAATTTTGTATCTAGCACGAATCATCTTGATACTATTGGAACTAAAAGAATAAAATAATTTCCACGTAATAGCTTATGAGGTCGGAGCTAAGACATAGTATATATAAAAATTAATATCCGATCTAGCCCTAACATCGTGAAGCTAATATGTAAAAATTATTTTATTATTTTCGAAAATTGAAGTCGGCTTTTCTTTTTACTCTATTGAGTAGACTAAGGAATGTCACAACGCCAAGTTAACAACTAGAAAGGGGTGAGTAATATATGTTCAGATTGAAAGATATGTATTATATAAAATAGGTTTCGTTCGATATACATTTATTCTATTTCATAATGTAAATATAATTTATCTAAGTATATTGTGGAGGCAGATAACATAATAACATAAATTTCACAAGGACAAATATCCAGACCCGGAACAATGATAGTTTACAAATGTTTGTTCTGAATATCGAAACCGCAGCATTTAGAGTTTTTTTTTTATAGGATAGGATGACAAACGAGCACACAGTCCACCTGATGGTAAGTGGTTGCTGTGGCCCATAGACATCTACATCTATCTTCGATAACGAATCAAAATGCATCTCATCCGTGAGGACTTAGGTGGAATGCCTCGTTTCCAGTAAAAAGGGATTCTCTCACTCATTCGTAAGCGACTTCGACACAGAGCCGTCAAATATGTGTTTTATAAATATTTTAGTTATAAATTGCTTACTATTAAATAAACCTGAAAAAATATAAAAAATTAATTCTAATTATATATTATAACAAAGTATCATTCCTTGCGTTGTGACTCAACTATTATTTATTCTGTGAATGCACCTTCATCGTTTCTGACAGTGTGTCCATATAAAATCGGGTATTTGGTTTTAAAATCGGGACAGTTTCAATTGCTACAAAAACAGATTCTTTGTATCCATTGTGGTCGATATTATAGTCAACCAAATCTAAGAAATACATTTTGACAGCTGTCAGACTTATTGCACCAGGCATGCCAACCAAAAAATGGGAACGTACAATATTTGATTATTAAAAAAAATCGATATCGATTATTTAGAGTTGGTAATCATTTACAGTTTGGTTTGAATAATACCAGAATAAATTAAAAACGGATAATTTAAAACATAAGATTTATCAGTTTCTACGTATTTGTTGTTAGGTACTGCTTATTTCTAGAGGCACAGTTATAAAAATTTAAGATTATAACTAAATTAAAAGTAAATTTATTCTATCACTTTCAGTACAACTAGCTCAGCTGTCGTTGTTTGATTTTCAATAATGCAGTCAAAATTAATATCACTTTCAAAGTCATCCATAATATTATTTTTTTGTTTTTTTTTCTACCACTTTTGCGCAATGATCCTTTGTGAAATGGGCACATGCTTCAACGAATATTGAAGAAACAGTAAAAAGTTAAAGCCGAGTCACAAAATAAGAAGACAACACAAAATCATAAAATCACGCACAGTAAGTTCCCGAAATGGGGAGATATTGAAATTACGTAGTGGTTTTATATCGCGGCCTTGTATATGAGCTTTTTTGCCAACACAAATTTAAGTAGACAAATTTAAAAAAAATGTTTTATTCATGATTCATGTAATTTAAGGAATTTTAAAAATAAAAATTAAATTAAAAAATATTACATTAAAAAATTTATTGTTCGATTATTTGAATATTTTTACCGATTATTAGAATATTTTTGCGGATTATTCGCATAACGATTAATTATAATCATCCAAATACTACGGTAATGTACACACATATCATACATATCATTTAAACGACGTCAAGTACAAAAAGTTTATACTGATTATTTTTTTATATTTTGCTTTGTTTGAAAGATTCAAATTTAATTTACTGATAAAAAACTATATACGTTGTATTGAAATGTAGATAAATTTATAATTCTTCGGATTTACGTAAATGATTATTTTAAATCGTGTGAATACGCTTGTGCAAAGTTATTGCTGAATGATTGATGTGAAACGTCAAAAGTTATTTCTTAGATTTAGTTTACTATAATTACACTTGTTATTTTTTTGACATAATTCGCAATGTGTTTTATAATTATTATATAGAACTGATCAAGTGAATGAATAATTTTTGGTGCAAATATCATTGCAGACTGAACTTTCTGAATAATATAACCGAGAAAATGTAAATAATTCTCATGAACGCCCTTTAAAAAACGACATAGTTCAAATGGTTATAATAACTGACACCTTGATAGCCTAGGAAAAATGCTTGCATCGAACGTATAATGTTAATTTATTTATTAAAAACAACAGTACCTAAAAACGATTGAAGACATTGACTAGTGGAAGAACTTTTTCACAAGCCTTTTGCGTTTTACTAAATGTACTTATCTAAGCAGCAGCATGTAAGTTAGATACTGTACTAATTAATATTACGATGCATAGCGCCAACCGGCGATAGGCATCAGGCAGTAAGAAGAAAAAAAAAAAGTAAACATGATTGATATATTCATCTTGCCATGCCAACATAACATAACGCGTAAAGCAAACTTTGATGTTGCCTATTTAGTCCGATTTTGGTGGGAAAATATGCAAAGCAAAAGTATTTTAATGTAGTAGCAGCTTACAGTTTTCAATTTTGCTGTAACAAAATGATCGATCAAAATATAGACTAGGGAGGTTGGTGAAAATTCGGGGCATTTGGGATCCCGATCAAAGGTGAATCGGGACGTACTGCATAAATCGAGATACTTGGAAATACTACTATACGCTATCGGTGTGAATTAGCACACACGCGGACGGTGGCGGGAAAGAGTGATACGTCCTATCGTTGGGAAGACCCGGAGCATACTGAATCGGGCGGCGTTTGCGCGTGATGATTTAATAGTATTTTTAAAATAATCATATAAAATAATTGACTAAATAAAGCGAGCAAATTTTTTTGGTATTTGACATTACCTGTATTTTGATAAAATAATTAAAATAGATAAGTATATATCCCAGCACACGGAAAAAATTACATTGAAGTGGACATTTTTGGTGATTTTATAGTTTTTTTTTAATATTAAATCTAAATATTTTCGTAATTTAAGCTTTGCGATATACTTAAAGACTATATATTCTATCATAATAATGCTTAAAGTAAAGAATTTTAGCTTAAAATAATTGGTTGTATTCGACCTGAAAGATAACACTGACATATATTTTCGTAAACGCTATAAAGGGATTGTCTTCTCTCTAAAAAACCGTCATTGAAAACTATGGTTTTCCATTAAAATGCAATTAAAAACCGGCCAAGAGCGTGTCGGGCCACGCTTAGTGTAGGGTTCCGTAGTTTCCCGTCCGTCACAATAAGTGTTCCCACTTATGAGTTTAAAGTTGGGTATCCATTACGTTCGCGCTCCAGCAGCGCTCCGTGCTCCTGCAACTGCTCCCGGTAGTGGGTACTATTGTTTCCATCCAAGTTCAAAATGATTTTCCTAGAAAGTCCTTGTAAAGTTCTACTTTTCAGATTTTTTTCATATTTTCTAAACTTATGGTTCAAAAGTAAAAGGGGGATTATTTCCGAAATTATTGACATTATCAAAAAATGATTTTAGTAAACCCCTATTAATTTTTAAATGCCTTTCCAACAATATATCACACGTTAGAGTTGAAATTAAAAAAAAAATCACTTCCCACTTTACATATAGGGGGGCTACCCTAATAAAATATTTTTTTCCAATTTTTATTTTACCACTTTGTCGGCGTGATTGATACACATATTGGTACTAAATTTCAGCTTTCTAGTGCTAACGGTCACAGAGATTTAAGCGAGGACGGACAGACGCACAGACAGACATGGCGAAACTTTATCCTCTCAACTGCGGATGTCCAAGACTTGGACACGAAAATATCTCCGTTGACTGCGGGCGTCCAAGTATTAGACATTTTTTACCCGCTCTTTTAATTAAGAAACAAAGCATTATGCGCTATTTCTAACTCATTCTACCATATGTCAATGTGTACAGGATAAAAAAGGCTAGCATAAAAACCCCACAGCTTATACACTTTAGTAGTATATTTTATTTAAATTATTCTTAAATGTCGTCCGTTCCTTGAGTCAGCCATTAGTGTGATTGACGCGCGCTAACAACGAAGTTGTTTGTAATTATTTTGTATTAATTTATATTTATTGTGTGGTGAATTGTGTTAAAACAATGCATGGGTAAGTAATCTTCTTATTTGTAATCTCATTTTGTGTTTTATCTTATTAAGTACGTGTAAAATCGTTTTTTAATATGTATGAAGCAAACTGCTATCTTAAAACTAACATGCTGGTTGACGAGAGTTGACTTGAAATGTACGTAAAATTTTAGTGTTGACTGTCAGTTTTGTGTTAAAATATGTATAATTGTTCATCGTTCACAGTTTTAGTACATCAAAATGTGGATAAAGTGCAATATTTTCAAAATTTTAATGTATATACGCAATAGGTGCAATAGTGTCCATTTTTGAGACGTCCGTAGAAGTGAATTCTAGTTCTCTTTTTTGCGGGTGGCGAAAAAAGGAACTAAAGTTTGCCATACTGCATGAAGTTCAAATTCGGTAGAATGGTTAGAATGGTAAAGAATCTAGCGCCCTCGAGCAGAGAAATGGAGCTTGGTTGACTCCACGATTATTCGATGATTTATAAAAAATTGAATGTGGCATTTGGATATGTCATGTATGTTAACACGAGACTTCGGAATTTTTTAAACAATTTATTAAAACAGAAAGTTAGATAGTATTTACATAATATGCTTTTTAATATTTTTATTTTAATATTTTTTAATATTTAATATTTGAAATTTTTATTTTTTTAATTTAATATGAATAGGTTGTGGTTTTTAAGGTCACCTCAGACACATATTTCTTATACTGTTTTTTTTAATGTACATTTTATCTGTATGTACTTTGCAAATCGTGTAACGTTGCGTTATGTTTCAAACTATAGCAAGATTGCTGCTACCTACAGTACCATTCGTAAATGAATTGTACTGTAGATACAGTAAATCCAACAAGTACCAGGAGCCTTTTAAAGAAATAAGTACCTATGTTATATATTTATTCAATTTTATACTTATGTCCATCCATCCATTTAGTTTTTATTGTTGCCTAGCTATAATTTGTTCAGCTAATTATTTCAGACTATCATCGTCGAAATTGTTAAGTTAGTTAAGTTACACAGCCGATTTTCGTCCCACTGCTGGGCCTTCCTTCACTTCTGAAAGAGTTTTACGGCAAAGAAGTATCCACCGCGTTGCCCATATGCGTGTTGGCGAACTGCACATGCCTTGGAAATATTTTTTTTATTTCTCAGACAGTCAGACTTCCTCATGATGTTTTTCTTCACCGCCGAGCAAAGGTAAATCAGCACTTAAAATTGTAATTAATAATTTCATTGATGCCGGCGGGGATCGAACCCGGTGTGCTAGCGTACTGTGAAATTTAACGCGAGAGCTAACAATCTGAGCTACCAGGGCTCTCTCATCGTCGAAATGAATACTTAAGTTAGTTAATTTACAGCCTTTTTACGCCCCACAGCTGGGCAAAGGCAAAGAAGTTTCCGTCGCGCTGCCAAAATGCGTGTTGGCGAACTTCACATGTCTTCGAAATATTTTTTTTCTTATTTCACAGACGTGCAGGTTTCCTCACAATATCTTTCTTCACCGCCAAGCACGTGGTAGATCAGCACTTAAAATTGCAATTAACAATTTCATTATTGCTAGCGGGAATCGAACCCGGCTTGCTAGCGTACTATGAAATTTACAGCGAGAGCTAACCATCTGAGCTACCACGGCTCTTCCGAGCCACCACGGCTCTCATCGTTGAAATGAATACACCTCTTTATTTTGTATGTTTTTTTCTCTATATGATAGGGTGACAAACGAGCACGCAGTCCACCTGTGGTGGTTTCTGCGGCCCATAGACATCTACATCTATCCTCGATTACAAATGAAAATGCAAAAATGCGTGTCACCCGTGCTGACTAAGATGGAACGCCTCGTTTCCAGCAAAAAGGCTCTCCGGTTCTCTACACTCACTATACGAAACACAGAAGCATTAAGCTATTATTTCACGCTGGTATTCTGTGAGAGCGTGGTCCTTCCCCCGTCGAGCCGGCCTATTCGTGCTACAACTATACTACTAATATAACTGCAGCATGGCTCTAGGACGTTCAAAATATGTTTTAATGAACTAGTACATAATGCACAAAAAAGTGCAGAATCTAACTTTAATTGTGGCATATTTTTGTATAATGCATAAGAAGTGGGTTCTTTAAAAATATACATAAATAATATTTTTTTTTATTTCAGAAAGAGATATATTTATTTTAAATTTTATTATTTCGTAGCTATTGTTTGTGTTAAAGGAAATATGTTACCGTTTGGAGAAATAATGTTATTGGTTATTGGAAATGTAACATAACCGCTGCGCACCTCGCGGCGCCTCTGTCACTCGATACATATTATGGTGCATTGGGTATTGTTTACAAAAAACGTTATTTATAACTCTACATCAGCGGGAGTGACTCTTAAGTGGTTTTATGGTTTTTAAAGGAATTAATGAATCTTTATTTCTGTACAAGTGCTGTTAAAGTTTGTTTGCTCAAATAAAGTAATTAATTTTTCAATAAATATGGCACTTACGACTAAAATTTTGATATTGGCATTAAGAGTACTTATGAAATACTTTATCGGATTTCTAAAACTTAGCAATACCTATTGAAAGATGACTGAATCATGTAAAGAAAAAGAGAGATTCAAGACTGAATCTTTGGATTAAAAATAAAAAATTATTTTTATTGACTAAAGCATTAAGCCGCATTATGCCGCATCTGGTCCGAACTACATGCTACATCGGTGTAAATTGATTGTGGGTTCTTGTAAGCTTATTATTAATGCGTTTTACGATAAAAAATTGTATTGTAGCCTATGATTTTGCACATAAAATATTGTAAACAATAGACGTAAGATTAAAATAAAATAAAATTGAACTATTAAAAAACTTTGCGTCATTGATAAATATCATAGTTTTGACTTTATTCTATATTTAGTTATACTAACCACTTTAAACTTTATTAAATATATGTACTCTTTTATAGGAAATTTCATAGAGAATTCAGAAATGTATACATATTATAGTATTCGATATACCAAAATCAAGATATTTACGTTTAAACGGATTGGGCCCAATCAGCCGTCCATTTTATTAAACAGCTCCGCAGTCAACGGAGAATTACGGTTAGAGTCTCCGCAGCTGAAAGGATAAGGGTTCCTAGTTGACTACGAAATCCTGTAAAAGACTTCATCTTTCTAAAACCGTAACTTTCTGCAAATAATCTACTCACATCGTTACGATATCACCCTTGAAAAAAACCTAAAACATAAAATTTTCGACGCAAAGCGCATATGCCCACTTAATCATCCGAAATCCTAACAACAACCTAGGTCACACTATGTATAGAAAAAGTAAATCTAACCACCATCCTTTACAGTCAGTTACCACGGGCTAATCTTTGTTACAGAGAGCACTAGGGATCTGTGACAGCAAATACTTGGCCGCCGAGCTGCGAGCAGCACGTCAAGCAGATTCTGCACGATAACAAGCATTGGGTCCCGCACCTACGTCACAGTGACCGAGTGAAGTCGGCCACAGTCAAACGTGTGCCTAATGCGTTACCGTATGTCAGAGGTGTCACAGACAGAATTGGCTACATCTTAAAGTGAGCTTCTATTAGAACATTCTACAAGCCGCCGAAGGAGATTAGTCATTTCTTACCATCTGTCAAGTGTCATATTCCTCTACAAGTTTGATAGACCACAAATCCTCGCGAAAGAACATCGATTCCTACCAAGGATGATACGTGAGGCTATTTAAATTAAAAAAAAAACGACGGGAGTGCCGGCAGAAGCGAACACTTGAATATTAACGTTGTGCATTTTTGATATTTTGGAATAGTTAGGGAATAATTTTGCACGCATTTCTTTAATTATCAGTAATGTGGTATTTATTTATTGCGCTATCGTACACAAACATGACAATTTATATTACATTAAAAAGTTTATCTCTCAGAAAACGCGGCGTACTATATACTCTCCATCCGTCTTACGAATTTTCAATCAGGTCACGTGTCCTGATGCGAGTTTAACATTTTTTACCCATTACAAAAAAGTTTCCAACGCCGCTAAAGAAGTTTTCGCTTCAAAAACATCCTAATTTCAATAGAAAAGGTGGCTGGGTACTGCCACCTGCTTTGGACACTGTAATTAACAAAATTAAATCTAAATTCAAGCATACCACTGCAAGACTTCAAGACACAGTAAGTTCATTCTGCGTAGATCGGACCATAAACGATAACTAAAAAGCTGAAGGTACTCCGGGTTAACATTGAAATCGGGATGTCAGTCACCTCAGTCCCCTGTGATCATGGGTGCTGGAAAGCACCCAAAACCCCGGGAATTGAAATCATTTAAAATTAAACGCAATAAAATCCGTAAAAGAAGATTTAATGAAAGAAAACAAATAGTAAAATGTTCAATTTCATTGATATGTTTATATTGAACTGACTAAATTAATGATGTTTTCTTACTTTTGCTCAGAAGCATCATACCCATAAAAGTTATTTTTACGACGAAGGTGTACCAGATTTGCAAGTTCTAAAAATCTTTCCAATTTCATTGGATTTTCAAAATAAGGGAAGAACTGGACATTTTTTAATTTTAATTTAAATATTAAAAATCTGTGTTCAAATTAAGGTTGTATTGTATTTTATTATTGTATATTAAATATGCAATTTTATTCGAAAATTTTGTGAAAAGTGTTTATTTTTTTAATTATATAATAAAAAATAGTTTTTTCTTAATTAAAACAGTAAAAATGTACATAATATATTCAATTAAAACTATATTACTAAATTTAATATCGAAACTAACAGTTTGAAATCACTATAATGCAGCTAAGTACTCATAACTTAAAATAATGATCAATTTTTCATTTGATTTGACAATTTTTTTATAAAATTAATTAATCCCTTAATCATGGCTTGTTACAAAAACAAATCAAACCATTTCTACTTGTAAGCGTCTTAAGAATAAAACATGGGAAAGACGAGAGTAAGTTAAAATCGTTCAGAGCCATTTCCAACAGTGAACACTGGGGTTTACTCTATTGTTCACTTTATTTTGTCACCTATCACATAATTTCCGTACCTTTCGGGTTGACTGGGAGAAAATGCTTAACGGCACTAAGTTCGCCCTATTTATTGAGGTGCAATAAAGTGAAAATAAATAAATAAATCAACGCGTGTTCATGAACATTCAGAGCCCCAACCTTAAGTTGAGTCCGAAGAAATGTTCACCATTCAAACCGTAAGTTAACTTTTTAGATATGTAGTGTCAGTAGACGGTATCCACACGGATCTAGAGAAAATCGCCGCTGTCAAGGATTGGCCGGTTTCAAAAGACAAGACGCAGGTTTATGCTCCTATGAGCCGTCGTCTGCATAGCAATGAATGTTATCGGTTTCGAGCATGCACCGTTTACGACCTTGATGTTCCGATCATCAAAAAACCTGGTGATCCGTTTGCATAGTTTCTCGGTAAGCCCATAGGAAGGAAGCTTCGTAAGAAGCGCTTTTTGCCATACCCGATCGAATTCCTTCGATACGTCCAAACTAACGACCAACGCCTCCCCCTTGGCCTCCGTTCATTTTTGAGTTAGGTAACCCAGAAGATAACCAGCCGAGCGACCGCAATGGAAACTGTACTGGCAGTCACTAATCAGCTGGGCTGGGCTTCAGAATCCTGAAGGTACCGTATGTTAATATGGATTCCATTATTTTAGAGAACAAGGTGGTTATAGCGATAGGCCTATAGTTGGATGGATTTCAAAATTCCGAATTTCAGCTGACCTCGATACGAGGTTGTCAGTGTCAAACATTTTTGAAAATGATTCCATGTACATTGTTCAACTCGCACTCGGAGCCGCGCTTATGCTAGCGGTACTACAGGCTAAGCTAAGTTGATTTCATCAGTCATTGACGACGCGAGCTATCGAGAAGGCTATGCTGGGGATTTCTCCGTGTACACTAAGAAAGTGGAATATTCGTTGTAGAACCAGAGTAAATGACATAGTCCAATGGATTATTAAGCTAAAGTAGCAATAGCCCGGCTAGAAGGCTAGAAGAATCCACCACTGACTAAGTGTAGGGCAGCCCCCCATAAGATAAGTCAATAGTTTCAGGTAGTTTAGGACGATGCTTTGTGACATATGTAAATATAACAGAACGCGAGTAACCCGGGTTCGATCCCCGCCGGCACCAATGAAATTGTTAATTGCAATTTTAAGTGCTGATTTACCACGTGCTCGGCGGTAAAGGAAAACATCGTGAGGAAACCTGCATGTCTGAGGAATAAGAAAAAAAAATATTTCGAAGACATGTGAAGTTCGTCAACACGCATTTGGGCAGCGCGGCGGACACTTCCTTGCCCTAAAACCTCTCAGAAATGAGGG
Organism: Parnassius apollo; assembly: GCA_907164705.1. Taxonomy (NCBI): domain Eukaryota; kingdom Metazoa; phylum Arthropoda; class Insecta; order Lepidoptera; family Papilionidae; genus Parnassius; species Parnassius apollo. Next base: position 10,822,841 of record CAJQZP010000288.1, on the reverse strand, counting down.
GAGGCCTGAGCCCAGCAGTGGGACGTATATAGGCTGTAACTTTACTTTACTTTACTTTTGTGACATAATTTAGGGGAGGTCTATGTTTAACAGCGGATTTGCGAATGGTTGTGATTATGATATAATAATGATAACCCTAATAGAAAACTAATGGGAATGACATATCACAACATTAATTGAACGTTAAGATATTCCTTTACTTTGTATAATTTTCTATTAGCGTCAACGATTGTTAATATACCCTTTGGCTAACGGTGGTGGTTTCGGCGGAAGTGGATAGGATGACCATCGGCAAACGCATCATATCTTAGTAAATACTCAATATTTTAAGAGATATGTGATTCATCATCATAATCCTAATAGTCTTTAAAAATAAACACAGGCTTCCCATATAGATTGTCTTATAGGAAAGGACATTGAAGCTTTTGTTGCTATTGAAAATTTGTTAGGAAGATGGTGCAACCAATCTCCAACTTCATTTCCCTCTGTCACGCTGTTTTAGTTTTTGGTAGTCACGTTTACGATATTTGATACTAATATTTTCTATCTATATCCGTTACGTGATATGAATCGTCCCGTGGGTGTTGTAAGAGGCGATAAAGGGAAACAAAACAGAGGATGGTCAGCAGTGTCTCCTTAATACCCACTAAAATATTTAAAAAAAAGCTGGGGTTTCCCAACCACCGGCCGTACGTGGAAACTATAGTAAATATCCCTCCTATAAGGCAACCTATAGGGAAGACCTATTTTCGGCAGTAGATTAGATAGACTCAAATGGTAACGGTTTTAATTAAAATCCATTCCATTTTTTTAACAAAATGATCCTATATACTACCACTAAAAAGTTGATAGCAGAAATATAGACTTTCCTTTTTATTTATTAAAATTTTTATTTATAATTCAAAAATAACCTTATCTAATGTTCATTACTGCAAAGTATTCGAAAACAACAGAAGAAAAGTTTTCATTGGGCATTCAAACGAATAACATTCATTATTTTAGTTTCAACGGAAGAACGAAGTGTAAGCAATCAGAGTTTATTTATTGTTCGCTTGCGTTAACTGTTGGCATTTAACGAACTATTATTTACACAGAAAATTTATCTATTCGGGTGAAAGTACAAGTAAACAACAAATAGATCATTATTATAATTTTAGCTCATCACAAGCCTGAACATGAACCTAAGTCGTTTTAGAGAACAAAATCTAATAACACTAGATCAATAAGGCAGTGAATAAAACTTCAATAACAGCAAAATATAGTAAGAGTAAAGATAAGACATTTATACTTTCAACTCTCATCTTTGAATAGGGTTTTAGGGCAAGGAAACGCCTGTTGCGCTGCCCGTATGCTTGTTGGCGGACTTCACATGTATTCGAAAATGTACGTGATGTTAGTCCAATTAAAAATTTTATTTGTGACAGTGGGAATCGATAACTTTCAATCGAGTGCTTAGTCCCTGAGCTACTACGGTTCCTACAGTCTTTAGTACTGTTTTGTAATCTGTGTACTCAAAGTGTTGTATGTCTCTTTAATAAAATATTATTTTCAAATAATTTCATGTTGAGTATCATAAACGCAATCAGCATTGTGACAAAAACCAGAGGTTCACGCTCATTTCCACACTCCTGTACCTAACCACCTAATAGTTAACTAATTATTAAACGTGTTCCTACAATATTGAAATTTACGTTACTACTCCATACCGTTTTTGTAAAGTCGCAAAATTATGACTCATTTATGATTTTTCATTCAACATGACTTTCATTTGTTTTTTTATTGAAGTAGACAATTTCTTTTTGTATTTTGAATAGGCGCACCACAAATTTTAGCGACACTCCATGAAATATATGTCAGTTTATTGCATACAATCTGTCGACGCCAGATATTCGACAGTCGACCCTATTGCATTTCTTATAAGGCGCTTAATATAATGTTATTGTATAGAGTCATACACCAACCGTACAATCAACCAATCACACTGCACAAATACTCAACCCGTCATTCCCCACACCCGACACTCACATTCGTTCTCACATTCCCATTCTAACCTCCGAACAAACAAGACACAAGCACAATATAATTAAAGAATAATGTAATTAATAAAACTAAATTCAATCGAATAAATCTTTAAGAACACCTACGATATCTTTCTTTTAGTCACCGCGAACATAATCTATAGATTACAATAGTAATATTATTTTACCGCATCTTTACGGGAATATTTAGAAAATAGCAATTAAAACGTGAATCTTACAATAACGTTAAAATAAATTTAAAGTGATTATTTAGCACTTTTTAACAGGTATGATACGTTAAAATCGTGCACTATTCAATAAAATAGTAGTAAATAGTATATTTAATTTCCTAAAACTTCCTAAACCTCTTCCTAAATAAAAACTCCCTTCTTGACTCCTTTCAATCGGGGTTCAGTCTTGGCCATAGTACGGTTACAGAGTTACTAATCACAGATGATATTCGCTGGGGTATGGACCAAAAGCAGCTCACTATACTTACCCTACTGGATTTCAGTAACACTTTTAACACCGTCGATTTTGATGTATTGCTGAGTCTGCTATGTTCTATTAAAATAACTCCAGTGACAATTGAATTGTTTCAAAGCTATTTATGTGGCTGCCAGCAGCGGGTTATAGTAGGGGGTGCCACATCTTCGTGGCGTGAACTAACTGCTGGTGTACCACAAGGTGGCGTGTTTTCTCCGCTCCCTTTTTCTATGTTTATTATTTCCGTTACTTCACGAATTTCTTCTCTCTACCATTTGTATGCGGATGATCTTCAAATTTGCTCCCATACATCACTTCAGAACCTTCACATTGCCATCAATAACACTAATATGAATCTTGCTGCAATACATGATTGGAGCAGGTCGTTCTGGCTTAATTTAAATCCCAATAAGATCCAAGCCATTGTTGTTGGAAATAGTACTGTAATTTCCAGAATTTGTTGGGATAACCTACCACCTATTTTTATTGATGGTGTTGTGATATCTTTTAGTAAATCTGTAAAAGACCTAGGATTACACATTGATCAAAATCTTTCTTGGTCCCTACATATTAAAGAGTCCAGTAGAAAGATGTTTGCGGCATCATCTTCTTTACGACGTTTGCGTAACTCATTACCCATTCCTACTAGAATTTTACTGGCACAGTCCTTGTTACTCCCTATCCTTGATTATGCTGATGTATGCTATTCTAATCTTACTGAGGATCAATTAAATAAACTTGAGCGTCTTCAGAATTTCGCTTTTAGGTTCATATTTTGCCTCCGCAAATATGATTATGTTTCCGAGTATCGTACTAAGCTCAAGTGGCTTCCAATCAGACTTCGTCGGAATACTCACATTCTATCTCTACTGTACTGTGTACTATTTGATCAGAAAACACCGAGGTATCTAAAAGAAAAATTTGAGTTCGCGGGTGCAAGTAAAGATCATTCCAGATAATCCGATAAACTTATTTTGCGAAGGCCTGCTCACAACTCAAATTTTTTTTCATTCCTACTTTTGTTCAAAGCAATCAAATTATGTAACTCGCTTCCTTTAACAATTAAGAAAGCCCAAAGCATTGAGTCTTTCTAAAAACTGGTTAAAATTATTAAATTATTATTTAAATATGCGTTCTACTTTATATATTTCATTCTCATATCTACTATTCTTGATAAGGTTTGTGTATTTATGGTATGTATATAGCTATAATGTGTTACAAAAATATTTACAAATATCTATATGTATGAATAAGTATATATGTGTGTGTGTGTGTGTGTTTATATGAGTATAGTGTTATGTATCTCATTATTAAATTGTCTCATATACAGCTTATATTAGCAATATATAATTTTTTATCTATTATTTATGCACACTTCTATATTTTTATTTGAAAAAGATCTCCTTCACCAAGGTTTGCCTGGAAGAGATCGCTGTTTAGTGATAAGGACACCTAATTGTACATTAATTTATCAATTTAAGTTTGATGTGCTTTGTATTATTTTGTGTGCAATAAAGAGTATTAATAATAATAACATTTCTGTCCTAGGCGGTGATCTGAATTTTGATTCTTAATTGGGGATAATTGTGGATTTCTACGGACCATAGCATCCACTTACCGTTAGGTGGAATATGTGTTCGTTCGTAACCCTAATTCTATATAAAAGAAGATGCTCATGACATAACATATTTCTGTTTTTTTTTACATGTCGTGTCTGGCAATGGTCATTGTTACACCGCCATAACACGGTTTATAAGATGGGTGATACTAAAGGTTCACTCCTTGGCGTGTGAAGTGAACTTCCACCACACGCAAATTGATTCACCATTAGATAATAAAATTAAAAATCATGACACTGCTGTCCTTTTAAATATATATTTGAAAGAAAAAAATTCTATAGCAAGTTTCTATTATGTATTACAAGAAACAATTATTGAGAAAGGGTTCGTGCAACAAATCAGCACATAAGTGATTCGATATCGATTTTGTAAAGAAAAACCAACGCGTTTAAAAAAAGAATATTATAGCACTGCTGTTATTACTACTAACATTCTCGTTAACCAAAAACATTAAAGCTTAAAATGCTTGAGGTCGGAATGGTTCACGACAGTGGCTGTACACGTAATAATTAGACCACGGTATTTTATTATTTATATGGTATAACATTGTATAAATTAATAATATAATTCTATTTTTAGGTAGTTCCGTTCAAATATTTAATATTTTTTTAATACTCACAAATCCAAAAGTACCGACATATGTTAAAATGTTATGAAGACTGTTATTCGTCCATTTGTTAAAATTAGAACTCATAGAATGTTCACTTAATTTCGCAATTTGTATTATAATTGTCTGAATGAACTAGGATAAATTAGAAGATCTGTAGTCCAATAAATTGTATATGTTCGATAAAGCATCCCTGGTCGTAGTAAAATTTTGACTAAATTGTAAGTTAATTCATTCTGTTTTATTTGGTTTCTGTTTATCATTATCAAAATGTCCCTCACACGAAATGTTCATTTTATTACCAATATAACTGAAGTGGATTCTTTTAAATTATTTTTTTATTTATCACACTTCGGCATTCGAACGTTAGGGGTGACTCCCTCGTTTTATTCATTTTAATTTTAGCCATAACTGTAAACATCTTTAGAGTAAGAACATGGGGCGATCTTAATTGAAGTTGCGAGTATGTCACATTTTTTGTGAATTTTTTAGTGAAAGAGAAGGTACTGATGGTAAGTGGTTATCCGTTTATCCTCGATTTAAAATCAAAATGCATATGCTTCCTCACCCGTGAAGATTGAGATGAAATGCCTCGTTTCCAGTATAAAGGGTCTCTGGTACTCTACGCTCACCATACGAAACACAGCAGCACTGAGCTGCTATTTTAGGTTGGTACTCTGTGAGAGCTAGGTCCTACCCCGGTCAAGCCCACCCATTCGTGCTACAACTATAATAAATTTGTAGCGTGGCTCCACGACGTAAAAATCCTCGACTTAATCTTGGGAAACAAAGAAAATGGAATGGGCGACGGTAGGAATTCATGGGAGTACACACATGTGATATGACCTGTGCAATGAAAGAAAATTGTAGTGTTCCATTGAGAGAATATATCAAATAGTGTGCTTAACAACCAATTACATTTACAACACAGAATTAATTCTGAAATAACGAAACTAAAATGGATTGGAAATACAAAAGTATACAACTCAGATTTATATATCATCTTATCTAATTTTAATATATATGACGGCGCCTGCGCCGTTATCCTTGTGGTGGCGCCCGTGTTTGCTTTGCTTTGCTTGTATAAAACGGACGGAGCTGTCGCCGCCGGAGAGTCTTGGCTCTGGCCTTGCACGGTTTACTTGTTGTATTCCGTTACCAGCTCATCCTCGACTGAGCTTATAAATTAGTCTTAGTACAATTTATAGTTAATTATTTCTGTTCTTATCAATGATATTGTTCTTATCAGTCTGTCTGTGTATTTCATAATTGTATGAAGTGATATATTGAGGAAAAGTAAGAAAAAAATGGTCCTTACTACCATTGCAGGGCTTATGCCGGTCCAATAATATGGCTACAAGGGAATAGTTATTCCGGTCTAACATAAAGATGATTAAAGTTTTGTACGGCTTACTGCCGGACCAAACCGGATTGACACCCATCTGAAGGGTCAATATAGACCGGACCAGATGCAGTATATATATATATATATATATATATATATATATATATATATATATATATATATATATATATATTTAAATTACACACTTATTGTCTTTCAGATTTATTTTGTATTTCCTTTATTTTTTATTAATTTAAGATGATATAAACACACACGCCTGTCACCCATAGGGGTAGCCAGAGACTACGGACTTCCATTTGGCACAATCCTGATATACCTCTCTCGCCTCTTTTACGTCCATATATCTACGCATACACGTTCGTCGGTTAAGGGTACTTCTAATGTGGCCCATTTTCAAAATATCACCAATTTCGTCGATAAACTTTCTTCTAAGACGTCCCTTCTCAACTCTGCCATTATCATCTGCCATATAAATTTGCTTTGTTACTCTTTCTTCATTAATTCTTTCTACATGACCAAATCACTCCTTTCTTAAACTTGGTTACAGCATCATCTTGCATACCACATTTTCCTCTTATCACACTATTTCTCACCCTGTCATTCAGATTCAACTCTAGAATACTCCTTAATATCGTATTTCTACATCATTTATTTCTACTTTCGTGCTTCTTTTGCCACAGCCAACTTTCACTACCATACAAGTGGGGGTTAATATAGCATTATGAATTACCATTCGTGCCTTTTTGGCAAATTCTGATTCATCAAAATAGTCACTAACAATAGCACTACCCCATTTACTCTATTTTCTGCATTCACTCGTCGTTATATATCCTTATCATATATACCATCCCTGCTAAATACACATCTCAAATACAACATCTCACCCACTTGCTCAATCAACTCGCCTTCTATTCTTATTTCATATAACGTTTTACTTTCTTCTCTTTCAAAAACCATCAATTTCATCTTATTTGCGGTCACTTTCATTCCCCTTTCTTTTAATACCCAGTTCATTAATGTAACCACCATTTGCAACTCAGCCGTCGAGGACCACAAATATGACTTGATCATCGACGTAAAAAAGGTATTTGACGGTTAACTAACGGTTAACTAACGCCCATTCTTAACCCACATTCTTCATCTTTCAAAGTTTGCAAACAAATGTCCATAAATAAGTTGAACAGCCAAAGGAAAGCTACGCAGCCTTATTTGACACCTTTTTGGATGCCAAATAGTCAGAGTACCTATAAAGAGACGTCAATGCCTGTATCAAACTAGCACACAACTCTACTCTCATCATAAAGCTTTTCCAAGTCCATGAAAGCACAAAAAACTTTCTGATTTTTAACCAAAAATTTCTCATCAATCATTCATCATCATCATCATCATCACAGCCCTTTTCAAGTCCACTGCTGAACATAGGCCTCCACCAAGTAATGCCACAAAGCACGGTCCTGAGCCACCTGCATCCATCGACTTCCTGCATATCTTACCAGGTCGTCACTCCATCTAGTGGGGGGTCGCCCTACACTACGCCTACCGGTACGAGGCTGCCACTCGAGAACCTTTCTTCCCCATCGGTTATCGGTTCTTCGAGCTATATGGCCGGCCCATTGCCACTTCAGCTTACTAATCCGTTGGGCTATGTCGGTCACTCTGGTTTTACTGCGGATATCCTCATTTCTGAGTCTATCACGCAGAGAAACTCCGAGCATAGCCCTCTCCATAGCTCGCTGAGCGACCTTCAGCGTCCTCATACGGCCAGCAGTGAAGGACCACGTCTCTGATCCGTAAGTCATCACTGGCAACACGCACTGGTTGTACACTTTAGTTTTCAGAGATTGAGGTATACCTGACGAGAAGATATGTCGTAATTTCCCGAACGCTGCCCAGCCGAGTTGAATCCGCCGATTGACCTCTCGGTCGAAGTTGGACTTACCTAGTCGGAATATTTGTCCCAGGTAAACGTACTCGTCAACAACTTCGAGCATAGTGCTCCCAACAACTACCGGCATAGGTGTGACATGGACATTAAACATAATCTTTGGTTTGTCCATGTTCATCTTAAGACCTATCCGTTGGGAGGCACTATTGAGGTCATTGAGCATAGTGCTTAAGTCCTCCAGCGATTCTGCCATAAGGACTATATCGTCGGCAAATCGAAGGTGAGTGATGTACTCGCCATTGATGTTAATACCGTATCCTTTCCAGTCCAGTAGCTTGAAAACGTCTTCCAAAGCAGCGGTGAAGAGTTTCGGGGATATAACGTCACCCTGTCTTACACCTCTCTGCAGTTGGATAGGTTTCGAGCTCTGGTTCTGTACTCGGATAGCCATCGTAGCCCTACTGTACAAACACTTCAGCACTTCGATATACCGACAGTCAACTTGGCACCGCTGAAGGGACTGCAGCACCGCCCAAAGGGGGACGCCCATTTTCGGCCATGGAACGCCCAACAATGTGAATTTGTTAAAAATTATATCTTTATTTATGGTTATTAATCGCGGTATTCATTTATCCTCAAACAATGGGAATATTTTTGCACAAATTAAAAGTACCGGAAACATAATAATAAAAATTAGGTAAATCATTATGTCATTAGTTTGTGAATAAAAAAAGTGTTGCCAATCACAAAACATATTTAAAAAAATCGATTCTCTTTTTCGATCGTTTATTTACGGTGTCATCATTACAGTGCTAATATAATTTTTAAATAATTATGATGTTACGATAATTAAACAAGCGAATTACTAGCTGATTTCCAATGAATTCTTTAGAGAGTAACAAATGCTACGGCACGATTTAACTGTTAATCTTAACCGATCTTCTTTGAAAACAGATAAGAACTGTTATTCTTATCTGTTTTTAAAGAAGATCGGTTAAGTTATTCTTATCTGTTTATAACAATACATTTAAAATAGAATCATGTTATGATAACGAAACAAGTTAGTTTCCAGCTGATTTACCATGAATCCTTTAACCTTTTGAGCGCCAAAGTCGCCTATACTTGACCAACACCTGCGGGCTCTGAGCGCCAACGACGTCTATAGTTGACAAAAAACCCGGCTCCGAAAAATATGAAATATAGATATTGGAAAATTATTACAGGTATTTTAATTCTACACTCCTCAAAATAGGAATAACCCAGCAACATGTGAGTATAAAAAACAAGTCTTCTAGAGCCACAAGTACTAAGAAACATTGAACTAATAAAAATGGATTTTTATCTAAGCAAATACTATGTCCAGCACGCCAAAGTCGTCTAAGGTTGACCGCTAGTGTCAAACACGGGAGGCATAGATTTCTTGAAAACTATCCAAAATTCAGCTCAATGGTGTTTTCTTTTCTATTATTATTGATATTTGAATAAAATTAAAGGTTAGAAACATAAAACTGTAATTAGCTACATGAATAAAAAAATGTTATCAGATTATCTTCGCATAATAAATCTAATATCTCAACTCTAGCGCATCTTTAGCGCGTCATCGAAAATCAGTTCACTGGGCACCGTGATCAAGGATAGACGACACCCTGATGACGTCATAAGTGATTACCGAGAAAAGTAGAGCAATGCAACATGAACGATTCCTCAGAACTCATTCGGATTTTGGAAAGCGTCGATGATGATGAATTTTGATTTTTGATTGATGAATTGAATTTTTGATTGATTGGTGAACAAATATGTTTATTTATTCCATGACCAAGATTTTATTATTATAAGGCTGATTTACCTAGTGCGAATAATTATATACAATTGTTTATTAATGAATAATTATGTACCTTTTTTAGTAATAATACAAAATTACAATTAATGTTCTTTTTACTTAAGGTGTAAAGAGCAATTTTTCATTTTGTGTTGTGCCATTTTCTTTCTCAGTCTCAAAATCATCTAGCAGCATCAGCATCATATCAAATCCCCATTGTCATAAGAGTGTAAGACTTTTCTTCTGTGCTTCACTTGGTCTACGCCTTCCCCGACACATAAAATATTATGAATCGATGTCTGTATATTTCGGTTAGATCGATTTTGAAATCGGTACACAACATTCTAAGAATGTTTAAAAAAGCAAGGTCAGCTACGCCGTTGTCGTCCAGTCGTGACAGTGTCGTCATTAGGATGGAGAGTAGTGCTGTGGTTTACTACTATTTTATTGTTATTGTTTGTTTTTTATTTATGTTTATATGTACAAAGTACATATATAAAAAGAGTGGATGACAGCACAAGATTAAATAAAACATACAGTTTATAAAGAGTCATTAATAGCATAAAAAACCAACAAAAACAAGTTATTTTACGTTATTGATATATCAACTCTTGGCAACACTATTTTGTTTTGGCGCTTTGGCGTACAGGACACGGTAATGCGTTTTTAGCGTGGCGCTCAAAAGGTTAAAGCTTAACAAAACGCTACTGCACAATTTAACTGTTCTTAAAAATACATTTCAAATAGCATTTAAATAAATAAAGGAAAATATATTTTAAAAAGTGTGCAGAACTTAAAGCACCTCAAAGATTGTTTTTTAACGATATTATTAATCGAATAAAAATCGATATCTTTTCATCTATTTTATGTCAGTTAAGTGGCAACATCGAGTCTGACAGCTAAGCCCTGTCATGGAATGAAATCACAATTCAGTTCACATTTCACAACTATATCTATACCTATATAAATAGTCAGTAGTATAGTAACATGTAGAATTCATTTGCGTGTTTGTTTTTATTTTTGTGAATTTGTTATCGAAGTAACGAACTAGCCTTCAAATACGACAAATACGACATCCAACTAGCGAACAGGAAAATTCACCAATTAATAGTCATGGACATGTATGTATCAGTTGGGGCAAGTCACTTTTGAGAATAAGATCACACACATTGTTTGGTTCTGATTCTCCACGTGAGGAACTCATAAGGAATGAAATTGCCCATCAAATTGCACCACGTGAGGTACGTATTCAACATTTTTTTAATTTATTAAGTGTGTGGTCTCATATCTGATAGTGATACATGTTTTTATAATGATTTCTTATATTTACGCGAACACTACACATTGAAATAATACTAATTTTTACGGAATTTATCGCGTATATTTAACTTTTTTACCCGACGTTTCGAGAGCTTTACAGCACCCATGGTCACGGGAAGGAGTCCTTCCCGTGACCATGGGTGCTGTAAAGCTCTCGAAACGTCGGGTAAAAAAGTTAAATATACGCGATAAATTCCGTAAAAATTAGTATTATTTCTACATGTTTTTACTCTGATTACATCCACACAAACTATATCTGACAAACATACAAGCTTATTTATAACATGGCGATAAGATTAGCTTGTCACCACCAGATAGACTACTACCGTTTTTACCAACGACCAAGTAATGAGACAATTGATTTTTCATTGTTTTCGGACTACTGGTAGTTTTTAAGTGCTTAATTATTAAATAATATAGGCCATTAAGTCTGCTTTTGTGCAGTAACAATTAACTTGATAAATATTTTATACGTATTTGACTTTAAAGGAAACAAATCTATTTTATTTTTATTTAGTTCACTTTTTTCACTTTTTTATTTAATATTATTTCAGTTGCCATCGTCATCACGTGTGTGTCATAATTGTTGGCGAAGGTTTGATAGAGCAGCATCACATTCAACTGCAGAACGGGAACCATCTGAATCATCTAGTTCATCCTCGTTGCAATCTGAAGTCGGTAATGTATTGCACCCATATTCAAACATTCTAATTTCAATAGAGAATGAAGCTGGGTATTTCCACCTGCTTGGGACACTGTAATTAATAAAATTAAAACTAAACCCAAGCATACCACGCAAGACTTCAGGACAGTAAGTTCATTCTGCGTAGATCGGACCATAAATAGTTATTAAAAAGCTGAAGTTACTCCAAGTTAACACTGATTTCGGTACACCAGTCACCTCAATCCCCCATGACCATGTGTGCTGGAAAGCACCCGAAAGTCGGGAATTAAAAATCAAAGAAATTAAATGCGATAACATCGGTAAAATTAGTTGTTAAAAAACTGTATTTGTGAAAATAAAAACTTTTATATCTTAAAATTCCCGACTTTTTTTAAACCAATTTCTTAACCATTTCATTCCTTTAATTGTATATTATCATATCTATATGCTTTTATATGTGGGCACCCATGGCCGAAATGTCTATGAAGAGTGGGCATTCCTCTTTCGACGGAATCAAAGGCTTTCTCATAGTCGACATACGCCAGGCAAAGTGGCAAATTGTACTCTTCAGTCTTCTGTACAATCTGCCGCAGGGTATGTATGTGGTCTATGGTACTGAAGCCTTTTCGGAAACCGGCTTGTTCGGGAGGCTGGAAGTCGTCGAGTCTGCGTGTGAGACGATTCACCGACCATGGAGGACGGAATTGAAGAGCTTCTGAAGGATTTCAAGTACCGGTGTTCCACCCGCTTTCAGAAGCTCCGCTGTAATTCCATCCTCGCCTGGGGCCCTGCCGTTTTTAAGGTGCTGGAGAGCCATTCTAATCTCGCTTAGACTGACGTCCGGGATATCATCGGAATAGTGTCGGATAAGACTTGCTCTTGGGTCGTTACTCACACTTGCGTGTGGCTCCAACGATGATGTGTACAGCTGCCCATAGAACCTCTCAATCTCACTCAAAATCTCAGGTGTCCCGGAAACGATGCTGCCACACTCAGTCTTCAGCCTTGACAGTTGGCTCTTACGGGCAGACAGATCTCTGGCAAAGACTTTGGAGCCCTGGTTCCGCTCGATCGCTTCTTTAATACGAGCAGTATTAAAGTTGCGTAAGTCTCGCCGCATGCATTTGGAGATCTGTTTGTTCAGTTGCCTGTATGCTGTCAAATCTGTTGACGATTGCAGCCTCATCTCCCGTCTAACAGCCATGAGATTAAAAGTGTGATCGGAGAGTTTTTGTGTTTTTTCTGCGACGGTTCTTGCAGAACTTAGCTCCGACCGCATAGACAGTTTCCACGAGCTTGTCATTCATATCGTCCACTGCATTGCAATCTTGTAGGCACTGAAAGCGGTTGTGTAACTCGAGCTGAAAGTTTTCGGGATTTTGGATTAGAGCACGAGGGGGACGGAGCGTTGACTTCATTAGACGAGACCTCTCCAACTTAACGTTTAGGTTCAGTGTGCCTCTAACCATTCGGTGATCGCTGCCAGTTTTCACCCTTGCGATCACTGAGACATCACTGAACAGTTGGCGTCTGGTCGTCATAATGAAGTCAATCTCATTTTTTGTCGAACCGTCGGGGCTCGACCAGGTCCACTTCCTGTGGGGCCGCTTCTGGAAGAAAGAGTTCATCATAAAGAGTCCCTCTTTCTCCATAAAGTCAGCCAGCTGCTGGCCCCTTCGGTTCCGTTGCCCTACTCCAAATTTCCCTAACTTCAGCTCACCGTTTTCTCTTGTGCCTAGTTTTGCGTTGAAGTCTCCCATCAACACCGTGTAGTGGGTTTTGGAGGAATGTATGGCTTTGGAAATATCCTTATACATTTCCTCCACCTCCTCATCGGAATGTGCCGACGTTGGTGCGTAAACCTGTATGACCTTCAGCGAATACCGTTTGGTGATTCTGAGTATCAGGTACGCGACCCTCGTCGACACACTCTCAATCTGCACAACGTTGTTGACGAGAGACTTGTGGACGATAAATCCGACACCTCCTTGGGACAGATGGTCGCCCTCCTGGTGATAGAACAAGTTGCCGGATTCGAGAATCACCGTGTCCTCCCCCTCTCTTCGGACCTCGGATAATCCTATAATACTCCAGCGCAATTTGTCTATCTCTTCTTCCAGCTCCAGGATCTTCTCGTCAGTCCTCAGTGTGCGTGCGTTAAATGTTGCCAGGTCGAGTCGTCGTAGGTGGCAACCGAACCTCCACCGGAGATTCTTAGCACCCCCTGCCCCGCCGTTACCATGGTCGCCACCGTAGCCAGGAATAGCGGGGCCGCCGGGGACTGGGGGCCGTCTATTTGTGTAATTGTTCATGAGGGGTATATTGCCATAGTTGCCACGCTTGGCGAGCGGGTTGGCAACCGCAGTTTTTTTGTCGTACAGTTGCTGTTATCAGGAAGATGCTGCTGCCCATCTCCTGCCTGTCTCCCTCTGTCGCCTCTTACGACACCCACGGGAAGATATGGGGTAGTGGATATTCTTAACCGCCACTACACGGCAATCATTAGCATGAGAGATTTATTCTGTACACTCCATTCCCTTTCTAAATCCCGCTTTCATATCCCAAATTTTTCTATTAGTTCCTTTCATAACTCTCAATTAACACCTTAGAATACAGTTGACCTACACCAGTCTCCTGTTACCCGTTTCAAATTTCCAACACATATTAAACAAGGTGTACAGCAGGCCTGCCAGCACTTCTTCTCCAGCCATTAGCATCTCGAGGGATAGTCTATCATATCCAGCTGCCTTACCTGCTTTCATACTTTTCATTGCTTTTATTATTTCATCTACACTTACCTCCATACCCCTTTCCACTTCTTTCGGAATTTCTAGTTCATTTAATTCAGACGACTTTTCACTCATAAACACGCTTTAAAAGTATTCCTTCCATCTCTTTAAATTCGAAACTTCGTCACTCAGTATACATCATTTTTGTCTCGTACAGCATTCATTATAGGCTATTTTGTATTTCCCTCGGCAGTTATTACGAGTTTCCATAACATTTTAATATTAGCCTGGAAGTTGTCAGATATCCTTCTGTCATTGTTATCCTTTCATTCTTGCTTTTTCTTTTGAACTACTTCTTTTACTCTCTTATTTAGGCGTCTAAATTCTGCATTTTTCTTTCAATCTCATCATTCGTACTGCCAGAACTATCAGCTTTGGTTGCTAGTATATCTGACTATGCTTTCTTCTTTGTTTCAACATTCACCCGTACCTACCTCATTATACCACCACAACGTATTATTTTTCCTTTCATTTGTTCTCTTACTTACACCACATAACGTCACCCTGTCTTAAACCTCTCTGCAATTGGATAGGTTTCAAACTCTGGTTCTGTACTCGGATAGCCATCGTAACCCTACTGTACAAACACTTCGCACTTCGATATACCGACAGTCAACTTGGCACCGCTGAAAGGACTGTAGCACCGCCCAAATTTCGACTGAATCAAAGGCTTTCTCATAGTCCGTATACGCCAGGCAAAGTGGTCGATTTTACTCTTCGGTCTTCTGTACAATCTGCCGTAGGGTATGTACGGCTGGAATTCGTCGAGTCTGCGTGCGAGACGATTCGTAATGACTCTCGAAAACAGCACGTAGACGCGGCTCAGAAGGCTCTTTCTGCTCCACGCCTCTGGAGTAGTGCCACCATGGAGGATGGAATTGAAGAGCTTCTGAAGGACTTCAAGTCCCGGTGTTCCACCAGCTTTCAGAAGCTTCGCTGTAATTCCATCCTAGCCTGGGATCCTGCCATTTTTAAGGTGCTGGAGAGACATTATAATCTCGCTTAGACTGACTTTCGGGATATCATCGGAATATTGTCGAATAAGACTTGCTCTTGGAACGTTTTTCACACTTGCGTGTGGCTTCAACGATATAGAACCTCTCAATCTCTTCCTCAATTTCTCACCCTGTCTTTCAGATTCTGCCCTAACATATTCCTTAACGACTGCATTTCTACTGCATTCATTCTACTCTCGTGCTTCTTCTGCCACACCCAACTTTCACTACCATACGTTAAAATAGAGACCAACACAGCATTGTGAATTTCCATACATGCCTTTTTTTGACACATTGAGATTCTTCACAATAGAGTGTAGGGCCCCTTTTACTCCATTTCCTGCGTCCACTCGTCATTCTATATCCTTATTATATCTCCTAACCCTACTAAATATGCAATCCAAATATACAAACTCATCTACTTGCTCGATCAACTCCACTTCTATTCTTATTTCACATATTGTACTACTTTCTTCTCTTTCAAAAACTATAACTTTCGTCTTACTTGCGTTCACTTTCATACCCCTTTCTTTTAATGATCTGTTCATTAATGTAACCATCATTTGAAATTCAGCCGCCGACAACGTTATACAATACAATACAGTACAATAGGTTATACAGCTACGGGGAACCACACAGCCCTGTCTGACACCTTTATGGATGCCAAACCAGTCCGAGTAGGTCTCATTGATCCTAACACAAGCAATAGAGTCCCTATAAAGAGATTCCAATGCCTGTATCAAGCCAGCACTCAACCCAAATGAGTTCAGTGTTTGCCATAGCACGTTCCTATCCACTCTGTCATAGGCCTTTTCCAAGTCCATGAACGCACAAAAAACCTTTTGATTTTTTGGCCAAAACCTTCTACGCGATCATGCGCATGGAAAAAACTTGATCTGTACATCCCATTCCCTTTCTAAATCCCGCCCGCTGAAAGAAACTAATGGAAAAAAATTTCCATCAGTTTCTTTCATGGCCCTTTCAATCAGTATCTTAGCATACAATTTTCCCACAATGCTAAGAAGGCTGATACCGCGGTAGTTTTTACAGTCCTGCTGTGACCCTTTTCCTTTTTACACTGGGACTATCACGGCTTTGCACCAGTCTCCTGGTACCCGCTTCAGTTCCCAGCACAAAAACGAAAAAAATAACGGAAAAAGTGTGCGTCACTAAAATATTCTTTTCCACACATACGGTGAGGAGGTATTCACCATTCTCATTTATAATTTTATCATCAAACGTTCCCAATATCCTTTCATAACAAGACCTCTTCACCCCAACCTTTCCATTAAAGTCTCCTAACGTATATTTTCATTTTCCTTACATTTCATCAACACCATCCTTACCATGTCCCAAAACTGCTCGCAGATGTAAGTAGACTTAGACATGTCTGGCACGTACACCCCTGGCACAAGCAGCTTCTTCACTTTCATTCGTATCCATAGCACCCTCGAGCTTACACATTCATACTATTTCACACATTAACCCATTCTTTCTGAAAGGATGAAACCGACTCCCTGGCATGCACGCTCGGTCTCGTCTACAGCAGACTAATACGCGGTATTCATGCCATGTGCAGTAGCATTCTTTCTCTTTCGTTTCATCTCATAAACACGTAACACATCTATTCCTCTGTCATTCATCATTTCGCATACTTCATTCATCGCTCCATATACATTCAGCGTAGCCAGACGGGCTTCCGCAATCCACCTTTCGCCCCTCCGTGAGACAGAACGTGACGGGTGACAAACCTCGTCACCGGTTTTTTTCCTGGAGATTCTTCACACCCCTGCCCCATAAAAAGGCGGCTGGGAACTCGGGGCCATTTCTTTTATTTCATGCCTCATGGTGCCTCACTGCGAACTAGGGATGGTAGTAGATTTTACGCCGTTACCATACGGCGAGGAGCTAAGTATTTTTATTATATAGTTTTACATAGCATTATTTATTTTTTCGGCTATGTCGCTCGCTTAGCACCACCCGGGGGACATGTGTATGGTGTGCCTATGGTTAGGTGGTTGAAGCCTACAGACGCGAGTGACTCATCTTCCCGAACAACTCATCCCTATTTTTATTAATTTATTTTTATAATATTCTTTTTTCAGAATTTCAATAATTTTTTTTGCACATCTTTCTGTATTTTCTCTACTCTTTAGTTCTTCAATATCTGGTTATTTTTAAATATTTATACGTAGTTTCCGCCCGGGATATAATACCATCACAGCGTTACTTCAAGTTACAGAAGATTTCAGAGAGGGCATGGAGAGGTCATGTTTGACTGTTCTGGTCCTTATTGACTTTTCAAACGCATTCAACTGTGTCGTGATGGACACATATAATTGTCGATCACGACTTTCTCCTTGGATTACTTTCATGTCTAATCTTATCCTCGTCAGAACTGAACTGGTTTTCCTCTTATCTTCGCGGTCGCCAGCAGGCTGTTCGGTCTGGTCAGGATTTTTCGGACTGGTGCAATCTGTCAATCATTCAATTCAATCTCTAATTCTTCTATTATTTGACTATGCCGATGTTTGTATCTCTAATATCTCTCAAGAGCTGCTAAATAGGTAGGACAGGTAACTTAAGAACTGCATACGATTCATCTGTGGCCTACGCAAATATGGTCATGTATCAGAATTTCACTCCCAGTTAAAGTGGTTGACCATATGCCAGCGCAGAGTGTTCCGAATTCTGTCCTTCCTTTTCTTTCTTCCTTTTTTCCTTTATCTAAAAGAAAGATTCCAATTCCGTAGTAATACTCAATCTCCGATCTTCACACAATTTATTATTGTCTACTCCTCTCAATTGGTTTCAATTTCATAAATCCATCACCCTCTGGAACATTACTCTGCAAATATACTGTCAAAAACGTTTATAAAAAAAATTGAACATATTATCTAGCAACAAATTTGGTCATTTTATATTTTATATTATTTTATAACTTTGAGATATATATGTATAAATATGTAAGTATGTATGTATTTATATAATATATATATATATATATATATATATATATATATATATATTGTTGTATGTGTATGTCTGTGCGTGTGTGTGTGTGTGTGTGTGTGTGTGTGTGAGTGAGAAAGAGAGAGAGAGAGAGAGAATTTCCAAGACATTTTGTGTGAAAGGTATATTAAAATCATATATTAATGGAAACTTTATTAAATAAGCTATCAGATTATGTATAACCTGAATTCAGCTTTACTTCGAAAGCGATAATAATTTGAAATTGAAAGTAAGAAAAGTATTTTTTTCGCCAATTTTTTGCAAAGGTGTAATAATAATAAATAAAAGCCTTTATTCCAAGTACTATTTGTTTTACTTGTGCGACCAGAGGATATTTAATTATGTAAAAAAAACGAAAAAAAAAGTCATAAAATTTTTGTTTACGACAAGGTCGAGAAAGGCCTCACTTAGCTCTAATCGACATCGGGACAAAAAGTAAGGAGGTTCACATAAAAAAACACATTATTAAATCAAATTTAAACAAAATCAATCATGCAGATATGCATGTTATATATATATATATCATACATATATCATATATATGTTACAACACTCGACACCATATTATGGCGTTTGACAGATCCGCATATTACTTGAGACGCCAGAATATGGCGTTTGGACAGCGAGGGGCTTAAGCATTTAACTCGCCTTTTGTAAAAAATCTTTAATGCAATAAAAAATTAAAGATGTAAATAAATAATTTATCACTTTTTCTATTAGATCCTAACACTCCTCTTGTTACCTATGGTTTGAGAGGTTGGTACCTAGTAATAGTTTTAATTTATAAGTTCTGTTTAACTAATGAAAAAAGGTTTATCCGTGGAAATCTCTGTGTTTCCGTTTCTAATGTGTAGCATGCCAGTTCTCTCCAAGTAGTAAATCTTTGATCATATATAAATTAACGGTTATTTTTTATATTTTAATATGTCTTTACTAACATCAGCATTGTGTATTCAAAGCGTTATCGGTGAATGATCAATTATTTGCTGTTCAAAAACTATAGTTTTCCAAGTGCTCTAATTTTTAACCAAAAAATGATAAATGCAAGTATTGAATTTAGTAGGACGATTAATACCTTTTCTATCGCTAGACTATTAAGCTTCTTAAGTTTTTACACTTTTGTAACAAACCAAAGGCTAATCGACGGAAACAATAAAAATACGTGCATATCTGAGATGACCACAAATGAATTCTTCTCACAATCACCGCTAAGCTTCTTTTTATTTCTATGGTATTATACAATCCATAAACTTTGTACTAGTTAATACCGTCTTACAAAGAACTATCTACTTAAAGTAGTACCAAAAATAATGTTTTTACAAAATCTTTACACAAAGTTTAAAAAGAAAGTAAAACATGATGCAGTGAACATAAAGGGAAAAACAAATTACAGTGCTTCGTAGTTACAATTCATTAAAATGTCTCTGTTGAGAGCTGTTACAGCACACTTTACCGCAGATAAAACTGCAAAATCATCCTATAATTTGCTCACGTAGTGAAAAACAATTTTGCCACCCTTTCAAACATTTCGTTCAATGATAATGCTCGTTAATAAGACGTTCTGTAGCATCGCATCCAATCGATCATGCTAGTACAATAAACGCCACTTTTTCGTGAGGGTGCTTATCTAAAGAGCGTTAGAATTAAAAATTATTCAAAAGAATAAAGAAAGACCCGACATGTATTTATAAAATACTCGTAGTTCCTAAAAATATACATAATTATTAGATTCGAATTTGTAATACTGAAACAACTAGCTTCTATAGTATAACGCGGTAAGTATATGTATATAACATGTTTTGACTATGAGACACCATACCCCAAACTTTACTGTTTTTAAGATTTTTATTAAAATTACCAATTTTTTTGCTATTGTACTATTTTTTTAGTAATTTGTGCATCTTGTTTTATTTTTATTTTCATCTTGTTTTTTTTTGATAATGATGAATGATGGATGATAACCAGAATCTGGAGGTATCGATGTTGGTGTTTGTGGTAAAATTATTTGTCATATAGAACAGATTTCAGAGAACAGAATCAGAGAAGCCCTTTGTATAGTTTCGCCTGTATGTAGTTGAATACGATTTGGTGTGGGTGATTTATGGTCGTGTTTGAAAAAAATAAAAACACACTATCTTCTCCACAATAATAATACAGCTTATTAATTAACCTCCCTGTATTAATACAAGAGTAAAGCGTTGTTTTCTGAAGAGAGACAATAAAAAAGTGTACCTGAAGTTTGACTACAGAGAAAATGCTTTTCTTAGTAAATATAGTAAATTATACATAATACTGGTCAGGGATAAAATAAAATTACTTACAAACTTTGGAACTTTTTAACAGGTAGATTGTAATATCGATATCGTATCATAGTAATTAAGTGAAATTAGTTTTTGTAACAATCTTATGGAACCTGTTGTTAGCTTTAATCTACTGTTACGAAACCAACGTAGCAGTATATTGAAACAGATTATAATATTATTATGTCACTAACTCTTAAAGCACAGCAAAATAAGAAAAAAGTAAATGAAAATTAACACGATATTTTTAATCTCCATAGCATCATTAATATATTTAAGCGGTAAAATTATCTTACATAATATTGCATTTGTATATCATACCTTTAATATAAATAACAGCTTTAGAAAAAATTCCATATAATATATAAATAATATTAAGAAAACAAACATACAAATAAAACTCTTGAAATTAGAGGGAAAATGTGAAATACTAGGCTGCACTAAAAGTATCGGGAATGGAATATTTCCCTACTGTTTCCGTCATATTAAAATCTTTTTATTTGAAAACTCCTTATTTTTAAAAACTGAATGCCATTTATTTTTTTAAAAAGATTCTCGGTCTTGTCACAGGGTTTAGTCAAACTTGTTTAGTGGTTGAGAAAATGGAATTGACTCGAGAAAATTCAAGAGATGATTTATTATGACTTTCAAAGTGGTTTAAAACAAAAGCTGTGTATTGACCGGACGATTTCCGCAGTTGGTGATGAAGCCCCATCCAAAACCACAATTTATCGCTGGGTTTCTGAATTTTAACGTGGACGTGTCAAGCTCTGTGATGATCCCCGTCAAGGTCGTCCAAAAACTGCAGTCACCCAAGAAAACGTTGATGCTGTGCGTAAGCTGATTGAGGAAGATCGACATGTGATATAACGCGAAATTCAGGCAACTTTACACATTGGCATGAGTCAAATACAAATAATCTTGCATGAACAATTAGGTGTAAAAGAGTTGTTTTCTCGATGGATACCGCATTTGCTCTGTGAAGAGCAAAAAGCGGCTCGCGTTACTTGGTCCGTTAGAACTCTCCAAAGATTCTACGCAGGATCCTCAAATGCTGTATACAATAAAAAAAAGTAAACTACAAAAAATATACTCGAATTTTCTTTTTATTTAATTGGATTACACACTTGGTAACTTAAATAGAGGAAGTAAATGGACTATTGAACTAAAGTATTCGTGTGCTAAAAATACTTTAATTTATATATTTTATTTTTGGAATCTAATTATAACATTTACATATAATGGATGACCTATTTTAATATTAATATCAATTAGCGCTGTTGCCAGTTTTGAAGCTTTTACAGTTAGTTACAACTTTAAAAGTTATATAACCGTGAACCAATGGTGGTGGTTATGATGATGACTGATTATGATGACGATGTATACACATAAATTCCACTAAAAGGTATTTGCAAGTTATATGTTACATTAACTTTGACTGTAAACTACGCATAAATGTTACGTACTAGCCAATTAAGGAATACGCTCGCACAGAGGCAGAGCCTCAAAGCCGAAATTTGATCACCCACAGCCCACGGTTTAGAATGCAGACCACTCAAGTGTCAGTGGAGACACTCGCGATAACCAACGCAGCGCGGTTAAGTATATATATATATATATATATATATATATATATATATATATATATATATATATATATATATATATATATATATATATATATTCTAGCTCTCACAACATCACATTGACATATCTATTTCATATTAGGTCATACTGTAGTTCGTAGACAACGTTAATAAACGTTTTTTTTTCATTAACTATCGATAGATAGATTATTAATTCTAGTTCTAGTCAATTATAGTCCACTGGTCCCAGGTCTATACGTGACGCTTTCAGGCCGAAACTTAGGCTTGGGAATGTCAAGTTCACATACAATAAAGGCATGACTACTGAGGTCACTAATATAGTCCACACTTATATATGACACCGATGCATCTGAACATATAACATCTAACAGTGTCTCACTATATTCAGTAAAGTGTGTTGGTTCCTCAACATATTGCACGAGGTTATTGCATGTTAGGAAGTCCGAAAGCATTTTGGTACTAACACAATTTTTATTTAAAATGTCGATATTAAAATCCCCAAGCAGTACTCTTTGATCGTAGCCTACAAAAGAACCTAAGGACTCGCTCAGCGCGTCCAAAAATAATGTCACGCTCAACATGGGGGACGATAAGCAGTACCGAAGACAAGGGACTTGCCGTTAATTTTAATATTTAACCATACGGGACAAATAGGATGTTGAATAATTTTTGACGACAAGCCCCGTCTCAAATAAAAATCCACACCGCCGCCACGCGCACGAACTTCGGGAGGTCGGGGTACGTGAAGCAGTCGATACCCTGGAACAGAAGGCGCCCGGCCTTCCTCCCCTGTCCGAAGCCATGTTTCATTGATAGCCATTATGTCTACAGAGTGATGCGCCATAGCAGCTAGGAATTCGTCGTGCCTAGTACCAAGAGACCCGGGGTTCAAGAAGCCAATTTTCAACTTATTTAATTTAGTAATTTTCAAAGAATTTATAATAATACGAAAACGTTATAAAATTAATAATAACCCAAACAAAACCATAATAAAGGAGACTATGATACCACTGCTCATGTACTGTCAAATACATTTCTATGTATGGGCCACAGTTATAAGTTATAAATAAACATAATTGATTGCCGAATATATTATCCGACAATATCCTGTCGCCATTTCCCGTTATGCTGCTACACGTTAGAAAGCAAACATTAAACCTGTCACAATATTCACTATAACAAAAGACAAAGAATAAATGTGATAATATTAAAAGTGTAACTGCAAAATAATAACAGACAAAAAATTTACTCCATACTCCATAAACGTATGCAAAGCAACTTAACAAAAATAAAATGTAACCTAATAATAAAATGGAAATAAAATGTAGTCTAGATAAAAATAAAAATAAAATGTTCTCGTAATAGCAGCTACGTAGATGCGTAGGGGAAACAATCATTGAGAAATAATTATAATCCAGACGACAGCCAAATTGACATCGTGCAAGAAGTAACATAAAGAACAGGATTAAAATTCGCTTCAAACTATTCAATCCCCAAAAATTTTGTTTATATCTATTTCTGTTCCAATTCTATAACGGGGTGAACCAGAATCACGACGCGCAAAAATGCATCCTTCCCGCGTCCACACATATCTCCAGCCTTTGCGGCGCCTTTCTTCCCGTGCTTTATAAAATAATTGCCTATTGATTGAGGTGAGCCGCTCATTAACATAGAATCGGCGCGGCTCGCCACCTAAGTTCAAACCGGCAGTATCCGCCCCTCGCCGAACGCGCGCTTCGTGAATTAGTTTATCTCGAATCACTCGACGAGCGAGACGGACAACTAACGGACGCGGCCTTCGCTTGTCACCGCTGCCTGGTATTTCCTCGCGGCGCATGCCTATACGCCTTGCACTTACAACATCGCGCTCGTCCAATTCAGTGCCAATTTTAGCCGCAAGCATAGTGACGAGGTGCAAGGGGTTTTCGCCCTTCTGTTCTATTACACCAGATATTTCCAGATCGTTTAAAAGTAATTCTTGATCACGCTCGTTAAGTCGACACTTTAACTCCGCTATGCTATCTTCGACCTTGGACCCTCCGGGTTGACTCGGCAAGTCCGTTGCCTGCTGCTCAAGACATCCGATCCTTTTCTCGACGTCGCTAACCCTGTTACTTATTTCACTAACATTAGAATTAATGTTAGTGATTTCGTGGCGAAAAGATACCATTTCGCGGGCAATAGTAGTCAACTGCTCGCGTATTAATTTTAGCTCGTTTGCTAAGTCGACATTAGTTTCACAGCGCCCTCTATCGTCGGATCCAAGCTGTGCATCGCCGAACTCTGTGTCCTTGCCGCCCGAGCTACACGTACTAGGCGTAGCAATTGTGTTCACCCCACTCGCATATACATTTTTTGCCTTACAACCGCTGCATTGCCATTTATTTGATATTCGGCCGTCAATAGGAATACTAGCACATTTGCGATGAAATAAATGAGTGCAACTTGAGCACTTTATCGAGTCCACTGTAGAAGCAAAACGACCACAGGCGCCGCACTTATTTGCCATTTTTATTGACAAGTACTTTATTTAGATGAAAGTTAGACCAATAGATGTCGCTGTACGAAGTTTCTATTAATTATTAAGATGTATGAGTAATATTAGCGATTTACTATATACTATTTACCTTGTTTACACTTAACTATTTAAGGTTTGTTAAATAACTTAAATGTTTACCGCAGCAATTTGCAATACGGTTTAATGACAAACAGCTGATCTTGTTACGAACAGCTGATCACTATTTTGCACTGTAACAAACAACGACCACTGTTTTCACTTTATTCTACTAATGTATCTTATAAAACTACTAAAATTGATTTTAAATATACTTTTTTACTTATTTAAAAATGCTGTTTTATATTTAAAATAATTTTTAATACGGGACATAAGCACTTGACAGCCGACCAAGCTACCCGCGAGTGGCCCGCGATTCATTGGCCTCTAAAAAGCTTAGCGTGCACAGCAGAGTGGGAGAGTATTTCATGCCGGCACACTGCCTGCAACTTAACAAGGCGCAGGTTCAGCCGCACATGGAATATTGTTCGCATCTCTGGACTGGAGCTCCCCAGTACCAGCTCCTTCCCCTTGACCACATCCAGCGCAGAGCGGCTCGAATTGTCGATGACCGAGTGCTTTCCTATCGGCACTGCGAAGAGATTGCATCTTTTTGCATTTTCTTTCGCATATATGGTATATGGTATATGGCATATAAGGGGAGGTGAGTGCTCTGAGGAATTTTTCGGATTATGCCCAGCCGCCAAGTTTCGTGAACGCACTACGCGGCAAACGTCCGATACCATCCCCACCATTTGGATGCTAGGCGGTCCACCACTGTACGTTTCAAAATGAGTTTTCTTTCGCGTACAACCTCTGTGTGGAATAGTTTACCACCGGCGATTTTTCGGACCGATACGAACTGGGGACCTTCAAGAAAAGAGCTTACTCCTTTCTAAAGGGCCGGCAATGCACCTGCGATTCCCCTGGTGTTTCGGTTGATCATGGGCGGCGGTAGTCACTTAATATCAGGTGAGCCGCATGATCGTTTGCCCTCTCTTCAATAAAAAAAGAAACAAATCTCACAATTTGCTGCTTCTGTTCCGTCGACTGAACATTCCACTACAGATGACGAACGGCGATCATCAAAATCTCGAAAAAGGAACCAAAATTTGTTTAACGCATCAGACAGCGATGTCAGAATTCTTGTGGAAATGTACAGGCATAAAATGAACGCCAAGTCAGCGGATTCGCACAGCAAAAAGGAAGCTCAACTCAAACTTAGCGCTAAGGCTTGCAAACAAAAGCATAAGTAGTGGAAGGCAAAAGCAGCTTAATTAGAGCGCTATGCTGATACACATCAAGCTGGCAAATTTTTCGAAAGCTTACAAGCGACTTTCGACCCACGAGTTAGAAAAACAACTCCAATTTATTCAAAAGTTAGGCATCATCAAATTACAGATAAAGAAATTATATTAAGCCATGCGCTGAACACTTTAATGATGTTTTAAATCCCAATGTGTTTAGTATTAACCTGTCTTATATTATCTCGCTGGAAGATTTGCCAGTCTGCGAACGTTTAGATGACTCACCAACTTTTGAAGAGTTAGTGAAGTCAGTAGTGTCGCAAAAACTCCAAAACATCCGGAGTAGACCAACTTCCAGCTAAAATATACAAATACAGTGGAAAAAACATTGTCAACGGGATCTACAATCTTGTTCTAAGAGTGTAGAACAGTGAAAAAAGTGCCTAAGGACTGAAGGGATGCAGTTATTTGTAAGCTGTACAAAGGAAAGTCCGACCTTGCATAGGAATCACTGACGCTATTTCTGTTAAACCTTTCAGCTTGAATTACAAAACCGTTTTCAGTACCTAGAAGATTGTAATGCAGTGAACGATATGAATGACAAGCTCGTGTGAACTTTCCATGCGGTCATAGCTAAGTTTAGCAAGACCCGCTGCAGAAGAATACAAAAACTCTCCAATCAGAATCTTAATCTCATGGCTATTAGACAGGAAATGAAGAAGAAGTCTTCAACAGATTTGACAGCATACAGGCAATTGAAGAGCAGATCTCCAAATGCATTCGGCGGGACTTACGCATCTTTATTAGCTACAGAGATAATAATAATAGTCTATTTTTTACACTTATCTTTTTATTGCGCTGGGCACACAGTAATGACAGTCTAACAACAGCACAATACAGAAGGTACGAATGAGAAGATAGAAACTCAGTAAAATACGGAAAGAAGAATTTAATAATACAAACTGCGTAAGCGTGGGTCTTAGGCTAACAAGATGCAACGCGGAAGCGGACTAACTGGCGATCTCGTTGTCCCGAATGCGCGCGCCCAGCGATCGAACCAGTTTTACATTCTTCATTATGCAAATTCAAAAAAGTGTATGGCGCGTATCTGCTTGTACATAAATTAATTTATCAATAGGTTTAAAAATAGTGTAAGATTTTGGCATTTTTATTAACAATCGTATCATCAACAATTGACAAAACATACAATAATAATATCTTAAAATTTAAGTATAAAATGTGAATATTTTTGAACTTTCAACATATAAAATATAAAACTCACCACATTACATCCTTTCCAGAGGCCTTATTGAGGTTGATAATAGTCAGAAAATTGTACCCTGCGGCTTGATCGAGTTCTGACAATATTTCTTTCTGGGTGTGGAGGAGTGTGTTGGTTGTTCAAAATATGTTTACTTTATGTGTGTGGTTGTATGTGTGATTGTGTGCTTGACTGTGTTTGTTCAGGTTTGTCTGTAGGTTGCAGTACATAGGCAGGCTTAATTCGGTATATTGAAACAACCGAGATTTTATTACCATTCACTACTAATTTTTCGAGGCTTATTGGTTGTGCGATTTCCTCGACCCGTGACAAGGTATCGGCGATCACATAATTTTTTCCGCAATGTGCCTTATATCGGTACTGAATTGCGAGATAAAATATAACTGCCGAAGCTGTCTCGGTGAGCAGTTTTCTTTCTTCGTTAAGAATGCGTGAGTGAGGACTTATGATCCGTGTAGATCACAAAATCCCTAGCCTCAATCATATGCCGGAAGTATTTCATGCTTTTGTAAATAGCAAGCAGTTCTCGGTCATAGGCTGAGTATTTCTGCTCTGCTGGGCAAAGCTTCTCAGAAAAGAATGCCAAAGGCTGCCAGTCCTTACCTTTTAGCTGCTGCTAGGTTGCGCCAATCGCTTTACCTGACGCGTCGCCGACCAGCGCTAATTTTGCGTCGCACTCTGGGTGCACTAGCATGGTGGCTTAACAGAGGCTTTCTTTACAGGCTTCAATGCCTCATACTCTTTCTTGGTGAAATTAACTGGGTGTGGGCCTTTGATTGACTCCGTAAGCAACTCATTGAGGGATGCCTGATGTTTAGCATCTTTTGGGATGAATCTACGGTAGAAATTTACCATTCCCAAAAATCTGCGTAGCTCTCTTGCTACCTTTGGCGCAGGAAAATTCATAATGGCCTCAACCTTGGAAGGGAGAGGCTTAGACACTTCGGCAGAAATGTTATATCCAAGGAAGGTCACTTCTGGTACACCGAATATACATTTGGCTGTATTTATCACCATCCCATATTCCCTTAGTTGGTCGAAAACCTGACGGAGATGTTGTTCATGCGTCTCCTGGTTCCTAGAGAAAAATCAAAAAATCGTCTAAATATGCATTCGTGAAATTCAGTCCCCGGAGCATTTTGTCCACGAAGTGCTGGAAGGTCTGCCCGGCGTTCCGGAGGCCGTACGACATGAATAGGAACTCACCAAGCCTTAACGGTGTCGTGATTGCAGTTTCGGGATGTCCTCTGGACTCACCGAAATCTGGTTATAGGCTTTGAGCAAATCGATTTTAGAGAACACGGTACAACTTGAAAGACTAAAAACAAAGTCTCAATATGATGTATTGGATACTTGTCAGGGATCGTTCGGGCATTGAGCATGCGGTAATAGCCGCATGGACGCCAGCCATTCTCTTTTTTGGGAGTAAGGTGCAGTAGTGATGCCCACACCGATTCTGAAGGTCGGCAAGTACCATTCTGCAACATTGCTTCAAACTCAGCTTTAGCGATTTTCAATTTATCTGGTGTTAAAGAAGAAACTGGTGGGCCTGGTGTTGTTCTTATGTGGTGGTTTGGTGATGTCGGGATATTCTGCGAGTATTTTGTGGTAAATTGTATTTCCTAACATAATTTTTTGTTATATATATATATATATATATATATATATATAATTTGGACAAAAAAGGGAAATATTTTTATGAATGAAACCTGTGGCTTGCTGGATTATTATTTCATAGGTTTGTTCAATCCAACCAGATGGAAGCCCTTGGCAGGCGAGACCAAACGGCCGAGGGTTAGGGGAAAGGGAAAGAAACCGGCGGACGATGCGGGCGGTATCGATATTCCGCATTTGAGCTCGGAGCGGTCCGTTACGGAGTTCCAGTCTACTCAGATAAGTCGAGAGTCTGACCGGGATTAAAAAATTCGCAGAGACGACTACAGAACTAACATCGGTCTGATTCGTCTTTCACGAGACATCCTTGACTGTGTCCGGTCCATCAGCGCAATATCAGGCTTATTACATACATAAACACTCACGCCTGTCACCCAGAGAGGTAGGCAGAGACTACAGACTTCCATTTGGCACAATCCTGACACACCTCTCTCGCCTCCTTCACATCCATACATCTACGCATGCATGCTCGTCGGTTAAGGGTACTCCTAATTTGGCCCGTTTTCAATAAATCGCCAATTTGGTCGATAAATTTTCGCCTAGGACGCCCTTTCCGATTCTGCTATTCACTTCTGCAACATAAATTTTTTTTGTCACTCTTTCCTCATCCACTCTTTCCACATGACCAAACCACCGAAGCATTCCTTTCTTAATCCTGGTCAAAACATCATCTTGCAAACCACACTCTCAACTCTCTCTTATCACACAATTCTTCACCCTGTCATTCAGATTCAGCCCTAACATACTCCTTAACGACCGCATTTCTACTGCATTCATTCTACTCTCGTGCTTCTTCTGCCACACCCAACTTTCACTACCATACATTAAAGTAGGGACCAACACAGCATTGTGTATTGCCATACGTGCCTTTTTTTGACACATTTTGACTCTTCACAATAGAGTGCAGGGCCCCATTTACTTATATCCTTATCATATCTCCCATCCCTGCTAAATACGCAACCCAAATATACAAACTCATCTACTTGCTCGATCAACTCCCCTTCTATTCTTATTTCACATATCGTTTTACTTTCATCTCTTTCAAAAACCATAATTTTTGTCTTACTTGCGTTCACTTTCATACCCCTTTCTTTTAATGATCTGTTCATTAATGTAACCATCATTTGCAACACAGCCGCCGACGACGCAAGAATAACTTGATCATCGGCGTACAAAAGGCATTTGATGGTTAATTCACCCATTCTTAATCCGCATTCTTCAACTTTCAAATTTTGCAAACAACTGTCCATAAATAGGTTTAACAACGACGGGGAAGCCACACAGCCCTGTCTGACACCTTTATGGATGCCAAACCAGTCGGAGTAGACCCCGTTGATCCTAACACAAGCACTAGAGTCCCTATAAAGAGATTCCAATGCCTGTATCAAGCCAGCGCTCAACCCAAATGAGTTCAGTGTTTGCCATAGCACATTCCTATCCACTCTGTCATAGGCCTTCTCCAAGTCCATGAACGCACAAAAACCTTTTGGTTTTTGGCCAAAAACTACTCCGCGATCATGCGCATGGAGAAGACTTGATCTGTACATCCCATTCCCTTTCTAAATCCCACTTGCACATTCCAAATTTTTCCATCGGTTTCTTTCATGACCCTTTCAATTAGTACCTTGGCATACAATTTTCCCACGATGCTAAGAAGGCTGATACCGCGGTAGTTTTTACAGTCCTGCTGCGACCCTTTTCCCTTATATACTGGGACTATCACGGCTTTGCACCAGTCTCCCGGTACCCGCTTCAGTTCCCAGCATACATTAAACAAGGTGTGCAGCAGGCCTGCCACCACTTCCTCTCCAGCCCTTAGCATTTCGAGTGAAACTCTATCATAACCGGCAGCCTTACCTGCTTTCATGCTTTTCATTGCTTTCATTATTTCATCTATACTTATCTCGCTACCTCCTTCCTCTTCTTTCGGAGTTCCTATTTCATTCAGTTCATACGTTGTCTCCTCACTCATAAACATGCTTTCAAAATATTCCTTCCATCTCTTTAAACTCAAAACTTCATCATTCAGAATATAGCCATTCTCATCTCTTGTAGCATTCATTATAGGCTGTTTTGAACGTCCCCTGGCAGTTCTTACGAGTTTCCAGAACATTTTAATATTTGCCTGGATGTTATCCGATATTCTTCTATCATTCTTATCCGTTCTTTCTTGCTTTTTCCTTTCAACTACTTCTTTTACTCTTTTATTTAGATATCTAAAGACTGCCTTTTTTCTTTCAAAATCATCATTCGTACCGCTAGAATTACCAGCCTTAGTTGCTAGTAAATCTAGACCCTTTTTACTGGAAATGAGGCATTCTATCTCAGTCCTCGCGGGTGACAACGCATCTGCATTTTGATTTGTAATGGAAGATAGATGTAGATGTCTATGGGCCGCAGCAACCACTTACCATCAGGTGGACTGTGTGCTCGTTTGTCACCCTATTCTATAAAAAAAAAAAAAAAAAAAAAAAAAAAAATGCTCTCTTCTTTGCTTCAACTTCCATACGTATCTCATCATCCCACCACAAAGTATTATTTTTCCTTTCATTCTTTCTTTTACTAACACCACATACTTCGGTAGCTGCATCTACTAAACCTTTCTTAACATTTTGCCATACATTCTCCAAGTCTAACTCATTCATACATAATTCATCCAAACCACTTACGTTTTCTTTCATCTACATTTAAACTTGTTTTTCTCACCTTCATCTTGTAATCTTTCCGTTCTAATACGCTGTAACGCAGTGGTAGACACAGATGACCAATGGCGCCACCGCCTGAATAGACCATTAATTCGGCATAAAACCAAAAAATGATCCGTTCCTACGTTTGACCCCCAGTAAACCCTTGTATCCACCACTGCGCCCCTCAATCTTTCATCCACAATTATGAAATCTATCATGCTTCTATCATCACCTCTTTCCCAAGTATACATGTGAATCCTCTTGTGGCGAAAGAAAGTGTTCGTCACAAAAAAGATTCTTTTCCATACATACAGTGAGGAGGCTTTCACCATTCTCATTTATACATTCATCACCAAACGTTCCCAATATCCTTTCATAACCAAGCCTCCTCACCCCAACTCTTCCATTAAAATCTCCTAGCATAACAACATTTTCATTTCCCTTACATTTCATTAATACCATCCTTACCATTTCCCAAAACTGCTCTCGGATATGAGTGGGCTTAGACATATCTGGGGCGTAGACCCCTAGCACAAACAACTTCTTTAAGCCCACTTTCAATCGTATCCATAGCAGTCTTGGGCTTACACATTCATACTCTTTCACACATTGCACCATTCTTTCTGATAGGATGATACCTACTCCCTGGCATGCCCGCTCGAGCTCGTCTACACCAGACCAGTATGCGGTATACATGCCATGTGTAGTGACATCCTTGTCCTTCCGTTTCGTCTCATTTACACATAACAAATCTATTCCTCTATCATACATCACCTCGCGTACTTCATCCATTTTATCATTCATTGCTCCACATACATTCAACGTAGCCAGACGCGCCTCTGCAATCCACTTTTCGCCCCTCCGGGAGACAGAACGTGACGGGTGGCGAGCCTCGTCGCCGGTTTTCCTCCTGGAGATTCTTCGCACCCCTGCCATTCAACTCAACTCGGGGCCATTTCCTTAATTTGATTCCTCATAATGCGAATGGGATGGTATATTTAACGCCGCTACCACGGCGAGGAGCCGAGTCTGTGCTATCGGCTTGTCGCTCATTTAGCACCACCCGGGGGACACGTGTAGGGTGGGCCTAGGATTAGGTGGTCAAAGCCTACGGACGCGAGCGACTTATCCCCCCTTATTGGCAAGAATATTCCCATCTGTGATGATGGGCCGGTCCCAGTAGAGCCTGGCGCGAATATTTACGAGCACGGCTTGTATCAAGTACTTATAACAACGCAGTTTTCGATGAAACCGTATTTCAGAGTGAGCTCCTGGTGTCAATGGTGGGAATTAAGCTACTAGGTTGTGCCTGTGTACTCACAGTTAGAAAACAATGAAAAACCAGGGATGACATGCCTAAGTGACTCACTGGGACAAGCTCGACAGATGTCGACAGTGCCTTCCTTTAGGATGTATTTCCGATAGTTGTTGGTCTAAATAACCTGAACCTGTATTGCACAGACAAAAGCCTCGGTTTCCCCGAAGAGGTCACCAAAGCGTAGCTAATGTAGGGAGGCAACTATATCCACGTAAGGCTCAAGAAAATTCTTGTAGAACCTCCCGTGAAGCTACTTCTCCTTCCATACGTTCTCCCTAGATCCGATAGAGGGGTTGGTCCTTTATCACATGAAATGAAGTCCCTGTAAAATGGATTGTCCCATCTCGCCAGAAAATATTTACACAGGCTTTACACTTCGTAATCATGTGTTATGAGAGCACTTAAAAAGCCGCACCCACCATATTTCCACGGCAAGTATAGCCTCAATACTGACGATCTCGGGTGATACATCTTGTGAGACATCATAACAGTGCCAACTTTTCCATCTAAACCGTTCAGTTCGGTCTAAATCCACTTGAGTGTGCCAAAGATATACATGAGAACAGGACGTTTATCAAGCGTGCATAAAACATATCGCAAGCTTACTGTTTCATGTCTGCCTCATCGATACCTATGTTGTGTTTCATATACAGGTATCGGTATGTTTCCGCCTCAGAAATGATCCTTATGTTGATGGAAATAGGTAAATCTATGCCCTCAAAATGGATGTCGGGGTGGTGATCGTGGAAACACGGAAACACTCCTCATTGACGCAGTCATTGGCAAAGTGGTTCAGCGCAACCGGTGAAATTTCTCCATCGCCTGGACGGACTTCTGAAGGCCATTCGACTCGGTGCCCCATACATGGCTTAAGAATAATCCTTGAGATATACAAGGTTGACTACCATGAGTATGTGCTGACAGTTAACCCACATAACTTGGTTTCCATTATGACTCATAATAATTAATAGAAACATGTTAGTACATTAATGTTTCTATACATTATTGTAAGTCATATTATATACAAAAAAGCCATCGATTATCGTCAGCTGAGGTAGCCATTTGTAGGAGAGGCAATTTATCCCAGCATTGTGTAGCAATGGAAACAAATAACACTTTGTGCTTGAAAATGTTAAGGAATGCTGGCTATCCACATATTGAATAAACGGTATAAGCATGCAATATATTTGTAATAATTATCCATTTCTATAAAAACTATCTAGCTGTTATCTATATCATTTTAGAAAACGAAATTAAACCTCTATGCATAGTAATCCGCTTAATCAAAACAGTGTTTACATTTATTCTCATACAATTTATGTTAAAAGAAAACTAAAGCGTAATAATATAAGGTTTTAACATTCATCGAAAAAACAAAAAGTGCGTGGAAATATCTTGACTGATTAAATATTGCTTATCTTTCATTACAGAAAAAATTAATTATCAAATTTCGATACATTTACATAATCATCATACGGTCCAAATTTATGTACGCTGTATAATGCCAAGAATGCTGGCTACATTTCTTCGCTGAATGGTTATACTTATACTTTGTGACAAAGAAGAAGCAGCCCTTTTGTCACCAGCGTAGAAGACAAGTAGCGGATACAGTTCGTTTAAGAATTTCCACCACTCGTGAACCCCATGTACCGCAAAGGGCACAAAATTTTTTATATTTTATTAAAGACTTATATTTTCACAATTTACCCAGTTCAGCCGCTCCTAATGCCGCAATAAATATAAATTCTTATCATACGAATATTTACATATATGCATTTGATGTGCTGTTAATGAAATTGTTAATTGAATTTTATTATTATGATTCTAAAACCAAGGCCTGTGCCGAGTGAGTATATGGCTGTAATTTTTTTGTTTGAGAAGTATGGGCCACGCTCGATTGAAGTATCGATACATAGAATAAATCCGATAATCCGCGTGCTACTTTGCGAGTAGTCATCGAACCAAAAATACAAAGTACAACGAATTTTATTTATAAATGGTAAAAAGGCATTATATATTATAATATAATCTTTGTACATAATCATAGCTGTATCAATAAAGGATTGTATGACTTCAGAACGACTACACAAAATAAATTTTGATTTTGTCGAGACGATTATTCATAGCATTGCTTGGATTCGATAGTCATCTTTGCATTCAAGTTATACATAATATGTAAATAAAATTATTTATTTTACATTTATGAACAAAAATGAGGCATATTCACGATGTATGTTGTTCAAGTGCAAATAAAAAAAAGGCATAAATTCTGGACCGGATAGGTGGTGCTGTGGTAGAAACGGCAACGGCAAGGTAGTGAAAGGAATAATATCTGCTAATGAACACCTTAATTAGTGCGAATACAACAAAAACTATTATGAGTGAACAAGCGGCTGCAGAGTGTAATTTAATTTAATTTGTAAAAAAACACAAAAACATGATTGTGTTAGCGGTATAAACGTATGTTAGATGTAATATTTCACTGCTGCTCCACGCTGATTGAACTTTGGAGAGATCTATGTTCGGAGTTTCTCTCCTTGTTATAATTTGTAATGAGTGTACCAATATTACTGGAATATCCCAATGGTAAAGTAAGCTGTAATAAAAATGAACCGGACACATAGCTCGAAGAACCAACAACTTATAACCGAAATGTATAGCAGTCCTCGAATAAAATAATAATTATACCTTTTTATTTATAATTATATATAAAAATAATACCCGTATGGGTTAGTTATGAAACATTAAATCTTATAAACTATGGTTAGTATTAATTAATCACTGGAAAAATTGTCTTAATTCATTGTTTTACATATTAGGTCTTACCTACTAATTTCTGTTTTATATGAAATAAGTTAACATTTTTTTATATTTTTGTATTTCTAGTGATTAACATGATCACGCATGAAATTGATGCATTTTTACCAACGCAGTGATAGTTTATGATACTCCTCTTGCAAAAATCAGCTGGGTGAGAGGCAACAAATTCTTCAAAGGCACTTTGTTATTAATACCGTTGGATACCGTTTTTTGTACAGTATGAGGTCGCGCGTTATCCGAGAGGAGCATCGTGGACGACCAATTGACAAAACCTGGTTGGAGGCGCGTGTGCTTCTCCATCATTGTGTTCAGTTTTTCACAGTACATATCTGCAGTAATGCTCATCTCGTTTTGTAAGAATCTGTATGAATCACTGGTACTAGACCACCAAACAGTGGCAATCACTTGTCTTGGGGTAAGTTTAGGGCATTGTTTGGGTGCTGAACCAGGATTAAACCAACTTGCAACCAACCAATGCTTCATCATCATATACAGCCCTTCACAAGTCCACTGCTGAACATAGGTCTCCCCCAAGTAATGCCACAAAGCACGGTCCTGAGCCACCTGCATCCATCGACTTCCTGCATGTCTTACCAGGTCGTCTCCCTCCACTCCATCTAGTGGGGGGGTCGCCCTACACTACGCCTACCGGTACGAGGCTGCCACTCGAGAACCTTTCTTCCCCATCGGTTATCGGTTCTTCGAGCTATATGGCCGGCCCATTGCCAATTCAGCTTACTAATCTGTTGGGCTATGTCAGTCACTCTGGTTTCACTGCGGATATCCTCATTTTTGAGTCTATCACGCAGTGAAACTCCGAGCATAGCCCTCTCCATAGCTCGCTGAGCGACCTTGAGCGTCCTCATACGGCCAGCGGTGAAGGACCACGTCTCAGATCTGTAAGTCATCACTGGTAACACGCACTGGTTGTACACTTTAGTTTTCAGAGATTGAGGTATACCTGATGAGAAGATGTGTCGTAATTGGTAAAAGGTATCCATTTTTGGTCGCAGGTAACAAGGGAGTTCAAAATTACTTCACTTTTATGCCTGTTGACAAGTGCTAGGCACGTTTTGACACGTAGCTTGTGTTTGCGATCAATGAGTTTGTGGGGGCACCAATTTGTCAACTTCTTTTAACCTTGCAAATTCGACACAAATGGACCAATACCTTTTTGATGTTAAAGTCAAAAGTTGCTGCTAACTCAGTCGTAGAATGAGTAGCATCAGCTACTACAGTCGTCTTTAATTCGTTATTGTCAACTAAAGTTTTCGGACGATCACGATGTTCATTTTTTAGGTTGAAATTCCCAGAGCGAAAGCGGGCAAACTAACAGTTGGTGCGTTCGATTGTAGTATTCGCTCCGTAAACGTCGTTGATGTTGAGTGCCGATTGCGCAGTGTTGCTGCCACGACGGTACTCATATTCCATAATTACTCGAAATTTTAACGTAGCGTACGTAGCGTATGACGAAAAATATACAAATGTGATGAAAACATAACGCTAATCTATAAACTGATGACTAAATTCCATGTTTTTGAAATGAAATTAATTTGAAATTAGTCAGTATTGCAGAACGTATATTTCATAGGTATTAGTATATACGCGCCATCAGGGATGTTATCCGCTTATCTACAATCGCTTGAAAGCCATCTATGCAAGCATTTGCGAATATCCCCAATGGGCTATAAAAGTGAGGCAGCGCCAATGGTGCTCTTAAACACGTAACTAATATGTTCACTGGCTTGGAAGATTGCACTGATTTCACTTAGACATTCCGTAGCGTTTAAAAAAGACTTCGTACTAAATGAAGTGATGACTTGGTTAGACGTGCAAGAAATAAATGATTATAATAAATTAATTTTACTATTCTCTAGACCAGACTTGTACTGATTTCTCTCAAATATTTTGTAAAGTATGTAAAAAACTTCATACTAAATTAAGTAACGACGTGGCGAGACATGCAAGAAGTCGATGGTGGCTCAGTGCCGTACTTTGTGGCATTCCTTGGGGGGCATAGGATCAGAAGAGGACTTGTGAACGGCTATAACCATGACGATGATGTAACTAACCAAGGATGGAATAATGAAAGTTAATGATTTACATTATGCACCATATTACGCAAGTATATGAGGGAAATTAATTATATGCATGACACTGCGAGTATATGTGAGAAATTCATTAAAATGCGTGACACCTTTTATCCTCGTTAACTCTGTCGTTGAAACGCGAACTTGAATTAGCTCCCCGCAAGCTTAGCAGGAATTTGCGAGTGAAATAAAATAAACTAGCATTTCACATATTATTGTACATTTTTATATTTTTTGCTCTATTCAGTTGCCATTTTAATATCGTAAACTCATTAGGTTTCATTGTTTTCGTTTTGTTTTTGTATACCGTCAATTTTTGTTGACGAAGATGTTGTTTGTTTATTTAATATCTTCCGAATAGATTAATTTAAAAAATAGGTTTAATTTAAATACATAATATCTCACGCATCTCACCCAGAAGATTTGGCAGAGACTACAGACTTACATTTGGCACAATTCTAACTCATCTATGTCGTTTTTTATACATTCATATATATACGCATACGTGCTGGTTGGTTAAGGTACTCTCTTTTGCCCATATACAATACAGCCACTTTGCTTGATATACTTTCGCCAAAGACACCCATTGCTGACTTTGACATTTACTTACGAAGCGTAAATTTGGTTTCTCACACTTTTCTGAATGCTTATTTATGTGGCTTAAATCCAATAAAGCATTAAAGCTTGCTTCGCATTATTAGCATTTTTAACCTCTCAGCCAACTCTCAACTTCCAACAGAATGTTAGAAATATTTTGTAACATTCTGTTGGAAGTTGATGAGAAAATTATATAGATACCCCAAATAATAATATTTATTGAATCCAAACATACTTTACATAAAAACAAAAACTTATAAAATTAAATTGGCAAAACGTAAATCTAACTCAATATTATATTAAGGTATCTTGAGCAACCGTCACAGACCTGTGTCACAGGTTAGCTTAGCTGCTGTAGCTGTCTTTGGTATGTATTTAATGGGGAGGCCCATTAAATGCATACCAAATAGAAAAACAAAAACATAAAAACAATTTTACCGCAATCAAGAAATGAATAAAAGTGAGAAGTAAAAAAATTAGCTACGTGCTATGTTCTAATCCGACAATTGGCTCAATACTATTATAGCTAAATGTTTATTTGTATGGTACAAGAGTAAGGCAGGAGAGATATTCTATAAATGTGTCACACACTTAAAAATTTATTATAAAAATTATTCTATATTACACATAAAAATTATTGAAACGTAGTGAGTAGTGACTCAGTTAATATTACATTTTGTAAAAAAATAAAATGTAATATGCAAAATGTTCATTTAATATTGGAGATTTGTCAATCATAATCAATATTACAAGTTTAGAAGTAATTGTAAATTTAGTATATGAGTGTGTTTTGTAAAATTAGTATGTGTGTGTGTGTGTATGTGTGTGTGTGTGTGTGTGTGTGTGTGTGTGTGTGTGTGTGTGTGTGTGTGTGTGTATGTGTGTGTGTGTGTGTGTGTGTGTGTGTGAGTGAGTGTGTGTGTGTGTGCGTGTGTGTGTGTGTGTGTGTGTGTGTGTGTGTGTGAGTGAATGTGTGTGTGTGTGTGTGTGTGAGTGAGTGAATATGTGTGTGTGTGTGTGTGTGTGTGTGTGTGTGTGTGTGTGTGTGTGTGTGCTCGTGCGCGTGCGCGCGTGCGGCGCGCGTGCGTGCGTTCTCGCAACATCATATGATACGCATAAAAATCCATACATGATACTTTTTTGTTCAGAGGAGTCTCCTTTGTGACCGGGTTAATGAGTGGAATTTGAAAATAATAACCCTCTTGTCCTTTGCAATAAATCAATGGATATTGAAGAGCGTCATAAAACTTGTGTGTATCGGCTACCCGTTGCAACGTATCATCACGTGCTCGCAAGACAATGTTTCGTGAAGAATATTGATCACCACTAATTACGGCTGCTATTTCGTTTATCAAAGGTGCATTGTAGCGCCTTTCATGCTCTCCTCGATGGGTCCTGTCTAAGTGAATGACGACTTTATAATCCTTTTCAGGTAGGTTTTCTAAAGCAGTTTTAAATGTTTTGACTAAAATATTACGTTCATGCAAGAATCTTTGAATTTTGAATTTTGAACACACTGTCTCTCAACTCCCTGGATGATTGGCAGCGATGGTCTACCTCAATTTCTTCGTTACCCATAAAATGTACTTGTAAAAATTTATGCTATTCGTTTTCAGCATTTGGAAAAAGTGAACCTATTCTATGATAAATTTGCCCTTTCACCGTAAATATAGGCGAAAATCCCGGCATTATTATTTCCCGGTCAACTCCGAAGGACGTCATTTGAAAGCATGCTTTATATTTCCGGATTCTATTTGAAAAGCGTCGTGACTCATTAGCATCATATAAAAAGAGAGTTTTCAAAGGTTCTTCTGTTTCCCCTAGTAATGGAAGAGACACTTTGCCATTGGAACAGCACATGCCTGCGGTCTCATCTTTCCATTTTTAAGCGCTGCAAAATCGACACGCATTGTCCATCAGTCCGATAACAACTAACCAGTGATTTTTATAATCAATCAACGGATCATAATTGAATGCTGTGTCTTTAAAAACCGACAATTGTTTCTTTGAAAATTTTGTCGACGTTCAGCTTGGAGATGTGCATTTGCATCTCTTCGCGCCTGTGTCTGTTCTGTTGTTTCAGATGCCCTTATAGTAAGTACATTGACGTTCAGCTTGCTCAATAAGTCTGTGTTGAGTTTCATCAGGTGTTTCCGCGGCTCTTAAGGCGGCCTGACGTTTCGCTTGTTTGAATAGCCTTTGCTAACTTTGAGCAGGTGTTTCAGCAGCTCTTAAAGTAGATTGACGCTCTGCCTGTTCAAGACGCCTTTGTTAACTTTGATCAGTTGTTTTAGTACCTCTTAAAGTAGCTTGACGCTCTGCCTGTTCAAGACGCCTTTGCTGACTTTGAGCAGGTTTATCAGTAGCTCTTAAAGTAGCTTGACGCTCTGCCTGTTCAAGATGCCTTTGCTGACTTTGAGAAGGTGTTTCAGAAGCTCTTAAAGTAGCTTGACGCTCTGCCTGTTCAAGACGCCTTTCCTGACTTTGAGAAGGTGTATCAGTAGCTCTTAAAGTAGCTTGACGCTCTGCCTGTTCAAGATGCCTTTGCTGACTTTGAGAAGATGTTTCAGAAGCTCTTAAAGTAGCTTGACGCTCTGCCTGTTCTAGACGCCTTTCCTGACTTTGAGAAGGTGTTTCGGAAGCTCTTAAAGCAGCCTGACGCTCTGTCTGTTCAAGACGCCTTTGCTGACGTTAAGAAGGTGTCTCAGATGTTCTAAAAGCAGCCTGACGCTCTGCTTGTTCTTGCTTTCTCAGTTCAGCATCTTCTAAAGATTCTAGCGATCGAGCTAATGTTTTCGCTTGTCTTTGAGAAGATACTCTTGAAAGGCTGGACTTACGTTTGCGAGGCATTATGAAGTAACAAAAAAACATATTTATAAAAAAAATGTTAAAATACCTAAAAGGAATTAAATTTCCTTTTAAATATTTTTTAAAAGCAAATCTTAATATCTAAAAGGAATAAATATTCCTTTTAAATATTTTTTAAAATCAAAGCAACAAAACCAACTCCAGATACAACACGAATCCGAAAACGATAGCCAAAAAATCGAACCAACTTAAACTAAATCACAAAACAAATCGCAGAAAACCGAAATCGAAAGCAGTAGTCAATAT
The DNA here is from genome assembly GCA_907164705.1 of Parnassius apollo. NCBI lineage: Eukaryota > Metazoa > Arthropoda > Insecta > Lepidoptera > Papilionidae > Parnassius > Parnassius apollo. Next base: position 10,780,971 of record CAJQZP010000288.1, on the reverse strand, counting down.
AAATATAACCAACGAAAAAAGAAGTAAGTGTATAGGTACCGTATGCACTATTTATACTATTAATATTCCTTTGAAATATTGTTAAACAACCTAAAACAACGAAAACCAATTCACGATTCTAAATAAACAAAATCCAAAATCAAAGCCGGAGTCTAAATATGTATAAAGGAATACCAACCAAATCAACAAAACCTATCCAAAAAAATACACAAATCCGAAAATGAAAGCCAATATAAATCCATTCAACCTTAACCAAATCACAAAGCAAATAACAAACAACCGAAGTCGAAAGCAGGTAGTCGAATAAGCTACGAAATAGAAACAATTGAAGCGTATAGGTACCGTATGCACTATAAGTTGATGCGCAGCTCAAAGGCGGGAGTTAAGTATATGTCAGGAAACATTTCGTAACCGCGTTTTAAAAACCTAGTAACGACATCTAGCGGAATAAATTTAAACTATGTATACGTTAGTTAATAAGAACTCTCAAAAATATTTTCCTTATAATTTTGCACAATTTTTCTTATTGTAATATCGATTCATTCATAACCACATATAAGTACTGTATTCATTTGCGTTCAATAAATATTACTAAGGCTTATTAATAAGGCTTTCTAAGAACTGTTTCTACCACAGTTAAGTAATAGTCAAGGGTGAAAGCGTGACAGGTGGTGATAGTATTTCTGATCCATACTTATAATCACACCTGTTACCCTTGCGGGGTAGGCAGAGCTTCAACGGATTACTTAATATCGTCTGCGATGTTTTCGCCTATTCTGAGAATTACAATGCACCAAAACGTTTGAAGAAAATCAGCTGGTGAATTTTATGTTTTTTTTTTTATCGCTCTCTTCCCGATCCTGCGTGGAAAATTACAGATCCATACATTTTTATCTTAATTTTGGTAAAAAGACATATAATAATCCAAATATTCTGACCTGTGTTCGTCCATCGTACCGTCGTCCGTCTTGTAGAATCACGGTGGCGCCACCAAGCTGAATTTATTTTTGCAACATATTCGATTTTCCCACACGAATGATATGTTTTTCCGCGGAAAAAGTAGCCTATGTCACTCTACAGTCACCGAACTATCTCCATACAAAAAATCATGCCATGCCGACGCTCTATTGCGACGTGAAAGGACAAACAAACAAACAAATACACTTTCGCATTTATAATATTAGTGCGGATTCATTTTTTGTGAATTAGTTTTTCTTGTTGTTCCGTAGTGAATTTTTTCATATGCGTAAATTTGCTTAAACTTATCGCGTTTAACCGGTGAAGTATAGTGCTTACTTCTCGAACATGGTTTTCAAACTTTCATTTAATTGATGGTTAAAAATCTAACACAACCAAATAAGGTTTGCCTGTCTTAACCTATGCACCGAACGCGATCGAGATATGTTTATTGAAATATTTAATTAAATCGAAAGTTGAAGTGCAGATTGTGAACTTTTGCGTTAAAAAATGTAGATGCAGTTTTCGCTTATTTATCAACATACATGTCAAGCCTAAAAAAAATAGCGTATTAAAAAGTGTTTTTCACGTACCTACATACATTTTACCACACCCGTGGCGTCAACTTGATGACTTACGGTTTGCTGTTTCCGTGTTCCACGACCTAAATCATTACTTGTATTCACTAATGGGAGGGGGGGATCATTTGCTATAGTTGCCACGGTGGTAGACGCGTTGGTAATCGTCTTTTTTATTATTGAGTTGATAACAACTCAATCGTAACAAATTTAATTATATATTCACGATGCAATAATAATCTAGCAACAACAAAACTATGTCATGAATAATAAAACTGCGGGTCTAATGCAATGAAATAGTTGAAAAGCGTTAATAATCAGAATAAATCCTCGACAGTAAATGATCTTAGTAATAAACTGATTTTCTAATGACTTATATTTTTTATTATATAACAGCTACCAAGCTACAAAACTCTGTCTGGATATATAACAGAAGATAATATAACGGTAACATCGACAGATCGAGGTCTTACCATTTTCTCACTAAGTTCATATTCATCCCTAAGTATTTAATATCATGCCATTAATGTCATATGAGGCTACAAAAAGAAATTGAACTCGAAATAAGAAGTACAATATTCCTCATAACGACTTAAAACTGCGTAATTTGCTGTAGAGACTATCGGTCCATAGGGACTATGATTATCAATGTTTTTAGTTTTAGTTTTTCTTTAATATGTCAATAGTTTTTTTTTGACATTATACATATTTCATTAGATGTTGCTAAGTTAAATGTACGTTGACTTAAAATAATATAAAACCGTTCGTTTATGTTTTTTCCGACCTGCTTGCCAAGCATGGCAACTATGGCAAATAATCTATATTTAGCCTGTGTTTAGTAATAGAACTTTGATAGGCAGTAAAACGGCGACATTAAATAGTCGGTTAAGGGTTTCAAATTTGTACAAAGTTTCTTTTTTATGTAAAGGAAAATATGAAATAAAAGAAATTTTTTATAAGTTATTGTACATTCATCGCACTATTGACCACGGCCTTAAGTTCCATTACGGTGAGAGTCTTACATTTCGCTTACACGTACGATGTTGCCTCTCGTTAATTTATCTTTCCATCAGTTGTCGGTTCTTCGACCTCTATCGCTGGACAATCGCCACTTGTAATAGGTTATAAAAAGTTTTATATACCAGTGCATCTCTGTGAAGTAAAGGTCTCAATCTAAAAAATATTTATAAAATAATAATGTCCTCCACACCGAATTTAGGTCACGGCGGTCAGTCTTAACGGAGATTAACCATCGGCGCAGGACGGGATTATAGTGCCTAAGTGTAAGCAAAGGTGCACTCTTTATTCCCTTACTCTCATAATCCGATCGAATGGTAAACCGACATGACCGGAGAGAGATCAGGCTTTACATGCTTTTCGAGGCACGGTGATGGTGATGAACTTTCTCTCTTTCTCTCTCCGGGCAGCTACTTAGAATTTCTTAATGGAAAAACTTAATAACTGATGTTTTTGAGGCCCGACCCGGATTTCGAAACTGGGACCTCATGATTAGCAGTCGCACTTCTACAACCACTAGACCAACGAAGGAGTATTATTGAATAAATTATTAAGAAAATTTAAGATAAATAGACTTTGACTTCGGCTTCGGTTAAACCCAATTAACCAATAAGTCAACATATACATTATAATATACTAGCGATTCGCCCCGGTTTCACACAGATGATTCCTGGATCTCAATAACAGCGCCACCTACCGGGTACAATTGAGTTTTTAAATCACCCAGTAACCCACTCAAATACACACAAAAACAAATCTAAAGATTAATTATAACTACAATTAATAATTTTTTAAATTTCATTATAATGCCCCCGCAATCCGCTTCATGAGTGGAATTTCGTAAAATTCGTTCTCAGTATAACGCAAGATGACAAAAATAATAATATCACCAAATTTCAAGCATGTAGAAGTTATAGTTTAAAAGTTTAATTTTTTATTGCCCCGCACTGCTCTGGTGGAATTTCATAAAATCCGTTCTTGGTCATTTTAACATGCCAAACAGAATATTATGGCTAAGTTCTTTTATAGCTATGAGAGTTATAGTTTGAAAACATTATTTTTTAAAATTAACGCCCTGCAACCCCCTTGCTGATGGAATTTCGTAAAATCCATTCTTAGCTGACCTCTACTCGGCAAAAGGAATATTCCTGCCAAATTTCAAGTGTCTGGGCTGGTTCCCGAGATATCGTGATGAGTCAGTACATAGGTGAAAATCACTTATAAATATAAATATAACTGACGCCCGCAGACGTTTTTCGTTGTTTATATCATAAGTTGTGTTCAGTAAGCGTGCAATTTAATATTTTAATTTCTGCGTTTGGTGAAAGAAAAAGAAAGTAAACTCATTTTTTCTCATTTTTTTATAAATATAAATATTCTCCTTTGAAAACTACATAGTATATTTATTTACCAATTTTCATAGTGATCTATCAAATAGATTTTGAGTAAAACGGTTAAAGAACTAGTTATTTTGGATATGGAAATTGATTTTGAATACAAAACATAATAGTAATGATAATGCCCTCCCAACCAAATTTAGGTCACGGCGACCTACCTCAACGAAGATAGCCGTCGACGCAGGACAGTTTTAGATAGGATTACAGTACCCAAGTGTATGCACAAGCACAGGTGCATTCTCTATTCCCTCACTCTCATAATCTCATGGGACGGTAAATCAACACGACCGGAAAGGGATCAGGCGCAGGAACAACAGCTTTACGTGCTTTCCGAGGAACGAGGGTGTGACACCGGCAACTTCCTAACTCCGGGCAGCTTCTGAGAATTTCATGTCGAAAAAATTCAATCATTGATTTTTTGGTCTAACCCGGGATTCGAACCCGAACGATTCGAACCTCATAATCAGCAGTCACACTGCTACAACCATTAGACCAACGAGGCAGTCGAAACCACAAAACATAGCCTTTGTTTGACTTATGTACTTATATGTTAATAACCGTATAAATTAAATTATACAAGGGTGAACAGTTTAATGACAGTTAATATTTACGACCAAAGACGAGAAACAGCAATCTTACAAAATTATTACCACAAAATATAAAGTATACAGAGATTTTCAATAGTAATAAATATTTTACTGTTGTGAACTACGAGTACGTTTAAAATTGTTATATTAATTTTAATACGCAGCTCTAGTTAACTAAAGTATGATAATAAATTGCAGTAATTTTAATGATTTGGATACACACTAGTACAAGTTTCACAATATTTATTTTAATGTTTAATTTACAAAATAAATATTAGCAACGCGTAAGACGAAAGTGTTGGATATTTTTAGTAAATTAATGATTTTGATAAATAGTACAATGACGACTTTGTTATGTAGGTGCAAACATCTAAGTTTTAAATTCAAACTCAGATTTATTATTATTTTTGAATATAGGTCATATGTACTAAGGATAGAATAGATCCTTGAAAAAATTACGTTAACTGCATTAAACCCTTAGGTATGCAAATATTGTAGGTACAAAGAAATCTACTACGCTACTACAATTAAATTATTTCATTACATTTTCATATTATAATTAATGGGTCGAAAATAAGTTTCTTCGTATTTTATTTGTACAAAATTGAAGGATTGAGAGAAGTTGTATTGTTTTTATCTGGTTCACGCCTGTTACACCGAGAGGCAGGCTGAAACTGCGGATTTCCATTTAATAGGATTCTGACACATCTCTCTCGCCTCCCTTACATCCATATATCCACGCATACACGGTCGTCGGTTAAGAGTACTCCTAATATGGCCCATTTTCAAAATATCCTAATCTATAAACGACAAACTTTCGTCTAGGGCGTCCCTTACCGACTCTGCCTTTAATTTTTGCAATATAAACTTGCTTTGTCACTCTTTCCTCGTTCATTCTTTGACTACTTCATGACCAAAACACCGAAACATTCCTTTCTTAATCTTGGTCACAAAATCATCTTGCACATCACATTTTTCTCTTATTCACAATTTCTCACCCTGTCATTCAGATATAGCTCTAACATACTCCTTAGAGACCGCATTTCTACAGCATTTATTCTACTTTGGTGCTTCTTCTGCCACACCCAACATTCACTACCATGCATTAAAGTAGGGATTAAAACAGCATTATAAATTGCTATACGTGCCTTTTTTGGCATCTAACTCTTCATAATAGAGTGTAGAGCCTCATTCACTCTATGAACTGAATTTACTCGTCGTTCTATATACTTATCATATCTACCGTCCCTTCTAAATACACATTCAAAATACACAAAATCATCCACTTACTCAATCAACTCCCTTCTATATTTATTTCACAGAACGTTTTACTTTTGTCTCTTTCAAAAACCCACCACTTTCTTCTTATTGCATTCCTTTCAATCCCCTTTCTTCTAGTGTCCAGTACATTAATGTAACCATCAATTGCAACTCGGCCGCCGACGACACAAATATTACTTAATCATTGGCATACAAGCGGTATTTGACGGTTAACTCGCCCATTCTTAACCCACATTCTTCACCTTTCAAAGTTTGCAAACAACTATCTATAAAGCCATGGAGAAGCTACACAGTCCTTTCAGACATTTTTGTATGCCAAACCGGTCCTAGTAGACCGTATTGAACCTGATACAAGCACTAGAGTCCCTATGAAGGGACCTTAATGTCTATATTAAGCTAGTGCTCAAGCCAAATGAGTGCAGTGTTTGCCATAACACGGTCCTGTCTACTCTGTCATAAGCTTTTGCCCAAAAACTTCTCCGTAATCATGAGCAAGACTTGATCTGTACACCTCATTGCATTTCTAAATCGCTACTGTACATCCCAAATAACAATGGCGAATGCCCATACAAATTTTTTTGTCACGTAATCTGGAAGCGTCTTTACTTCAAAAATATCAAAAGCGATTCACCATCTCTCCCCGAGATTGTTTGTCGAAGATTTTTTTATCGACGAGGCCGGGATTAATTGTTACGAGGCTTAGAAGATTTATAGGTTATGTGACATTATATCACTTATATAGTTCAAAGTTTACTATCAATTTATGAGTTTTATACCTAAAGGATTTTAATAATTTAATCTTATATCGCACCGAACAAGCCCTCTCCATAGCTAGCTAAGCGACCTTGAGCGTCCTCATACGGCCAGCAGTGAAGAACGACGTCTCAGATACGTAAGTCATCACCGGCAACAGGCACTGGTTGTACAATCTAGTTTTTAGAGATTGAGGTATACCTGACGAGAAGATATGTCGTAATTTCCCGAACGCTGCTCAGCCGAGTTTAATCCGTCGATTGACCTCTCGGTCGAAGTTGGACTTACCTAGTCGGACTATTTGTCCCAGGTAAACGTACTCGTCAACAACTTCGAGCATAGTGCTCCCAACAACTACCGGCATAGGTGTGACATTGACATTAAACATGATCTTTGTTTTGTCCATGTACATATTAAGACCTGTCCGTTGGGAGGCACTATTGCGGTCATTGAGCATAGTGCTTAAGTCTTCCAGCGATTCTGCCATAAGGACTATACCGTCGGCAAATCGAAGATGAGTGATGTACTCGCCAATGATGTTAATACCGTATCCTTTCCAGTCCAGTAGCTTGAAAACGTCTTCCAAAGCAGCGGTAAAGAGTTTCGGGGATATAACGTCACCCTGTCTTACACCTCTCTGCAATCGGATAGGTTTCGAGCTCTGGTTCTGTACTCGGATAGCCGTCGTAGCCCTACTGTACAAACACTTCAGCACTTCGATATACCGACAGTCAACTTGGCATCGCTGAAGGGACTGTAGCACCGCCCAAATTTCGACAGAATCAAAGGCTTTCTCATAGTCCACATACGCCAGGCAAAGTGGCAGATTTTACTCTTCGGTCTTCTGTACAATCTTCCGCAGGGTATGTATGTGATCTATGGTACTGAAGCCTTTTCAGAAACCGGTTTGTTTGGGAGGCTGGAAGTCGTCGAGTCTGCGTGCGAGACGATTCGTAATGACTCTCAAAAACAGCACGTAGACGCGGCTCAGAAGGGAAATCGGTCTGTAGTTCTTCAAGAGAGCGTTGTCCCCTTTCTTAGAGAACAAGACTACCGCACTTCTGCTCCACGCCTCTGGAGTAGTGCCACCATGGAGGACGGAATTGAAGATCTTCTGAAGGACTTCAAGTACCGGTGTTCCACCCGCTTTCAGAAGCTCCGGCCCTGCCGTTTTTAAGGTGCTGGAGAGCCATTATAATCTCGCTTAGACTGACGTCCGGAATATCATCGGAATAGTGTCGGGTAAGACTTGCTCTTGTATCGTTACTCACACTTGCGTGTGGCTCCAACGATGATGTGTACAGCTGCCCAAAGAACCTCTCAATCTCACTCAAAATCTCAGGTGTCCCGGAAACGATGCTGCCACACTCAGTCTTCAGCTTTGACCGTTGGCTTTTACTGGCAGACAGATCTCTGGCAAAGACTTTGGAGCCCTGGTTCCGCTCGATCGCTTCTTTAATACGTGCTGTAATAAAGTTGCGTAAGTTCCTCGCCGCATGCATTTGGAGATCTGTCTGTTCAGTTGCCTGTATGCTGTTAAATCTTTTGACGATTGCAGCCTCATCTCCCGTCTAACAGCCATGATATTAAGAGTGTGATCGTAGAGTTTTTGTGTTCTTCTGCGGCGGGTCTTGCAGAACTTAGCTCCGACTGCATATACAGTTTCCACGAGATTGTCACATTGAATATAAAATATATTAGGTACGAATATTCAAAATTTTACTTACACTAAGCTCTTTAGAAATAATTATACAGAATAAAAAATAAAACCGGAAAAAAACGAAACCTATAGATAAAATAGAGGCGTGACGCCAAAATCTCGGCAAATGGGAAAAAAGAAATATGAAACGTCAAACGTGATATAATTTTTGAAAAATAGTATACCTAATTTTATTTTTCATGTACAATATATTTGAGGGTCTGAATCTAACCGTGGCCTAATCTTGGTAACGTAACTAAACTAACTGTAAAATAAAACTTTAAAAATGCGTTTATATAATAAATTAATATTAACAAAAAGAATATAAGGTTATTTTACCGATGATACAATATCCCATGTTCCTATTTAACCTTTGTATCGTAATTTTTGCACCCTTTTACCAAGCAACTAGACATATTTACGACAGGCAAATCTGTCTTGCGCGCGCACCATTGTCGAGCAAGTCGCGTTGGCCCTAAACTGTAATTTTAGGCCCAGCGCACTCCCCCCCCGAACGGGTTCCCGCCTTGTCGTGGCGGGGAGGGCTTAGTAGCCGTGGCTTGGTCTCCCACGGTGAACAAAGAGGAACCCACGTGGCTGGCCCGAGGTGAAGGGCCGGCCTGAGGTGGCCGCTCCGAGTGGGCTTGGGGAGCCCACTTCGGATGTGTGCTGGTGGACTGCAGCGAGTGGGGACTCGCGCACCCTCTACCGCTGCAGCCGAGGTGGAGTCGCGGAGGAAGAGGAGTGTTGGTATGGCGATGTGCCACTCGCTCTATCCTTCGCGACTCAAACGGGGCCGCACCGTTGATGCGGTGGTGGTGGGGCTGCGGGGGGAGAGGATTGTCGGTATTGCGAGGCGCCGCTCTCCCTACCCTCCGCAGCCGAATCTTGGTTGGCGGCGGAGCCATAGACCAGATCCGCCGCTGGGGTCGGGAAGGCTAGTACTTCTAAGTGCTCGTTTTTCCTGGCCCCATGGCCTTTGTGCATCGGACGCGGGGGGCGTCTGTTGCACAGACGTAGTTGGAGGCCGTGGAGGAAGGCGCGCCATGGGTTCTGGTGCGCCTTACCTGGGAAGGAGAACGGGGAGGAATTTTCCTCTCCCGAGGAGGTGCTGCCATGGGGCGGCAGGCGCTAGTAGGGCCGCGGATGTGTGCGAAAGCGTTCCCGCAGCCCTGCCAATATGCGACAAAGGTGGAACACCATGGGGTTTTAGTCGGTGCGAGTCCGACATAACCCGTCCTTGCCCCCGCGAGGCGGGTATGCGTAGGCATTTCCCCATGCAAAAAAAAAAAAAAAGGGCCAGCGCACTGGTCCTTTTTGGTTGTTCGGTCGGCCTGGTCCTTACGCTAGTAATATATAAGTCAATGTATACCTAATGGTGAATAATTATTAATTAAACATTAATATAAGATTAAATTATTGAAATCCTTTAGGTAAAAAACTCATAAATTGATAGTAAACTTTGAACTATATAAGTGATATCACATATCCTATAACTATATATCACATAACCTATAAATCTTCAAAGCCTCGTAACAATTAATCCCGGCCTCGTCGATAAAAAAATCTTCGACAAACAATCTCGGGGAGAGATAAAGACGCTTCCAGATTACGTGACATTAAAATTTGTATGGGCGTTCGCCATTGTTATTTGGGATGTACAGTAGCGATTTAGAAAGGGAATGAGGTGTACAGATCAAGTCTTGCTCATGATTGCCGAGAAGTTTTTGGGCAAAAACCGGAAAGTTTTTTGTGCGTTCATGGACTTGGAAAAAGCTTATGACAGAGTGGACAGGACCGAGTTATGGCAAACACTGCACTCATTTGGGTTGAGCACTAGCTTAATATAGACATTAAGGTCTCTTCATAGTAACCGGCCCGTGGTGCTGCTCGACGAGGTGGGCAAGCTCTTTGAAAGAGTCATTGCAAACCGCCTCGCAGTGCACCTTGCGGGGACGAGGCCGGATCTTGCGGAACACCAGTTTGGTTTCCGCAAGAGGCGCTCTACGGTGGACGCCATCATGCGCGTGATAGCCCTCACGACGGGGGATGCAGTGGCCAGAGGGGGGGTTGTCTTGGCGGTGTCTCTCGACATCGCCAACGCCTTCAACTCCATGCCCTGGAGCTGCATTAGGGAGGCACTCCGGTATCACCGGGTGCCGACCTTTCTCCGTCGTATAGTCGGGGACTATCTGACGGACAGGGCCGTCTTCTACCCCGGTCGCAACGGTGAGTGGAACCGGCGAGAGATGTCGTGCGGTGTCCCACAGGGTTCGGTTCTGGGGCCACCTCTGTGGAACATCGGTTACGACTGGGTGCTGCGCGCCGACCCCTACCGGCGTCAGCGTAGTTTGCTACGCTGACGACACGCTGGTACTGGCACAAGCGGGGTCGTACGAGGCGGCGGCGGAAACGATGACACGCAGGGTTGCGATAGTCGTTGAGAGTATTCGGCAACTGGGTCTCGAGGTGGCTCTGCACAAGTCCGAGGCCATGTACTTCCATGGTCCTCGGATCAGGCCACCACCGGGATCCTCAGTGACGGTAGGAGGGGTATCCTTCGGCGTCGAGTCGACGCTGAAGTACCTAGGACTCGTCCTCGACGGCCGATGGAACTTCGTCGAGCACTTCCGACGTTTGACTCCCAAACTGGAACGGACCGGGGCTGCCTTCAGGCGGCTCCTGCCGAACCTGGGAGGGGGCCAAACGCCTCCTGCTGGAGGCTCTACACGGGGATCGTACGGTCCATGGCCCTTTACGGGGCCCCGGTATGGGCGCGTGGTTTGGCGCGGCTTGCCGTCCACCACCTGAACGCGCCCCAAAGGGTGGTTGCCGTGAAAATGGTTCGCGGCTACCGCACGATCTCCCGCGAGGCGGCGAGCCTCCTTGCCGGATTGCCGCCATGGGATCTGGAGGCGATAGTCCTCGCGCGCCTGCACGAATGGCGCGCGGAGGCACTATGCCGGGGGGAAACCCCGCTGCCGCGGAAAGTTGTCGCGCAGCGGATAGACTTCCGACTCCATGGCGACATGGAGAGAGCGACTGTCGCAACCCCGGTGCTGGGCACGTCACTATAGCGGCGATAAGACCCCTCTTTGAGGAGTGGCTTCAGAGACGCCACGGCATCCTCACCTTCCGCCTGACGCAGGTCCTCACCGGACACGGTGTGTTCGGGAGGTTCCTGCACCGAATCGGGTGGGAGAAAACGCCCGGGTGCTCCCACTGCGAGGATGGACCGGAGGACACGGTGGAACACACCGTGGAGGTGTGCCCTGCTTGGGCGGAGCACTGCCGTGTCCTCGTAGCGGCGATAGGCGGCGGCGACCTCTCGCGTCCGGCCCTGGTCGAAGCCATGGTCCGGAGCGAGACGGAATGGGATGCCGTCACCACCTTCTGCGAAGCAGTGATGCTAGCGAAGGAGGTGGCGGAGCGGGAGGAGAGAGCAGCAGCTTTCCTCCCCGGCCGCCGCGGGAGACGCCCCTGGCGTCGGGGGCTCCACGTCGTAGCCCCCGGCCACCGTAGGCGCGGGCCTGTGGACGGCGAGCAATGGGTAGCTCGCCGTCCGTCCGTCTAACGACGACAGGCCGTGTCGACGGCGCGTTTTGTTCCACGCGCGCCTCAAAGAGCTCTCAGCAGCATGAAGGGGCCCGCAAGGGCCGACGCCTGCCGGGGCTGCGGGCTGTTCGAAAGAGATACCGCGGCTCCGGAACGTAAGGGCACTGAAGGAACACGGATGGTTTTTAGTCAGTAAAAGTCTGACACTCCCTTACGCTCCACCCAGAGCGAAAGGCGTCATTAGATGATTTTCCATCCGCAAAAAAAAGGTCTCTTCTTAGTGCTTGTATCAGGTTCAATACGGTCTACTAGAACTGGTTTGGCATCCAAAAAGTGTCAGAAAGGACTGTGCAGCTTCTCCATGGCTTTATAGATAGTTGTTTGCAAACTTTGACAGGTGAAAAATGTGGGTTAAGAATGGGCGATTTAACCGTCAAATACCGCTTGTATGCCAATGATTTAACGCAAGAGCAACTGCTGGAGCATAAGTGCAGGAGCACAATGACATTTAACGCAAGAGCAACTGCTGGAGCACAAGTTGACAATACTACATGGCCTTTATGGAAATGAAAACTACACAAATGCTATTGTAATTTGTGATGGAACATATATATACATAAATAAAAGTTCAAACTACATGTTCCAAAAACCGAGTTACTCCCTTCACAAATGTAGAAACTTATCAAAACCATTCATGATTGTCGCATGTGATGGATATATTGTCGATTGTTTTGGCCCATACAAAGCAACCACATCGGATGCAGAACTAATTACCAATTTGTTCAATGAGAGTTCTACCTTAAGATCATATTTTAGAGAGAATGATATATTTATCTTGGATGGATTACAGTATAAGTTTGTTAGAAGGATGTGGGTACAAACCATATATGCCAGAATCTTTGATAGAAGGTGAACACCAAATTAAGATGGATGGTAGAGGCCGACGTGAATGGACATTTTAAAAGAGATTTTAAAATATTTCGACAAGAATATTTCCATAGGTCTCTACCACATATGATGCAAAACTTCTAACGGCTCTGTTAAACAGGTTTGGTGTTCGCTTTGTAAATAATATATAATATGGCACAGAAATATTAGAAATAATTTGGCAGCGAATGAACTTCGAAGATAATCTAGCTAATGATTTCTTAAATTTACGCGAACACTACACATATAATAAAACAATATGAATAAAACTAAATTTACGGATTTTATCGCGTTTATTTCATTACTTTTACTTATTGTTAATTCCCGACGTTTAGGGTGCTTTACAGCACCCATGGTCACGGGGGGGTGGGCTGAGATGTTTGACGTCCCAATGTCATAGTTAGTCCGGCTACCTTCAGTTTTTGAATATTAATTTTTGGTCCGATTTACGCAAAACGAGCTTATAGTATCATGAAGTCTTGCAGTGGTATGCTTAGATTTGGGTTTAATTTTGTTAATTATAGGATCCCAAGCAGGTGGCAGCACCCATCCATCTTCTCTATTGAAATTTGGATGTTTTTTAATTTCAATAGCCTCGCGTATCATCCTTGGTAGGAATCGGTGTTCTTTTGCGAGAATTTGTGGTTTATCAAATCGAATGTAATGGTGGGGACGATCTTGAACATGTTCGCAGACCGACGCTCCGGGAAGTCTGCAGTATTCTAACATGTTTATTCGACCAAAGGAAAATAAAACAAGAAATTAAATGTACAACATTTATTCATCATCATCTTCCCTAATATATATATATATATATATATATATACGCGGAACTTCTTCTAATATACTGTTGAACTTTTCTTTGGTAAGTCCAATCCAGTATTCGAATATTCTGTTATCCATTTCAAGAACATTTTCGAAGTCCAATATTGTATTAATTTTAATAAAAGAAAATACATGTTGTACTTGGTCTGCAGTAAAAGTGACTAAATTATTTACAGAATCATATAAAGTCTCCCATAAATTGCTACTTAAATGTTTACTGCAAACACGAGCTAGTTTAGGTGTGTAGTAGTTGTGATTGCTTAGAACTATAGCACGGAGTTTGTCACTGATGCCATGCAATGTGTTACTGTTACAATCGCTGAAAACACAGCGAATATTGTTATTAGCCGCTCTTCTATAATCTGGTAAAGTTAAAACATTTGGTGTGCGATTCACTTTTTCATTTGAAACAGATGGCTGCACCTCTGCTACTATAGGCATATCTGCTGTTGACGACTCCTCAGTTGCAGATTGTGGTCTATTGACATCATGGGTACGACCGGCCTCTCTTTAAGTGCACAACCAACAAGGGTGACATACCTTATCAGTTTCTGTAACCTAGAAATAAAAAATACTTTAGGGAGAAAGCTGAACAATTTCTTTTTAAATAAAATGTGTGGGAAAATAGGCATATCAGTAAAATCATTTTGAATATATTCTAATACACTTCCATTCGTAGGTTTGATTAGAATATAAGCACATAATAATCATAACATTTGGAAATAAAATCAATGATATATGTGTGTTAGTATATGTACACATAGAAACCAAAAATACCCATTTGCTTAAAGATTGGAACAAAATGGTTCCAACTATCAAAACAATTAGCTAGCTTGAAACTAAGCCTGAGCATATGCTATAGCAACTAGGATAACAGATAGTACTTATATACGATTATAAACATCCATCACTGAGGTACAAATGTTCATGCTCATCACAAAAACATTTAACACTTGGACTTGAATCAACATCGGATTTCAATATAAAATAAAAAATGTGTAAAGCAGTGCTGTTACCACTCCTTATAAAGCCCATAGCATCTCGAGTGATAATCTATCATATCCAGCTACCTTAACTGCTTTCATGCTTTTCATTGCTTTCATTATTTCATCTACACTTATCTCCCTACCCTTTTCCACTTCTTTCGGAATTTCTAGATCATTTAATACAGACGATTTATTTACTCTTAAGCACACTTCCAAAGTATTCCTTCCATCTCTTTAAACTCAAAACTTCGTAACTCAGAATAAGTCCGTTGTCGTCATTTTTTAGGTTGATATGAATTTCCCCTTGCAGTTCTTACAAGTTTCTAGAATATTTCAATATTTTCCTGGAAGTTACCAGATATCCTTCTATCATTCTTATTCGTTCTTACTTGCTTTTTCTTTCAATTGCTTCTTTACTACTACTTTACTCTCTTATTTAAAGTATAATGTTTGCTTTTTCCTTTATTCTCATCATTGATACCGCTAGAATTAACAGTTGTGGTAGCTAGTAAATCTAATCATGTTCCCCTATTTGCTTCAACTCCCATCCGTACCTCATGATCCCACCACAAAATATTATTTTTCCTTTCATTTGTTCTCTTAATTATATCACATACTTTGGTGGCTGCATCCACCAAACCCTTTTTAACATTAACAATAACATTCGTGTGAACCCCAACCCTTTCATTAAATTCTCCAAACATAATAATATTTTCATTTTCCTTATATTTTATGAGCACCATCCTTACCATGTCTCAAAACTGCTATCGAATATAAGTGTAATATCAACATATATAAAGATATTATGAAAAAAAATAATTAAAAAACAATTCCCCGTCATTTTTCAATTGTTTTTCTTTCCGTCAAAATGAGTGAATCTAACGAATAAATTCGATACAGTCTGAAGTTATAATACAAAAAAAGAAAAAATACGACTCAAGACGCGAAAAAATAATTGTCACGTTTATAGGACCCAATTCAGTATCAACAAGTGTCATAAAATTGGTTCAAGCGTTTTCAGTCCGGGAATGTTGATGTCAAAGATACAGCTCGCTCTGGTCACCCTCATAAGGATAAAGTTGATGTAGTTTTTGAAAAATTGGAACCAAATTGCCATATTAGTAGTTATATATTATAGCCGAAAAATCGTGAAATGACAACAAAACAGTTTTGTCATATTTGAAAAAGTCTGGTTATACCAGGTGGTAGTAATAACATATAGATGCTATCATTAGCTCGAGCCTTGCAAGCCCCGAGCCCCGAGTCAGATGAAGCTGTAAGAGCCATATAGGCTAACAGCACTTACATCTCAGAAAATAGGTATATTTGCTAAATGGCACCACATGAACTTACTAAAAGAAACCTTATGATTCTTGTACTAATTAGCGATTCTCCGTTGAAACGTAATGAAACCGAATCATGTTTGAGAAGATTTATCAATGGTGATGAAAGGTGGATCATCTACGACAAGAACGTGCAAAAAACATCATGGTCAAAGGCTAGTCAGGCCCACAGACTGTAGCGAAACCAGGATTAACAAGCAATAAAGTTATACTGTGTATATGGTGAGAAAGAGCATAGTTTAGATGTGTTAATGGATCCACCATATAGTCCTAAAAGTGCACCCTATGACTTTCACTTGTTTCGGTCTTTTCGTAATTCTGTTGGTAGTGTTAGTGTTAGGTTAAAAAGAGAGGACTGAAAACTATTTGTCCACTTTTTTATACCATATAGATATGAGCCGAAAGTGAAGTGACCTTTAAAAAGGATAAAGCCGTTTTCCCTACATTTCAAATATTTTAAGTCGGTTTTTACTTTTTATTAAGCCTTATTTTGACCCCTTTGAGTGGATTTAAAAATATCAAAAGCTCGAATGACGCCTTAGTAGTAATATTGAAAAGAATAATAGAAGGAAATACATAAGGAATCATTAGTAGGTAATCTTATTATGAATAAAAAGACTATTGGGTAATCATCACTTACCACACAATACAACAAAAATATTCTGCTATTTATATACTTGTATACGTGCTGTTCGGGCATGGTTCTTTCACCATAGAACCGAATTACTTGTGCTGCAGCCATGACATAGCTATAACCTAGATCTACCTTGTATAAACAGCATATGCTACAGGTATTTATGACCAATTTTATTGGTAACAAGCCAAGTTCTCAAGGTATCTCTTGCATACAAGAGATACCTTGAGAACTTGGCTTGTTATAGGTATATCAAGTTTTTGCAAATGGTAACTAAATTACCACTGCGAAGAATTGACGTCACTTTTGATCGGTATTTGCATCTTTCAACAAAGGACATTGTAATTAATGAAATGTCACATAGTGAGTATGTCATTTCTGGGCCTGATAAAACAAGACCAGCAGATTTTTTAAAAGAAATGATAAATACTAAATTTAAATAATCTATCGTTAACTTTTTACTGTACATTGAGTAAGTGTTAAAATAGCGCCATTTCTTAAAAACAAATTAAATTCATCGCAACTTTAGTAATTTTCACTCATAATAAATAATAAATATATATTAAAAAATAATAAATATAATAATAGTAATGAGTTGAAAAATAGTTTATTATGTAATATATATATATATATATATAGTTTATCATTTAACATGTAATATCGCCGATAAAGCAAATATAACAATATTTAGAAGTTCTGATACGGAAATCATAATAAGCATGCTTGGTAATATGCAACATTTAAATTTACCTCTCAATTATATAATACGAAGAAATCAGTATATGTCAATGATGGCAGGATTCATCTTTTCGTAATTATAGACGATAAGATGTCTATAAAAAGTTCTTGTAAAATGGCCTTTACAATAATTACTAGTTTCTTTTAACAATTTACATTACAATTATTTCAATAGAACGAACACTTCATAATTTCAAAATCGTTTTAAAAAGTAATTTCCTTCCGTTTTATTTCCCGGTGTCATTATTTTTTGATTTAACTTGAGAATTTTAATAGGCGAAGGTATTTTAGATCATATAGCCAAGTTTTTGTGACAGCACACTTAATAAGAGTTTGATACAGAATAGCGTTACTAAACTCAGTATTCTTAGTTCTTGATCTATGAGTAAGGTTTTTTAGTTACAAACAGAATAAAGCGATTGAAAGCGCTGTGTGAAACGAGCAACATCGGCAATGACGGTCGATGAATTGAAGATGACAAAATTTGATATTTGATAGTAATTCAACTCGCATGGCACAAGCAAACTGTGTAATTCGTTTGCTCTTTTTTTGTATTCTTTTTGGTTTTAGTTTTGTAACGTTTTTCTATTATATATATTAAACGCTTATTAAGCGCGCTGTAATAAAGACTTGGCTGTATGAGCTACAATAACTTTGCCTATTAAAAACCTCACATTATAAATTGCAAACAAAACTATAGTGTTTACTTTAAATTATTGTATTTTTTTAATTAATCTAACGACTGGATTAGAGTGAATGCTCTATAGCACGGGCTTATGGACGCCACAAAGTTTGTTTTCTGTCTGGGTGATTCAATATATATATATATATATGATAGAAAATTATGTCAAATAATGTTATGAACAATATATATATATATATATATATATATATATAATCGGAATCTCGGAAACGGCTGCAACGATTTTCATAAAATTTAGTGTCCAGGGAGTTTCGGGCGCAATAAATCGATTAGGATTTATTTTTAGAAAATGTCTTTTTGTTTGTATTTTTAGGCAGTGAAAAACTGCTACAATATAGCGAGGTTTTTGACACTGTGTTAATGATCGTGATAGCTCAAGTGTAGCGGTTGCGAATTCGTTATGCCTTAGTTCGCGTCCTGCGTTCGGTCCAATTTTTTTTTCCTTTTTTTTTTCAAGTTCCCTTCTTTTCTGACAAAATCTAATATTTCGAGCCCTTTTTAATATTTTTTATAAATACAAAAATTTTTAATTAAGCTAATTGCACTTATGATTTTTTATTCAAATAACCAGTTCAGTTTTTTCTATTATGTCAATAAGATCAAAAAATATTATTCATCAGTATGTAATCTTTATCTAAATGTAATTTCAAAAAAAAAATATATATATAATAAATATATTGCGCGAATAAGTCGACATCATGTATGTTTTAAGTTTAATTAGTGTAAAGTGAATTAAAGAGTTATTTTGGTAATTCGATCGGCAATTTTTATTATCACAAACCTCAAGCTCGTAAATATATATAGGGAATAGAGTGAATGGGGCACTACACTCTATTATGAAGAACCAGAATGTGTCAAAAAAGGCACGTATGGTAATTCATAATGCTGTGTTAGTCCCTACTTTAATGTATGGTAGTGAAATCTGGGTGTGGCAGAAGAAGCACGAAAGTAGAATAAATGCTGTAGAAATGCGGTCTTTAAGGAGTATGCTAGGGTTGAATCTGAATGACAGGGTGAGAAATTGCATGATAAGAGATAAATGTGGTATGCAAGATGATGTTGTGACCAGGATTAAGAAAGGAATGCTTCGGTGGTTTGGTCATGTAGAAAGAATGAATGAGGAAAGAGTGACAAAGCAAATTTATATGGCAGATGTGAACGGCCGAGTCGGGAAGGGACGCCCTAGAAAAAAGTTTATCGACCAAATTGGCGATATTTTGAAAAGGGGCCACGTTAGAAGTACCGTTAACCGACGAGCAGGTATGTCAGGGTCGTGCCAAATGGAAGTCCGTAGTCTCTGCCTGCCCCTCTGGGTGACAGGCGTGAGTGTTTATTTTTTTTATATATATATATTGCTGTATTACTAATAGACTAAATTCTCGCGTTTAATTATAAGTTTTTTTTTTATGTTTCCAACCTTTCGTGTACTTTGTCGCAACCGTGGTCACGACGAATCTGGTGGTTCGTTGTTTTTAATCTGAAAATAAAACAATATACCGCTCAAGAATCAGGTCGCTTAAATGACACTAGGGGTAGATGCTCTACCGTACCGCTACAATTGTACGTTGGTGTTATGTGCCGGATTTTAAATGTTTCATCTTTACGGTTCGAGAATTCAAGACGAGTCCTTCCGCTAGTGAGATTATGGGCACTCTTACTTAATATAGTTTAGGGATGTTAATGATTGAATATCTTAATCATTATGCTGTTGTATCAAGTACCTACTTAGTGTGCATAAAAATCGTATAGTGAGTGTAGAGAACTGGAGACCCTTTTGACTGGATACGAGGCATTCCGTCTTAGTCCTCAAAGGTAATCACCCAACCGCACTTTGATTCTTAATTGAGGATAGATATAGATTTCTATGGTCCATAGCATCCGTTAACCATCACATGGGCTTTGTGCTCGCTTGTCAGTCTTACATTACAAAAATAATTAAATAAGAATATATAAGTACGCATCCGGGAATGAGGTCAGTTCAATATATGAATAAGAATTTCTAAAGAAGTTAAACCAATTTAGCACGAAAAGATACCCGCTTCCGAACCCATCTCGTGTCACAAGCTGTTGAAATGCAATATCGTGATAACCATATACCGGAGAAAAGTTAAAAAGTTATAACGAAACTTTTTTACACTTTAGAAATTGAAGAACGTTCGAAACGATCTTTTAATACTAATCTGAAATCAGTTCCGATATAAAATTCTATTTCTGTTAAATCACAGTTATAGAAAAATAATAACTTAGTAAAAATAAAACTCAAATTAAAATATCACTTAACTGTTAATAAAGTTGAACGAAGTAAAAGTGAAATTATTTCAACCAAGGGACGTCTGGTCTAAATTACGTTTTCTTGTAAAATTTAATTTAATAAGAAAACGTATTCTGGCGCTACTTTACTTTAAATTTGGTTAAAAATTTTTGATGAAATTATTCTATATTTTTAAAGTTGTCTTTTTTTAAGGAGTAGATTCATAAAAATAAGATAAAATCGTTTTCTTATTAGTTTGTTGATTGAATTTAACATTTGCATTATAACTTTGCAGCTGGTGACACTGATCATTAAAATCTTTCACAGGAAAAAAGTACCATTAAAAAAGGTTGTATAATTATTAATAACCGATATCCTAATTTGCTTGTATATATTCTGATCTTGTTAATTTATGGACTGAGTTGTAAAGTAATATTCATTGCCTCATTCATTATATCCAGATCCATGTGGAACAGTATAGGCTACCTAGTATTAAGCTACACCTTTCATCGTCATCATCATCATTAAATCAATTCACTGAAGGGCTACACCACAAGTCACCAGAAGTCACCCAGAAGGGTAGGCAGAGACTACGGACTTCCATTTGGCATGATCCTGACATACCTCTTTCGCCTCCTTTACATCCATATTTCTACGCATACATGCTCGTCGGTTAAGGGTACTTCTAATGTAGCCCATTTTCAAAATATCGCCAATTTGGTCGATAAACTTTCTTCTAAGGCGTCCCTTCCCGACTCTGCCCTTCACATCTGCCATATAAATTTGCTTTGTCACTCTTTCCTCATTCATTCTTTCTACATGACCAAACCACCGAAGTATTCCTTTCTTAATCCTGGTCACAACATCATTTTGCATACCACATTTATCTCTTGTCACGCAATTTCTCACCCTATCATTTATATTCAATCCTAGCATACTCTTTAAAGACCGCATTTCTACAGCATTTATTCTACTTTTTTGCTTCTTCTGACACACCCAACTTTCACTACCATACATTAAAGTAGGGACCAACACAGCATTATGAATTACCATACGTGCCTTTTTTGACACATTCTGATTCTTCATAATAGAGTGTAGTGCCCCATTCACTCTATTCCCTGCATTTACTCGTCGTTATATATCCTTATCATATCTACAATCCCTGCTAAATACACATCCCAAATACGCGAACTCATCCACTTGCTCAATTGACTCTCCATTTATTCTTATTTCACATACCGTTTTGCTTTCTTCTTTTTCAAAAACCGTCACTTTCGTCTTACTTGCGTTCACTTTTATTCCCTTTTCTTTTAATGCCCAGTTCATTAATATAACAACCATTTGCAACTCAGCCGCCGACGACGCAAATTTGACTTGATCATCGGCGTACAAAAGACATTTGACGGACCCCTAAGGTACCGTGGACATGTTAACATGTCCACGGTATACACCGTTGAGTACCGCGGACATGTATTCATGTCTGCATTACGTGCTGCTATTTTCGTCTTAAGTGATATAAAAATACAGTATATTTTTAATTGAACACTATTTCATTCGATTCTGAACGAACTAAAGAATATTCTAAAGAATTATATTCACTCGGTTACATAGACAAAATCAAATATAACAGCCACTCGCTTTTGCGCTGCTGTTGCTGTTAGTTGTGTAATCGTTGAAGTTTTGTGGTTGTGATTTTAGTTGGATTTTCTTTCAAAAAACGTTAAGTATTGTTATTTATCTTTACTACGTAATGTTTTTGAATGATCTAAGTTACAACAACAGTAACTTTTTATGTTTCAATTGATAAAAAACTAGAAACAAAAAACCTCTACGCGAACAATTCATAACGGTCAAGATTTCTAATAAGATAATAATAGTATATTTCTTATTCGAATACCATAGTAAATACTTTTACTTATAGGAAAAATCAAGTAGAATTTATATATACTAGTAGTTTTTGGTAATATTTTATATTTTTGTTGTTTTCTTCGAAAAATTCGCGAAAGGTCTAATTCAACACTCACACATACGCAGTGACTTTGTATGTGTGCGTGCGTTCAAAACTGACTGTCCAGTACTTTATTGATAAAGGCTGTTCCTTTTCTGTTTCCTTCATAATTTTTTTATAAGTGATGATATACTCGTAAAAGAATGAAGAAAAAGTATGTTTTGTTAGTTTATTTTTATTTTCCATAATTTTTTTTAAGTATATAAAGCAAGCCGTGGTAGCTCAGATGATTAGCGCTCGCTGTAAGTTTCACAGTACGCAAGTACCCAGGTTCGATCCCCGCCGGCACCAATGAAATTGTTAATTGCAATTATAAGTATATATATATATATAATAGGATGAGAACTTTCAAGGCTAAGAATTTTTGTTCAGCTCCACTAACCGATTTTGAGGAATTTATTTTGCATATAATACATGTTTTTTTTTTATTTATTAGAATCATGTCGAAACGTCAGCATGACGATGCCATTGCCGGGCCGAGCCGTGAGATGCCGGAAGGTCGCCTGTTGCCGTGCTATCCTTGCGTGGTAACGCCAGAAGGCACGGTACGCACACAAGGCGATCCAGTGCTGTACCAAGCGACATCAAGCGGACGCATTCGTGTAAGTACTTCGCAAAAAGACCAAGTTCTGCGTTGTTATATTTCCGTAAAAATATGGTATTCTAATGTGCTTTATTCTTTTTAGCCTTGGATACCTGCCTCTACCCCGACAATGGCATCGCCGTCATCGTTAGTTCTTGAGGCTGCGGGTGGTAAGAAAAGGTGCCGTCGCGCCCTGAATCTGAAAGAAATTGCGGCAATTCTTCAGGACTCAGGCAGCGACGGCGAAAACGATGACGATGAAGAGGGCGGTGAAGGTGACATTGATATCCCGGACTTTGTTCGTCTTCGCCAAGCAGCCCGCAATTCACGAAACGTGCATGTCCGGGATCAGCGAAATATGTTTGAGGATGATGATGATGAAGATTTGGTAATGTGTGATGAAATTGATACGAGGAGTGCCGTAGAGTGTGAAAATGACGAGAATGAAGAAGAGAATGAATGGCATGTGAATGTGCAGGAAAGAGCGAGAGAGAATGAGAATGAAGAGGCATTGATGGAAGACGAAAGAACAGAGAATGAAAGAATAGAGAATGCGAATGGAAGGAGAGAAATGGGAGGAATGACAGGGAGCTCTGGAGCAGCTGCACCTGTCGATACGACTTTCTTCTGGTCGGAAGATTTTACATCTTTTACGGCTCAGAAGGAAACGTATTTGCGCGTGCCCGGCCCAACTTTTTCTTCCCAAGATCCCACCGCTATCTTTTGTAAGATCTGGGATCGTGAATTTATGGAGACCATTGTCAGAGAGACAAATGAATATGCATGTGAAATAATCTCTCAGCTCTCCGACCCTGATATTGGTGGTAGGATTCCAAATTCTTGGATTCCTGGACCGATACCGCGGTTGAAGAGCTGTATAGATATTTTGCCGTGCTAATTTATTTATCTTTTTGCTATCGTTCCAAAATTCACGAGTACTGGGACACGGGGATCTTGGAAATGCCTTCATTCCGCAAAATTATGTCGCGGACTAGATTCCTGCTACTTACCAAATTTTTGCACTTTGTGAGTAATGAAAATTTGGTAAGTAGGGGATATGAACGCAAAGTGGAAAAAATTGCGCCGGTAGTGGACCACTGCAACCGAAAGTTTGCAGAAATGTATACACCGTCTCAGTACCTCAGCTTAGACGAGTCCTTGCTTTTATGGAAGGGTCGTTTAAGCTGGAGGCAGTGTATACGGACCAAAGCTGCTCACTTCGGAATCAAATCCTTTGAGCTTTGTGAGGCTGAAACCGGCTACTTGCTCCAATACCGGCTGTACACAGGCAAAAATACTGCCATGTATCCCGGACCCTTACATGGCTTTAATGACAAAACCGCGAAGGTTGTCTTACAGCTCATGGAGGGGTACCTGGATACAGGGCATGTTCTCGTTATAGACAATTGGTATAACCAATTGCTCTTAACGAGATATCTTAAAAGCCGTTGTACAGATGTATTGGGCACGATAAGCCGCCGGCGAAAGGGGATACCACATGCTATAAAGGATTTGAACCCGAAGCAGCTGGAGCGTGGGGTGTCTGTAGGTAGACATTGCGGTGACATCGCGTTGGTGGCGTGGAAAGACGTCAAACTTGTCACCGTTTTGTCTACCTACCACCAACATGAGATGGTACCGGGAAGACGTGCTGGACAGGCGGTCCTGAAGCCAACAGTGGTTCAGGAGTACAACCGATACATGGGAGGCGTAGACTTGAAAGATCAAAAGTTGTCTATGTTCTTGTTAGAACGGAAAAGAAACCGGAAATGGTACATGAAAGTGTTTAAAAGGCTGTTAAACACCAGTCTTTTAAACGCTTTCATTATTTATTTGCGGAACCCCATGTATCGCATGTATTCCCACCGCCAGTTTAGGCTGAAGGTCACCGAAGGGCTATTGAGCCGATACCCACGCGTTTCCTCGGTGCCACCCAGAGTACCGAATCAACTGCAACGGCTTGTTCTTCGTTTGGAACCGGGGGAATCACTTCCCTATTTATACGGAAGCTGATTCGAGGCCGGGAAAAAAGAATCGCAAGCAATTGCGTTGTGTTCGGTGCACTGCTCTAAAAAAACGGGTTGTGGTCACAGTTATGTGCAAATTGTGCCAAGTCCCGTTATGTTTAGGGAAATGTTGGGAGGACTACCACACCGTGGAAAATTTGTAACTGAGAAACAACTTTCTACTAGAGACTAAAATACTAATACGAAATTTTTACATTGCAGGATGTTGTTTCTCTATACATATTTACACGGAAGAGTGATAGAACTGTGTGATTGTTGAGTGTCGTGCATGAGTACCATCGGGTGACGGGTCGCTCACTTCTCTCTAATATATATAAATATATAACACTTGTGCACCTTCCCTATTAGCAATTCACTGTAAGTTTTTTTGCTAAATAAGGGTTGTCTGGAATAAATCGCTTCCAGAGCGATAAGACCGCCTATTATACTTTGTATATATTTATTTCATTTTGTCTCGTTCTAATGTGTATTGGTGTACAATAAAGAATATATATTGATTATATTTATATTAGAGAGAAGTGAGCGACCCGTCACCCGATATATCATCATAGTTATCATCATTCACAAGCCCTTCACAAGTCCACCGCTGAACATAGACCTCCCCAAGGAATGCCACAAAGCACGTCCATAGATTTCCTGCATTTCTTACCAGGTCGTCACTCCATCTATACCTCAAAACTTGAAAATGAGACTGTACAACCAGTGTGTGTTGCCAGTGATGACCTATGGAACTTAGACGTGGTCCTTCACCGGTATATAAATAATGCAAATTATAAATTGTAATGTAAATTGTATAATATAATAATGTTCTGTGATTATTTTTTATTTGTAATTGTGAAAAAAAAAAATGTGTACATATTAAATTCACGCGCAAAAATAATTTTTTCCCATCAGTTTATACCCTCAATAGTGTAGTTACCCAAGAAGTGGAGACTGTTAAGGACCTAGGTGTAGTATTCGATAAAAAGCTTACATTTATACCACAACTAAAAAGTGTAATTAAAAGATCATCTCAGTCATTAGGTTTTGTTATAAAAAATAGTAAAGTATTTTATACAAAAAAAAACTATTATACTTCTCAATTGTTAGAAGTATATTAGAATATTGTAGCACAGTCTGGCGTTCCTATTATTCTACCCATAACCTTCGCCTTGAGCGCGTACAGAAAAGATTTTTATGGCATTTTGCCTTTTCAACACGAAAAGCATATAAAAATGCATCATATGTTGACAGATTAAAGACATTCAAAATGGTTTCACTGTCAAAACGCCGCGACATTCTAGATTTGCAACTTTGATATAAAATATTCAGAAATAACTTAAATTGCCCTTTATTACTACGTAAATTTAATTTTCGTATCCCAAGTAGATCCAAGTAGAGAGCCATAGTAGCTCAGATGGTTAGAGCGTTCACTGTAAATTTCACAGTACGCGATCAAACCGGGTTCGATCCCCGCCGGCAGCAATGAAATTGTTAATTGCAATTTTAAGTGCTGATTTACCAAGTGCTCGGCGGTGAAGGAACGAAAAAGAAACGAAACATCGTGAGGAAACCTGCATGTCTGAGATATAAGAAAAAAAATATTTCGAAGACATGTAAAGTTCGCCAAAACGCATTAAGGCAGTGAAGGCTAAAACACTTTCAGAAATGGCGGGGGAGGCCTGTGCTCAGCAGTGGGACGTATATAGTCTGTAACTTTACTTTTTACTTTACTTATCCCAAGTAGATATCCTCGTAAATTGATCTCCTCCTCTCTCGCCGCCTCTTCGTAGAAATGTGCTAGGATTTAATTCCTAGACTTTGCAGACTTTTAAATACCTATAATAATGTAGTAGATATTCACCACGACTCTTTTAACGTTTTTCGGCACAAAGTTAATGAAAATATTAATGTTTGTTATAAGCAATTTTTTTGTTTTGTATTAATTTAATAATTTTGTTTTATTTTTTATTTTAAGTTTGTAAGGTATTTTTTTAGCTATTTGGTAACGGCTTGTAAGAAATGCTGTGAGCACTAAGCATGCGGTGTTTACCTATTATTGAATGTGCACTTAGTTTATATAACTGTCTTATAATTAAGCATATGTATTAATAATGTAACATTTGTTGGTTAACCAAATAAATAAATAAAAATTATATATTATTTAATTATAACTTTTTATTTGTAGTAGTGAAAAATAAAAATATACTTTCAAAACTTAAGTAACTTTAATTTTTACCCTATACAACTTGCATTTTGTCACTTTTTTGTATGCCTAATATATATGTATTTCTATTTAGTCACAGAATTCTGAGATTACCTTTTATAATCAAATTCTTTATATCATAGTAGATGTAGATTTTTCTAGACAGTTTTATTATTTATCTATCATTTTATCATAACATACTAAAACTGCATATCTTCTAAAAACGTTCGAAAAACCTCAACATATTAGAGACACCATACAAACACTCATACTTACTTTGCACTAAAAATCTAATAACTCCGTGCAAAAATAGAACACGTTGTATACAACCGTCTTTGATTATATACCTATCTATATAAACAAAGAACCGTGTATTACACAAGCGCGCGAACATGTAATAGAGCGACGCATATGACAAAAACATAAACTTTGTAAACGTTTTGCGATAATTTTTTGTAAGATAAGTGCAGTTGTAATTTACGTCATTGAAATCAGAATTTCATCTTCTAATTGAAATAAGAATTATTTGAGCGATAAAAATCGGTCATCATACACAAATTTCATTGAAACTAAACCTTATTGGTTTATAATGAATTATGTACCTTCTGAGACATTGAGCCTTTTTATAAATAGTTTATTGCATGTATATATATTCATAAGGATATCATATGATTGCCAAATGTTATATCTATATGACTGTATAAGAAAAATAAAGGAAGACGCTATAATATATACACAAAAAAGGTTTTGAAATGAGGTTACAAAGCGCGCGCAAACTGTCTATTGTCGAATTTTTAGCAAATGTTTGCAAGTGAAAAAGTAGAATTATTATAATTATTACATGCATAATTTTGATTCATTTAGGAAGAATATGTTGTATTGATTGTAAGAACATAAAAATAAAATAAAAACTTACGATATTTCATTCATAAAACAAAATTTATTGTCAGTAAGTACACTTTATCAAGATCCGTTAGAAACAAAGAGTTGTACATAATAAAATAAACATTTAAATGTTATGGTTATTATTTCTACTTATCGAAAATCTTATCGGCTTTAAATAACTGTAACTAAAACCTATTTAAACATAAATGAAAGGTCGTGAGACACATAAATATTTAAAACAAGTGCCGCCAGCTGAGGTGATGACAGAGGCCGCCGTACAAAGCTGTTTTTTGTTATGGCGGGTGCAGTAAGGGAAAGGTTAACCCGCCCATTCTTAACCCATCTTTCAAAAAATCATCTTTCATAGTTTGCAAACACCTGTCCATAAATAGGTTGAACAGCCAAGGGGAAGCTACACAGCCCCGTCTGACACCTTTTTGGATGCCAAACCAGTCAGAGTAGATCCCGTTGATCCTGAAACAAGCACTAGAGTCCCTATAAAGAGACCTTAATGCCTGTATCAAACCAGCGCTCAACCCATATGAGTTCGGTATTTGCTATAATACAGTCATGTCCACTCTGTCATAAGCCTTTTCCAAGTCCATGAAAGCACAAAAAACTTTCTGGTTTTTGGCCAAATCTTCTCCGCAATCATGCGCATGGAAAATACGTGGTCTGTACACCCCATTCCCTTTCTAAATCCCGCTTGCACATCCCAAATTTTCGCCTCAGTTTCTTTTATAACTCTTTAAATTAACACCTTAGCTTACAGTTTACCTGACGTTTATCACGAACCTCAAGCTCGTAACAATTGCTGTCATAAGTGGGATAAAATAATGCCGATTTTACCTAAGAAGGAAATGGAGGGTGTCCGTACCCGTAGTCAACGTCAGCAGGAGATGGACCAGAGACGATTTAGTGGTGCAACGCCGTAGACGTCAGAGGGCCATCGGCCGGCCACGGAGGTTGGTCCGTCAGCAGCTCCTACACCTGAGGCACCTGACTTATGTGCTCTGATGGTGATGATGCAGGAGCAGGCTCGCCGATAGGAGAAACAGGTCCGTTGGTTCGGAGAGCAGCTGCGGGGTGGACAGGATAAACAGGCTCGCCGACAGGAGGAACAGGCCCACCGACAGGAGGAACAGGCCTGCCGACAGGAGGAAAGGGCCCGCCTACAGGAGGAAGTGGCCCGCCGTTAGGAGGAACAGGCCCGCCGACAGGAGGAACAGGTCCGCTGGACGGAAGAGCAGCTGCAACGCGGACAGGAGGAAGAGCCCCGTCGGTTGGAAGATCAGCGGGCGGAACAGGCTCGTCGGTCTTAAGAGCAGATGCTCAGATGCTAAAACACGAATCGACCAAGTGAACAATCGGGTTAACAACGTGATGGCTGATGTGAAGAAAACGCTGGACGACCTCAAATCTGGGCGATGAGACTACAGCTCCCGTAGTAGCTACTAAACCTTCGCTAGGTGGGTTCAAAGTGACACCGTTCGACGGAACTTCTTCCTTGTCAGGTTACAAAATCCAGTTCGAAGCCGTTATGAACGCGATTGGCTGGAATAAAAGTCAGGCCATGACTACTCTCACACTAGGCCTGCGCGATCAGGACTTAACTGTTCTGGAAGCTCTCGGTGAGGAGGTGAATTACGAGCAGCTCATTGGAGGCGAGATATGGTGACGCTCACCTGGAACACGTCTTTCGTTCGCAGCTTAAAGATCGCATGCATCGCAACAACGAAAACATGCAGCAGTGGGCTCTAGAGGTGGAGAAGATGGTGCGAAAATCATACCGGTCTGTACCTGCGCTTTTTGAAGGGAACCTGGTACAGACATTCATCGACGGCATCCGCGACCTGGAATTCAGAGCTGCTGTGAGGCTCGGGCACCACGATACGCCTAAGGACGCCTTGGCCCATGCACTGTAGGTGGAAACCGTGCGGCAGGATCGTAGTTCACATCGTGTCAGGAAGGTTGCAGAAGTTGCAGTTCGTGACCGCAATAAAGGATACAGCCCTAGGTGCTATGGCTGTGGGGAAAGGGGCCATCTTCGATCCAGCTGCCCCAAGCGAACCCTATAAAGGGAAGGTGAACGATCTCAGGAGGG
The DNA here is from genome assembly GCA_907164705.1 of Parnassius apollo. Lineage (NCBI taxonomy): Eukaryota > Metazoa > Arthropoda > Insecta > Lepidoptera > Papilionidae > Parnassius > Parnassius apollo. The sequence continues at coordinate 10,750,948 of CAJQZP010000288.1, read as the reverse complement.
TAGTGTGGCCAACATCACCGCCCAGCAGCAGCAGGGATACGAGTAAAGCCAGAACTGCGGGGCGGGTACTGGCTGATGTTAAAATAGCCCCAAGTATCTCGTTCTCACAAGCCCATGATGGGAATAGCCTAATCATCAAGGGCGAGATCAATGGAATGCCGTGTAAACTAACCATAGACGTTGGAGCCTCTTGCACGGTTATCAGTTACCAACTTATAAGGCAGTTCCGTGGGAACTCTGCATACAAACGAGAACGCATAAATTTATCGAAAAAGTGTATACCCGTCCGTGGAGAGAAGGAGATGGAGTTGAAGCGAGGCAACATGACCTACCTGCATAATGTCATCGTGGCTGATATAATGGACGACTGCACCTTGGGCCTACACTTTATGAGGAATAATTGTTGTGAGATTGACGTTAAGCAAGGTGTTTTGAAATGTGGACAGGAGGAACTTTTTATGGAAGGTGCGTTACCAGTGAACGTGTACAGCATTAAGACGATTGTTCTTCCGCCGAGATCGGAAACGATTGTCCCGTTTAATCTTCCTCGGAATCCTGGGCAACCTCATCGTTGTGTACTCGTGGAAAGGTTAGACAATGACCTTCCATGGAAAGTAGGTCGAACTTTGGTCAGAAACACTAACATCTCAGGAAAACGTGTGCTGAACCTTTGTGACCAGGAATAGATTATAAAAAAAGGCACACTGGTCGGTACTTGTGAGGAAGTAGATTGGTTGCGTCAGTGCCAATATCTATCGACTGGGACCCCCAGGAAGGATGCACAAACGAGAGTGAGCACACTTAGAAGACTGTCGCAGCGTTCTCTCCCCGAATGAAATGGTCAAAGCGAAGAAGTTGTTACTCAAGTATGCCGATGTATTCTCATCAAACGATGCTGACATAGTAAAGACTGGCTTAATTCAACACAAAATAAATACAGGAGAAGAATTGCCCATCCGTCAGCGGCCAAGAAGATTGCCGGTAGCACGTGAAAAGAAAGTGGAAATCATGACTGAGGGAATGGTGAAAGATGGTGTTATTGAACCTTCATCTAGTGCATGGTGTTCACCCGTGGTGCTGTTAAAGAAGAAGGATGGCAGTATGCGGTTTTGTATTGACTGCCGCCGTCTGAAAGACGTTACGATAAAGGACAGCTATCCCTTGCCAAGAATTGATGACACGCTGGATATGCTTACAGGAGTAAAGTGGTTTAGCACGATGGATCTAAAAAGTTGCTACCGGCAAGTTGAAATTAACCATAAGGACAAGAAGAAAACCGCGTTATCGACGGCAAAGGGTCTGTGGCAGTTTAAAGTAATGCCGTTTGGATTGTGCAATGCTCCAGCAATGTTTAAAAGGCTGATGGAGCTTGTACTTACCGGGCTAATTGGCGATGCCTTTCTCTTCTACTTGGATGAAATCATCATCGTAGGTCGTACGTTTAAGGAACGCCTTCAAAACCTGGAACGCGTGCTCATGAAGATTTAGAGTGCCAACTTCAAGTTGAGTCTGAATAAATGTTGACTATTCAAACGGCAAGACAACATTTTGGGGTATGTAGTGTCGGAAGAATGTCAAGGATTGACCGTTTCCAAAAGACAAGACGCAGGTAAGAGCATTTTTGGGTTTGTGTTCCTATTATCGGCAATTTGTGAAGAACTTTGCAGATATAGCCAAACCTCTGCACAAGCCAACCGAGGAGAAGCGACATTTCTGATGGGATGAAAGTTGCAATATCGCATTCCAGGAGCTGAAGAACTGTCTGTGCAAAACACCTAGTTTGGGACACCCTGATGCAAGCAAAGAATTTATAGTTGACACTGACGCAAGTAATATAGGACTCGGCGGAATGTTGTCTCAACGGAATGGTGATCAAGAAGTCGTGATAGCGTACTTCAGCAAGTCGTTGTCAAAACCGGAAAAGAACTATTGTGTCACAAGACGCGAATTGCTAGCTGTGGTAAAGTCGTTGCAGCATTTTAGCGAATATCTTCTGGGGCGGAAATTTCACTTACGAACTGACCATGCTGCACTAAAATGGCTATTGGAATTTAAAAAACGTTGCTGGATTGAATACTGATACTACTTTGAGATCTAACATCGCAGCGGGAAATCTCATGGCAACGCAGATGCATTGTCAAGAAGACTTTGTCCTAAAGATTGCAAACATTGTACTCATTGATGATCAGGACAGACCACCTCAGCAACGAGTGGAAGAACAACTTACAACATGCACAGCAGGAAGATCCGGATATCAAGCCGAATTTGCAATGGATGAAGGCCAGTGCCCCCAAACCCAAGTGGAGCGACGTCTCAGCGATGAGTTCGACCACTAAAAGCTATTGGGCTCAATAGGATAGCTTGCTGCTTCAGGATGGAGTTCTGTGCCGTAAATTTGAAAATATTCGGGGAGGCAGCTGTTATTTGCAAATGTTTGTCCCTAAAGCTAAAGTACCAGATGTTCTTCAGCTTTACGAGTACCATAATGATTATTCAGGAGACCATCTAGAAGTTAAACGAACTCTACTTAAGACACGAGAACGGTTTTACAGGGTCCACTGTCGAAACGATGTCGAAGACTCGTGTCGCAAATGTAAAAGTTGTGCGGCTGTAATGGGACCTCAGACTCGTGAACTTGCCGAGTTATGTGTACCCATAAAACAAGAACGACTTCTAATCACCCGCAATCTGATGGAATTGTAGAACGATTTAATCAAACATGGGAGATTGGAACAAGCACATACAACGGTTTTTGTTGTCATATCGAAGCGCTGTTCACGAAAGTACATCAGTGACGCCAGCTTTCGCAAACTTTGACAAGAGAATTACGGCTGCCTGCAGACTGATCACCGGGATACCACCTGATGCCCTACGCAGTTTAACCGATTATGCAAATAACTTGCGGAACAAAATGAATGACATTTATGAGCACGTCAGACAATCGGGCCAGCAAATGTCCGAAAAGTTGAAAACTCGGTAATACCGCAAAATGAACAACAAAGGGTTCGACGAAAATTCACACTGGTGTGGTTGCACAATCCAGTCCGCAGCAAAGGGAAATCTCCTAAGCTTCAAGCTAAATGAGACGACCCATACCGGATTGTGACCAGGATCAAAGATGTAACCTACCGGATACAAACTCGTAATATCGTCCATGTGGATCGCCTGGCGCGTTATTATGTGACCGATAATGCTCGGGACGAGCATGTCCTTGGAGGGGGCAGTGTTGCGCGCCTAAGTTGACGTCTGGCATTAGCGCCACCTAGTGTCGGGGACCAGAGCGAGGAGGACTTCCTAGAAAATGTCAATCTTAAACTTTCCACCAACAGCGCCATCTAGTATCGAATAGAAAAATTAAGCTTTCTAGAAGCCCCACACTCGAACTTTCTGTGCCTGGTCGCTCGCCGCCCGTATTTGCCGGAATATTCTGGATGTTTGAGTGGAAGAGTCCTATGTCCTCTCAGCTGCGGAGATTCTAACTGTCATACTCTGTGGACTGCGGAGCTATTTAATAAAATTGACGGCACATTGGGCGCAATCCGTTTAAACGCAAATTTCTTAATTTTGCTATATCAAATACTATAATATGTATACAATTCTTTTTTATAGAAGAGGGGGCAAACAAGCATGCAGCTCACCTGATGTTATGTGACTGCCACCGCCCATGATCAACCGCAACGTCAGGGGAAATGCAGGTGCGTTGCCGGCCCTTTAGAAAGAAGTAAGCTCTTTTCTTGAAGGTCCCCAGGTCGTATCGGTCCGGAAAAATCTCCGGTGGTAAACTATTCCACAGAGAGGTTGTACGCGGAAGAAAACTCCTTTTGAAACGTACTGTGGTTGACCGCCAAGCATCCAGATGGTGTGTATGGTATCGGGACGTTTGCCGCGTAGTGCACTCACGAAATTTTGCGGCTGGGATTAATCCGAACAATTCCTCAGAGCACTCTCCATAGTATATGCGAAATAAAATGCAAAGAGATGCAACATTTCTTCGCAGTGCCAGTGAATCGAGCCGATCGGAAAGCACTCGGTCGTCGACGATTCGAGCCGCTCTGCGCTGGATGCGGTCAAGTGGAAGGAGCTGGTACTGGGGAGCCCCAGCCCAGAGATGGGAACAGTATTCCATGTGCGGCCGAATCTGCGCCTTGTAAAGTTGCAGGCGGTGTGCCGGCATGAAATACAGTCCTACGCTGCTGAGCACGCCAAGCTTTTTAGAGGCCAATTTGGCCTTCTCTTCCAAGTGACCACGAAACTGCAAGTCACTCGATATGTCAACGCCGAGGATTCCGATACTGGTTGAGACAACAAGGGGAGTGCCTTGAAACTGAGGAGATACGACAAAGGGGTTCTTTTTAGCGGTTAACGCACAAACTTGTGTCTTTTGGGGGTTAAATTGGACTAGATTTAGTCGCCCCCAATCCGAGACTCTATTCAGCAAGTACTCGACTTCAGACACAAGTTTGTCCCGGCACTCGGAGACGTTTTCCCGAGAAATATTGGCTCAGTCGGTGTAAAGAGCATCACCAGTGCTGTCTTCTGCGTAGCAATGAATGTTACGGGTTTGCAACATATCATTGATATGCAGAAGAAACAGCGTTGGCGATAGCACGCAGCCTTGTAGAACACCAGCATTAATAGGCTTGAAATCGGAACTTGCAACGTGTACAACGACCTTGATGCTCCGATCTGCAAGAAAGCTGGTGATCCAATCGCACCAATTTCTCGGGAAGCCCATGGAAGGGAGCTTCGAAAGAAGCGCTTTGTGCCAAACCCGATCGAAGGCCTTCGCAATGTCCAAAATAACGGCCAATGCCTCCTACTTGGACTCTACTGCCTCCGCCCATCTGTGAGTTAGGTAGACCAGAAGATCACCAGCTTACCAACCACGGCGAAAACCGTACTGGCGGTCACTAATCAGCTGGTGATAGTCAAGGTACCTCATGAGCTGGCAGTTTACAATGGAATCCATTGTTTTGGAGAAGAAGGAGGTGATGGCGATAGGCCGGTAGTTGGACGGGTCTGAGCGGTCGCCTTTTTTAGAGATCGGGTGGACGAAAGACGTCTTCTATGATTTTAGGACTACGCCTAGGGAGTAGGAGCACCGGAAAAGACGCGTTGAAACCGGTGCCAACTCCGGAGCACACGTCCTCAGCACAATTGAGGGGATTCCGTCAGGCCCACTCGACTTGTGTGCGAGAGCTGTGAGAACTGCACTTCCGGAATGGAGCATTCACACCGCGGAATGGTCGGCGGCGTACTCCCCCCGTCATCGAGAGTCGAGTTGGACGCAAAGAAAGAGCCCAGAAGATCGGCTTTCTCCTTTGCGGTATGGGCCAGTGAGTCGTCCTTCCTGTGCAGAGGTGGAAGAGATGGCTGACAGAAATTCCCTTGGACAGCCTTGGCGAGAGACCAGAATGCAGGAGTTCCAGAAGGAAGGCGAACTAGTTTCTCGCCAATTCTACCTATGTGCTCTGACTTTGCCTTAGCAATGACTCTTTTGAAGGACCTAGAGGCGGAATTATACTTCTTTTTTATAGATCTGGTGTTTACATCCCGGAACGCTGATGCGTCAGCCCAGGCTCGATAGCACTCCTGCTTATAGCATGATGCTATTTTACAGGAGCGACCAAACCATGGCTGAGGTTTGCCTCCAATGGGCACCACAGAGGAAGAAATAAAAAGTTTCATACCCTGAAGTACCGCATCAGCGACAGAATCCGCAACAACGTTTGGATCGTTCGGCGAGAAGCAAACAACATTTCTGAATTCTGTATGAAATTTCCTATAAACGAGTACATTATTTAAATAAAGTCCTAAAGTAATAAGTGTAAGTAAATATTGAGTAAAGACAAAATTGTCATATTTCTCGATGAAACAAAGTTTTTTAATACTTCGATTTTATTTTCATTTAATTTTAAATCTATTGTTTACAATATTTTATGCGCAAAATCATAGGCTACAATACAATTTTTTATCTAAAACGCGTTAATAGTAAGCTTACAAGAACCACCAATCAACTTACACCGATGTAGAATGTAGTTCGGACAAGATGCGGCATGTCTTCGTTTTCGAGAGCGTTTCACAAACACGCGTAATAGTTCACAGAAAATTTCAATTAGGATGGTCTATTATATGGATAAATTTGTATCCACATATTCTTATTGTATATATTATATAAATTGTTGACTAAAGAATATTTATATTCTACACGTACACGCAACCCTCCATGCAAGTATCTAACATATTTTATAGATTTACACCATTGTCTCGTTCTTTTTTTTTTCTTATTCATATTCTGTAAAACGGATGGTTTAACAGCTCAGTATTACTGTGGATATAAAATTTTGTTGCGGTGTTGCGAGCCCGGTTTCGAACTTCATATGGATAATCTGAAGGGTCTGCAAATTATGATTATTTTCATTGAAATATTAGTCCATGTACAATTTATGTATGTAAAACACGCCTCCACGATATAGGATGTAGTTATTGTATAACGCTTTTCATCATAAACTAACGCCTTTATAAAATTAAAAAAACACTTTTTAACACTGACGTGTCTCGTGGCAGGGAGGAATTATCTTAATCGCAACTGTCAGTCTCTTCTCTTTCACGCTGCTCCCCGTCACCAGTCTAAGTATTTCGCGTCTTGCACAATCAAGATGATTATATCGTCAACTTTCGGAAGAGACGAAATCGGTCTGGTGTTTTTTAAGGTTGCATCTTATGATATCCACTTTAAATGAGAGTAATGGATTATTTTACGTAGCCACCACACCGCACTTTCATAATTTTAACTAAAACTTCACAAAAGAAAACATCGCGGAAAATCTCCCTACATGGTGTTGTAATTGTTCATAGGCGGTGGTAGTTAATTTCAGGTGAGCCGTATGTTCTTTTGCCACGTCTCTAATAAATAAAATTAGTTGACCCAGCAGGCCATCTCTGGAACTTCTCGCTAATTTCAATAGCAAAGCGCTCCAAATTTCACCAAATTATGTTGCGAAATCTCGAAGTTATGTTAAAATAACGGTTTTTTTGTCAAATTCTTTTTTCTTCGATATCTCACGAACGTATGAACCCAATTTTATTTTCCAAACGGAATTCGACGTCATTTTTTGAAATCGGTAAAGCCTTTTAAAAATAATAAAAAAAAAATTTTTCCAAATTTTTTATTTTTGAGATTTGTAAAAATCTACTCGTCCGAATTAGTTCATATTACTAAATCTATTTCACATTGAGATATTTAGAACGCCGTAAACCACATCTAAATCGGTCAAGAAGTTCAAAAGTTATGAAAGGTTTATATACTTACACACACACACACACAGAGAGAGAGAGAGAGAGAGAGAGCATACACACGCACGCACGCACGCACGCACACACACACACACACACACACACACCACACACACACACACACACACACACACAGAGACACACACACACACAGCGTGCGCGCACTAACACTCAAACGCACACGCACACAGGCACACACACACAAACACACACACACACACACACACACACACACACACGCACACACATGAACACACACACACGCAGACGCACGCGCACACAATCAACGATCATCACATCATCACAAGATCAAGACTTTCAAAAGTTATGAAAGGTTTACATACTTACACACACACACACACACACACACACACACACACACAAAAATACACATACATACACACATACATACACACACCACACGTGCGCGCACGCACACACAAACGCACACGCACACAGACACACACACACACACACACACCCACACACAGAGAGAGACACATACACACACACACACAGACACACACACACACACACAGCACACACACACACACACACACACACACACACACAACACCACACACACACACACACGATAATTTTCTAACATATAACTTAATAGGTGCTGCGTGCGCGAAAAGTGACCAAAGGTATGGCGGCGCGAATGATCAAGTGGAATGTATCAGCGTGTTTCAAAACGAACCAAAACAAAATGAATGAGGTGGAACATGGTGGACTTTGGACTATATACCTTACTTTGAAATTAATTTGAGGCGTTGGCTGACACGCCGCGACACTACTGCTGATAAAGAAACAACTAATAAAACAGCTCATAATAAGGATGGACACTTACCTGGGGGGAAGCGGCGAGTGGCATCTCTCTTCATAGCCATGCGGTCACCATGAAAAAGCGACAACGATGGCTACGCGCGTTCTCTTATAGTTTACGCCATCTTCCCTTTCTACTTGGCGGGGCGCACCCCTCATAGGAGGATCAAAGATGCGTCCACCAGTATATAGCCCCCCTTCTAGGCAGGCCCGTGCAGGAAAGGGACGGAAGAGAGGGGATTATGTCTGCCAACCCAACCAACAAACACGAAATGCATGGGTGTGCGTTGGTGCAACCTCCCTCCCCCTCCGCTTGAAGGGTTCTCTTCAAAACGAACTAACGCTACTACTAAGACCAAATTTAAACTACTAACATTACCTAGAAAGGCAAACCGAAAATTAATCGTTGGGTAAAGGACAGAGACGTACAACAGGACGCAAACATGATCCAGTCACGGTCTTAGCACGAGCTATCCTTGTTACTCCATCAGATCAAGGAAAAATTTCTTCAACGATTCCTAGTGGCCAATGAAGAGGCGGAGAACATGGAGTTTATCATCGTCATAATAAATTAGATACAATCGCACCTCAACTGTCCATTATTTTTAAAACTAGAATTATAATCTGGTGTGTTTCCTGATTTAATGAAGCATAGTAAAGTAATACCTTTATTTAAATATGGTATTACAATAGACACCGCTAATTTTGGACCCATCTGTACTACCAACAAATTTTTGAAAAAATGATTCTTAATCAAAAGAAAAAAATAATAATGTAAATGGTTTACATTATAAAAATCAATTTGGTTTCACAAATAGTCGCTCGACAACTTATGCTGGTTGGTTGCGCGGAAAACCATTCGTATTTTTATTTTATTCGAGGGTATGCTTGCTAAGCGTTGTCCTTCCTTCGACCTATCGCTTCCGTACACACCGGGGTGGTGGGGTGAGAGGGGAAAGAAGAGATTCTAGAATGTTGCGTGATTCTCGCAACCAATGAGTAGAGCGCCGACTTCGGTGGGAAAGAAGCCGATATAAGCTCCCGCGCTGGGCTCGAGCGCTCTCTTGCCTTTGCGCCGCTAGCTGGAACCACACCGCCTGGGACAGTCGCGTCCTAGAGGGCTCTTGCCTATGCGAACCGCTAGTTTCAAACCGCAACAACCTGGAGCAGTTGAGCTTCAGAAGTAACCGCCTCACATAGTGTGAGATATCGTCGCGTACCACTCTCTTCCATCGCACCACCGACCAGGACCGCATCCCTGGGGCTCCAGGAGATTCGCCAGTCGCACCGCAGCAACAGAAGCGTCCAAGCCGCATCGAAATCACACCCCGGTAAGTGTGTTTCTTTTTCCTATAACTCAATGCCTGCTTGAGTATTTGTTTGTTAGCTAACCCGCTCCATTTCACTTCTCCTAATGTGCTCAAGCAGGATTCCTTCACAACCTTGGCAAACAATAGATTTTGGAAGAGCAAGTGCATTTTCAAGGAACCGCATGCTACATCCGCCATTTTGTTGAAGCAGAAGAAGCTTACCGCGTATACAGACAGTCCATCTAGTATAACATCTCGCGTAGTAGGGTCAAGGCTCGACCGGGGAATCGGACTCGGCAACCCTAACGCCCGCCGCCCAACCACTGGTGTGGAACTGATTAGATATATCATCAATGCATGTGAAAATTCGCAGGATGCTTTGAATACATTCTGTGACCTATCAAAAGCCTTCGATCGTGTTCACTGTGAAATATTCATCAGGAAACTTCAACACTTATAAGAAGTGATGCTCTTAAATTAATTATTTCATAGTTAAGTAACGGAACGCAAAAATGTGTCATAAATAGTATGAATTCTTCCAAGTCTAAAGTACAAATGGGCATGCCTCAGGGCTCAATTCTCGGCTCCTTTCTGTTTATCTTGTACATACTGTTGCAAGCCATAATGGATGCCCCTAGCGCCATCTAGTGTCGAAGAACAGAGCGAGGAGAGCATTCTAGAAAATGCTATGCCTGAACCTTCCACCAACAGTGCATCTAGTATCGAATAGAAGAATTGAGCTTTCTAGGAAAGTTCACACTCGAATTTTCTACATCTAGTCGGTCGGGACCGGTATTCGCTGGAAAATTCTGGATGTTTCAGTGGAAAAGGCCTGTATAATAAAAATAATAACTTTTATTTCAAACATAGATCCATATAAGTAGTTAGTAATACCTTGTGCACCTTAAATACTAATGTTAGTTCCTTAAATATGTGTAATCACTTTTTAACAAATCGTTCCAATAATTTAGCATATTCCCGTCACATCTTTCTGAAAACGCGTTCATTATACTATTGTAGCTGCCACGTATTCTGCACAACAGCGAGTACACTCTTTTACACATTATTGCGAAGAAGTCATCTGTTCGTGTTTCAGCAAAGAACCCTGATGCGTTACAAAATCGAGGCAGCCCCAACAGGGCCCTGATAATGTTATTATATAAAACACGAAGGTCACTGTAAGCACGCTTTGTATACGTTGTCCCTAAGCTGCATGCGTAAAAAGATTGACAGTAGGCTTTAAAGAGTGTAATCTTGACTTCTTTGCTGCAACGCGCAAACCTACGGATCAATATATTTCCACGGATCGACAGTGCCCTTCGCTCACTCTCAATGTCCATATCATATTTACAACTCCTAGTGGCCTAGATATTCAAACTCTTTCACTCTTTCTAGGGCAGTGCCATTAAGCAAAATAGGAGGCACATTCTGTGGATAATTTTTCCAGCTCTAAATACCATAAACTGGCTTTTCTTAGCATTATATACTAAACTATGTCTTACAGAATAATCCTCACAAACGCATAACAGTTTTCTAAGAGCACTAACAGAGGGGGCGAGCAGCACCATATCATCAGCGTAACTTAAATTGTTGAAACATACGTCATCTACATAGCATTCGATATGCTTGCATGCTGCTCAATTCACCAATTAGGTCATTAATGTACAGGCTAAACAGGTTCGGTGAGCTTAAACCCCCTAGTCTCACCCCATATTCTAGCCTGTACGGACCCGAAAACGTATCTGCCCATTTGACATTATTTATTTGATTGTTGTACCAATACTCGAACATGGCAAAAAGTACAGCAGGTATCTCGGTTTTCCTCAACGTACTCCCCAATATTTCATAGGACACCATATCGAAGGCTTTTTACAAGTCTAGAAAACAGGCATACACAGGTGTTTTTCTGTCCGTGTAGTACTCAACTGTTTGCTTAAGGGCCAAAATGGCAATCTCTGTAGAAAACCCCACCCAGAAACCAAATTAAGCATTGTGTAGCTGCAAATATTTTCTTAAATACGTATTAAGTAGACCATCCAGTACCTAGCCACCAACGATATAGGTCTATAGTTGGTTATGTCCGTGATCTCCCCGGTTTTATTTTTTAGAATTGGCACAACAATAGTCTTCATTATATTATTAGGAAGATATCTATGTCGTAGTCACAGTGAAAAGAACAAACCGAAAACACTAGGAAGATGGCCACCCGCATGTTGCAAATGCTCAATGCTAAGATCATCATACCCAGGAGACCTTCTCCTTTTCATGTTCATAATCACTGCAACCACTTGTTTAGTTTTGAAGCGAACCGGGTTTGTATCGGAGGGGACTTCCATGTGAGTTTTATCATTTATGGATCCTAAAGGAGTCAACATCAAAATATTGCCTAAAATTTTCAACAATCTCTTTTCTATTATAAGTGTTCCCAATGCTCACAGGAAGACTAGGCCGAAGATTTAATTTATTTTTTTTTTTTTTTTTTTTTTATTTATTATTTATTAATGAATTTATAAGACAGTGGTGTTACTTAATTCTAAACCCGCCAAACTTTCACGTTTGATGGCGAGAGGCGCTCTTTTACATAGCAATGAACCACCTTATGTACTCCTAATATTGGACACAATAACATACAATTATATAAATAACACAGTAATATATAAACCTATGACATCTTGTTGTTATGTTAACTATATGATATTATACACATATACATATATATACACATATATATATATATATATATATATATATATTTATATATATATACATATATCTACATATACATATACATATATACAATATGTAACGCAATCAACGCACACCCTCAGACACCCCAATTAGTATATTATGTTATAATTGTAATACATACACTGTATTTTTAGTTAAACATTTTTATGCACTGGTTATTTATCAAATTAGTTATACTAATTCCGGAAGAATGTTGTGGTCACAGTACAAATCCACGAACGCAAAGACTTTAACGTGCTCGAAATACAGTTCATTTTTCTTTACTTTTATTGAATGACAGAATTAGTAATAATACAAATAAAACTGCACTCTTAAGTCTTATTGCCTTAAGTTACGGTCCATTTCAGTTTGCTTTGACTGTGCAGATTTAGTTAAACTACTTTCACAAAGTGCGTTAATTATGTTACAAGTTGCATACATATTTAACTTTATTTATATAAATTAATTACCTTATAGTTATATATTATATTGTTATGGTTTATTAATATACTTATATTTCTATTAGCCATCCTGTATAATGTTTTTTAATTTTCTCTTAAGTGATCTTTTACTAATTTTAACTTTATCTCTTAATAGATCTATTTTGTTAAACACTTTAGATACCAAATACTTAGTTGTTCTCTTACCATAATAGTTTGTTATTTTAGGTTGAACCAGTTTGCTTTCTCTAACCCTATGTGTGTTGTACTTGTTTTTAACATTAACTTTATATTCATCATTATAATAGTATTCCATACCTACCAAATAATCTATTTTTTTATCTATGGGAATAATTTTACAAATGGGAAACAACTTATTATAGTCTTTGTTGCATTTTTCTTTAACATTTTTACTAACTACAAACTTAATCAGTCTTATTTGTATGTCTTTGATATTTTTCAGATATGTAATAAAGGTTCGCCCGTATACAAGAAGTCCATAACTCATTAGCGAGTCGGCAAGTGCAAAGTATACTATTCTTAACGTTTGTTTGTTCAATACATTTTTTAATTGGTAAAACTTACTTAGCACTAACCTTAACCTATTGCAAATGTCATTTACGTGTATTCTCCAGTTAAAATTCCTATCTATTGTTAGACCTAAATATTTAAATTTATCCACATATTCCAATCTCTTACAGTTACAATTAAATTTATTTCTATGCATACATTCGTATGTATGTCCTATCACTGTTAGATAATCATTTCTTACAGATTTAGCATTTCGATTATATGGCGAGTGTATATGCATACATTTGGTTTTTGTAAGATTTAATATAATGCCATTGTCGTGCGCCCATTTGCTAATGTTTTCAAAATCACTTTGTATACACTTTTGTGCCTCAGCTATGTCCTTGGAGGCATAGACAAGACACATATCATCAGCGTACATGAACACCTTGCAATTTCGTACGACATTTGACACACTGTTCACATGCATTATATATCCTACAGGACCGTACACCGATCCAGTAGGCACACCCAAATGGACATCCGCCTCTTCCCCAACCACTTTAGAGACAATTGTACTTATTTTTCTATTAGTGAGGTAGTTTTTGAACCAATTATTTATAGGACCGCGTATTCCGCATTCGTCCATTGCCTGTAATAAGATATCGTGGTCTAAAGTGTCAAACGCCTTCTTAAAATCAATAAAAAGTACTATTATTTGTTTGCCAGAATCTAAGGAGTCATTAATAAAATCTGAAAATCTTAACAACGCAGTGACTGTGTTGCGCCCTTTCCGAAAACCGTGTTGAGAGTCACACAGTATGTTATGTTGTTCTAAGAACGCGCTTATCTGTCCTACTATAATTTTTTCGGTTATTTTATCTATAACAGATAATATTGCAATGGGTCTATAATTAGCATATTCTAAATGACTTCCTGATTTGTATATGGGACGTATAATTGCACTTTTTAATTGATCAGGGTAAATACCATTAGATAAGGACATATTTATTAGTGAAGCTAGAACAGGACTTATTTGCTTACGCAAGTATACAATGTCTTGCGCCCGTATTCCATCTGAACCGGGTGCTTTCTCACAGGACAATGTTTTTATGACCTTATCTACATCTGACGAAGTCACCCTACTATATCTATAGCTTACCTCACTCGGCTTTACATAATTATTTCTATCTAAAAACTTCAAATTACATACGTGTTTAATTGCCTTTATTTCCTCCGTAAATGTTTTAGAGAAATTGGTACAAATCTGTTTTATACTATCTGTTTTTCCTAAATACTTTAAAATAACATCATCCAAGCTAGTTTTATTTCGACCCAACCATATGTTTATATTTGTCCATATTTTCCTGAAATCTCCATTGCATTTTATAATTTGTTCCTGTCTATATTTATTTTTTGCCATATTTATTAATTTATTTCTAAATTTTGTATAGACTAATCTCTTGTTCATATTCTTTGAATCCGTTTTCCAAACTCTGAATAAATAATCCCGTCGCAATAACATTTTATATAAATATCTATCTATCCATGGACTTCTAATTACTTTCTTTGTATCTATCTTAACCTTAATTGTACTATCTTTATAAATGCTATGAAATACACTACACATTGTCTGATACAATAATAATGGACACGTTATTGTAAGTAACTGGGACCAATCATATTCTTCCAGCTTTTGTTTAACAATTTTGTCACTTAACACTTCGCGCATACTATTGTTTTTTATATTACCACTCTCACATTGATTTACGCTTCCACTATCACATAAATTTAACATTAATCCGATTCCATGATGATCGGCGATGCGTGACTCAAGCACATACGCGCACGCGTCATGCTCGCTCCGTCCCGCTCGCAACCAGATATGATCCAAGCACGATGCCTCGAGCCGGCCCTCCGCGATCGCTTCGCGCGTTATCTCTTTGCTTGGTATTACACACAGCAGACCGCATTCACACAGGGCGTTTTTGTACCTTGTTACAATAGGATTAACCGTGTCATTTAATATGTTTATATTGGTGTCGCCAATCACTATAACATTGTCAGTTGCTGGTACGGATTTCACTAGTGTCTCTAATTGCTGGATAAATGTCAGTTTATTATTGGCAGGTGGTCTATATATCGCAATTACATGTGTTATAGTTTTCCCATGCTTCATTTGACCATGAAGTGTTTCCACTGCTTCTGTGTTTACCATTTTAGCTTCAAAATTCAATCCATTCTTAGCGTACATTAATATTCCTCCTCCTCTTCTCGTTTCTCTAGTATATATAAATGTATTATATCCTACTATTTGGTACAAGGGAAGTTCTTCCTTCTTAATATTTATTTCGCTTAATATTAATATATCTATATTATATATATTTTTATCAAGTAGTATTAATAACTCGTTAAAGTTTTTCCGAAGAGATCTTATATTCAGATGTAATATGTGGGTATTCCATATATTTTGGGATTGATCATTATTTAGAGCCATTATATTATAATATCTTTTAAAATTAAAATTACCGGAGAAGATATCCGTATGATCGCCTTTTGCTGTTCGAAATCACCTCGTGTCTACTCGCCGCGTTATACTACGCTTGTTTATTTACATTCATCGAACTTTTTCAAATCCTCCTCCGACCTAATGTTGTAAATCTTTTTCTCATCACTATTCTTTTTGACCAGGATATTACAATTCTGCACCCATATGTATTGAAAACCTTTCGGTTTAAGTTTATTTTTTACTGTCCAAAGAAGTTGTCGTTTGTATTTTGGTAAATCTTCGTTAATGTATATTCGCTTTTCACTGCCATTATCATAGACTTTATTATTCGTTATTCTGGTTTCTTTTTTTGCAAGCATCCAGCTGTCGCGAATAGATTTCGACCTCAACGTGACCAATACAGTCTTGGGCTTTGTGTCACCTTGTTTTTCATGGCCTACCCTCTGTGCATCTAGAATTCCATTTGGGTCTAGATTTAGTTTCTGTGCCATTTTTTGGACTACTAATATAGTATTTTCGTTTTCATGTTTCTCTAATCCGTGAATTTCAATGTTTTTTTCTTTATCTTTTATTTCTAACTCCTGTATCCGTTCTTCTAATGCCCTGTTACATTTCTCCAAATATACATTTTTTTGTTCTAATGCCTTAATTTTCCTTTGAGATTCTTCTTTAAAATCAAGTAATGTCTGATACATATCAGCATAAAATTCAACACCATTGCTAAGGTCTTCTATTTTCTTCTCGAGGCTATAAATCACCGCTAACTTTTTATTAACCTCAGCTAAAACGTTATCTCCGGACTCTTCACTAGGGTTTAATGTTATTTTCGTATCATATACGGACTGTTTTGGGCTGCTTTTATTTGTCTGGCACTCATCACAGAGCGTACTGTTTAGGAACTTTTTATTTACACATTTTTTATGGTAAACATTTTCACATTCTCCCTTACATCTCACTATGTCCTCTTTAGCCAAAGAAAGAAACAGTTTGCATTTCTTACATTGCACCATTTTCACTTATGCTTAGTTAATTATTTACGAAATTGGTATGTGGTCACTGCTAACACACTTAAATCGATACACACAACCGTGCGTTGAGCGCGCGCGCACGAGAATGTTATGTATTTGTGGATTTACAAAATTTTTTGAAGTCCTTATTAACAATTTTGATTAGATATTATGTCCATTTTAATTTGTTCTTCCCGATTCTGGCACCATTTTAACTTAGATTTAAATCGACGTCTGCTCCCACACATTCGATCATACACAATGCCCATTTTAAGTTTGCCACATTGTAACCTGGTCGAGCCCCGACGGTTCGACAAAAAATGAGATTGACTTCATTATGACAAACAGACGCCAACTGTTCAGTGATGTCTCAGTGATCGCAAGGGTGAAAACTGGCAGCGATCACCGAATGGTTAGAGGCACACTGAACCTAAACGTTAAGTTGGAGAGGTCTCGTCTAATGAAGTCAACGCTCCGTCCCCCTCGTGCTCTAATCCAGAATCCCCAAACCTTTCAGCTCGAGTTACGTAACCGCTTCCAGTGCCTAGAAGATTGCAATGCAGTGGACGATATGAACGACAAGCTCGTGGAAACTGTCCATGCGGTCGGAGCTAAGTTCTGCAAGACCCGCCGCAGAAGAACACAAAAACTCTCCGATCACACTCTTAATCTCATGGCTGTTAGACGGGAGATGAGGCTGCAATCGTCAACAGATTTGACAGCATACAGACAACTGAACAGACAGATCTCCAAATGCATACGGCGAGACTTACGCAACTTTAATACTTCTCGTATTAAAGAAGCGATCGAGCGGAACCAGGGCTCCAAAGTCTTTGCCAGAGATCTGTCTGCCAGAAAGAGCCAACTGTCAAGGCTGAAGACTGAGTGTGGCAACATCGTTTCCGGGACACCTGAGATTTTGAGTGAGATTGAGAGGTTCTATGGGCAGCTGTACACATCATCGTTGGAGCCACACGTAAGTGTGAGTAACGATCCAAGAGCAAGTCTTATCCGACACTATTTCGATGATATCCCGGACGTCAGTCTAAGCGAGATTAGAATGGCTCTCCAGCACCTTAAAAACGGCAGGGCCCCAGGCGAGGATGGAATTACAGCGGAGCTTCTGAAAGCGGGTGGAACACCGGTACTTGAAGTCCTTCAGAAGCTCTTCAATTCCGTCCTCCATGGTGGCACTACTCCAGAGGCGTGGAGCAGAAGTGCGGTGGTCTTGTTCTTTAAGAAAGGCGACAACGCTCTCTTAAAGAACTGCAGACCGATTTCCCTTCTGAGCCGCGTCTACGTGCTGTTTTTCGAGAGTCATTACGAATCGTCTCGCACGCAGACTTGACGACTTCCAGCCTCCCGAACAAGCCGGTTTCCGAAAAGGCTTCAGTACCATAGACCACATACATACCCTGCGGCAGATTGTACAGAAGACTGAAGAGTACAATCTGCCACTTTGCCTGGCGTATGTGGACTATGAGAAAGCCTTTGATTCCGTCGAAATTTGGGCGGTGCTACAGTCCCTTCAGCGGTGCCAAGTTGACTGTCGGTATATCGAAGTGCTGAAGTGTTTGTACAGTAGGGCTACGATGGCTATCCGAGTACAGAACCAGAGCTCGAAACCTATCCAACTGCAGAGAGGTGTAAGACAGGGTGACGTTATATCCCCGAAACTCTTCACCGCTGCATTGGAAGACGTTTTCAAGCTACTGGACTGGAAAGGATACGGTATTGACATCAATGGCGAGTACATCACTCACCTTCGATTTGCCGACGATATAGTCCTTATGGCAGAATCGCTGGAGGACTTAAGCACTATGCTCAATGACCTCAATAGTGCCTCCCAACGGATAGGTCTTAAGATGAACATGGACAAAACAAAGATCATGTTCAATGTCCATGTCACACCTATGCCGGTAGTTGTTGGGAGCACTATGCTCGAAGTTGTTGACGAATACGTTTACCTGGGACAAATAGTCCGACTAGGTAAGTCCAACTTCGACCGAGAGGTCAATCGACGGATTCAACTCGGCTGGGCAGCGTTCGGGAAATTACGGCATATCTTTTCGTCAGGTATACCTCAATCTCTAAAAACTAAAGTGTACAACCAGTGCGTGTTGCCAGTGATGACTTACGGATCTGAGACGTGGTCCTTCACTGCTGGCCGTATGAGGACGCTTAAGGTCGCTCAGCGAGCTATGGAGAGGGCTATGCTCGGAGTTTCTCTGCGTGATGGACTCAGAAATGAGGATATCCGCAGTAAAACCAGAGTGACCGACATAGCCCAACGGATTAGTAAGCTGAAGTGGCAATGGGCCGGCCATATAGCTCGAAGAACCGATAACCGATGGGGAAGAAAGTTCTCGAGTGGCAGCCTCGCACCGGTAGGCGTAGTGTAGGGCGACCCCCACTAGATGGAGTGACAACCTGGTAAGACATGCAGGAAGTCGATGGATGCAGGTGGCTCAGGACCGTGCTTTGTGGCATTACTTGGGGGAGGCCTATGTTCAGCAGTGGACTTGTGAAGGGCTGTAATGATGATGATGATGAACCAATTATCAAATTGTATCCTAGACTCCCTATTAGCGTCTTTTACATATTTATTCCATGCAACTACAGTTTTCTTTTTGCCAGTAATGGCACTACCTTCTTATGTCATAATTGCGGCCTCGCTTAAGGTATTTATTATAGCCTCATACATCTTATCTAAAGTATCTTTGTGATCTATACATGTACGCATACGATCACAACAATGGCAAAACTCTACCGGTAAATGCATATCTCTAAATTTCGAATTACAATATTCTTTATATTTGAGTATTTGATGTGGTTTTCTGTTACCCCATATTATTTTACTATTCTTAACAATTTTGAGAAATTTTGAGACATTTTAGACCTCACAATTGCTAGGTCACAAGTCATACTTAAAGGGGAATGATCCGACCAATAAATATTGTGTAAAGGAAGTTGCACATTGTGTGGAAAGTTGTGCAATATAGGTCCACCATGGGAGATAACAGCCATTGACGTGGCGGGGCTTTTTCCAGAAAGTGAAAGTGTTAACAAGAATTTCATAGTTGTAATGGATTACTTCACTAAGTGACCAGAAGTATTTGCCATTCCAAATCAAGAAGCTTCAACAGTTGCAAATAAACTAGTTTATGAAGTCTTCTGTCATTTTAGAGTACCTTTAGAGATTCATAGCGACCAAGGAAGGTATTTTGAGTCTCAAATATTCCAGGAAATTTGCCAAGTTATTGGTACTCATAAAACAAGAACGACTTCTTACCACCCGCAATGTGATGGAATGGTAGAACGATTTAATCAAACATTGGAGAGGTACCTAGCAAAAGTTGTGGAAAATCGCCAACGTGATTGGAACAAGCACATACAACCATTTTTGTTGTAATATCATTCCGCTATTCACGAAAGTACATCAGTGACACCAGCTTTCGCAAATTTTGGAAGAGAATTACGGCTGCCTGCAGACCTAATCACCGGAATACCACCTGATACCCCACGCAGTATAACTGATTATGCAAATGACTTGCGGAACAAAATGAATGACATTTATGAGCACGTCAGACGATCGGACCAGCAAATGTCTGAAAAGATGAAAACCCGGTACGACCGCAAAATGAACAACAAGGGGTTTGATGAAGGTTCACCAGTGTGGTTGCAAAAACCAGTCTGCAGCAAAGGGAAATCTCCTAAGCTTTAAGCTAAATGGGACGGCCCGTACCGGATTGTGACCAGGATCAACAACGTAACCTACCAGATACAGAAAGGTGCAAGAGATACTCCTAAGATCGTCCACGTGGATCGACTGGCGCTTTACTACGGGGCAGATAATGCTCGGGATAAGCATGTCTTAGAGGGGGGCATTGTTGCAAGCCATAATTGTTGCCCTAGCGTCATCTAGTGTTGGGGAGCAGAGTGAGAAGAGCTTTCTATAAAATTGCATGCCTGAACTTTTCACCAACAGCGCCATCTAGTAACGAATAGAAGAATTAAGCTTTCTAGAAAAGTCCACTCTTGAATTTTCTACATCTAGTCAGTCGGGACCGGAATTTGCTGGAACATTCCAGATGTTACGGTAGAAAAGGCCTATATAAAGCCGTTTAAGACCGCGACCGGGGCAGTATTGATTTGGCGATACAAGCCAAGCTTCAGCGCGAAATAAAGTGAACTAAAGTGATCAGTGTGATTAATTGTTAGTGTGTTTGAAACTATAATTGGTGTTCGGCAATTAAAGTGTTAATTTTGGTAATTTCATCGGCAGTTTTTATTGTCACGAACCCTAAGCTCGTAACAATATTAATGACTTAACTTACATAGTATGGGATAACCATGGTACAGTATTGTTTGCTGATGACTCTTCATTAATTTTTATAGTTACTAAATAAAGATGAAGTATATAAGCTAAAGCTAAATTATTCAATTGATTTAATGTTAATAATTGGTATTTAAATAGAACTAAAAACTGAATGTATGAAATGCGTAACTCCGATTGTCAAACATGGTAATACTAATGTAATTTTAAATTGCGAGGAGCTGTCTTGTTGATACCACCATTTTTCTTGGAGACAGAGGTGAGACACTGCCAACTTTGTAGCTCTGGGTTGGGTTGTTAGTAGCTGCTGTACTGGACTTTCATGACGGAACAACTTAATAACGGATTTTTTTGGCTTGACCTAAAATTTGAACTCGGTATCTCATGATCAGCAGTCATGTTTACAACCATTAGATCAACAATGCAGTTAAACAACTAATAACAATACTTAAACATAATTACGGTTATTACTACTACCCTCTCAAAAATGAGTGCAGGAGTGACACATGCTCGTATATTGGCTTTAATTTAAAGTTGTTACATTCTTAAAATAATATGGAAGTTCCAATGCTTAATCTAAGCTAAATAATAAATGACAAAAACTTTGATAATCACAGAAATTCAACCAGGTGCATTGAGAGCAATTCAGATTTAAATGAAAGGCCACGCTTCTTTATTCCTTTGAGATATGGCATTTACGTTTTGGCCATTTAACAAAACTAAATTTGGCTCGGAGCCAAGTGGTTTCTCAAAAATACGTATATTTCTTGATAGCCTTTGCAAAAATGTAAATTTCATCGCGCATTAAATATTCATGCTTAAATCAAAACTTAATGTAAATTATGGTTAAAATAAAATGAATTAAAAAAATCGTGATAATATTGGTGATTGAATTGTCGTCACATTATATTCTGACTAACGTATCCAAGATAATCTCCCAACCTCCTAGCGGTCTCATGAGACCGTAGCCATATTCCTTCAAATTCTTAACGGTCTCATGAGGTCGGACCCACCCACATCACTTTAACCCGTAAAAACTTATAAATAGAGAGTACTTTTCTATTCTTATCTTATGAATCTTATCTTATGCATATTTATTTATAATCTACGTTTATTTCGTACGCCATTTTCGCGTGAATATTATTGTGTTGATTTTTGGATTTTTCTAGTGTCTTAGTAAAGTGTTTTATTATAACATTATAATGAAAGTTTTTGTGTGAATAAAAATTTATTTTTGACGCTAATAATTTTGAGCAATATATATATATATATATATATATATATATATATATATATATATATATATATATTTATATATATACATTGAGATAATTGTGATTTTCACACTGCCGACATTCAAAATTACAATGGATTTTGATTAAAATAAATTCACAATACTATACACAACAGTTAACAATAATCGATCGAAGATTTTATGTCTATCAAATCTAAAGTAATGAAGCGGGCGATTCTGAACATGTTTACATAAGAAGCTGTTGAACATTTCAGACCGTGACAGTGACAGACAGCCGTGATCATGGTTGCTACAAAGTACTTGAAACGTCGGGGACGTATAAAATAATTATAGTATAAATATAGTATTAATTTTGCTATTATATTCCATTTATATACAGGTTTACGCACCAACGTCGGCACATTCCGATGAGGAGGTGGAGGAAATGTATGAGGATATTTCCAAAGCCATACATTCCTCCAAAACCCACTACACGGTGTTGATGGGAGACTTCAACGCAAAACTAGGCACAAGAGAAAGCGGTGAGCTGAAGTTAGGGAAATTTGGAGTAGGGCAACGGAACCGAAGGGGCCAGCAGCTGGCCGACTTTATGGAGAAAGAGGGACTCTTTATGATGAACTCTTTCTTCCAGAAGCGGCCCCACAGGAAGTGGACCTGGTCGAGCCCCGACGGTTCGACAAAAAATGAGATTGACTTCATTATGACGACCAAACGCCAACTGTTCAGTGATGTCTCAGTGATCGCAAGGGTGAAAACTGGCAGCGATCACCGAATGGTTAGAGGCACACTGAACCTAAACGTTAAGTTGGAGAGGTCTCGTCTAATGAAGTCAACGCTCCGTCCCCCTCGTGCTCTGATCCAAAATCCCGAAAACTTTCAGCTCGAGTTACACAACCGCTTTCAGTGCCTACAAGATTGCAATGCAGTGGACGATATGAATGACAAGCTCGTGGAAACTGTCCATGCGGTCGGAGCTAAGTTCTGCAAGACCCGCCGCAGAAGAACACAAAAACTCTCCGATCACACTCTTAATCTCATGGCTGTTAGACCGGAGATGAGGCTGCAATCGTCAACAGATTTGACAGCATACAGGCAACTGAACAGACAGATCTCCAAATGCATGCGGCGAGACTTACGCAACTTTAATACTGCTCGTATTAAAGAAGCGATCGAGCGGAACCAGGGCTCCAAAGTCTTTGCCAGAGATCTGTCTGCCAGAAAGAGCCAACTGTCAAGGCTGAAGACTGAGTGTGGCAGCATCGTTTCCGGGACACCTGAGATTTTGAGTGAGATTGAGAGGTTCTATGGGCAGCTGTACACATCATCGTTGGAGCCACACGCAAGTGTGATTAACGATCCAAGAGCAAGTCTTATCCGACACTATTCCGATGATATCCCGGACGTCAGTCTAAGCGAGATTAGAATGGCTCTCCAGCACCTTAAAACGGCAGGGCCCCAGGCGAGGATGGAATTACAGCGGAGCTTCTGAAAGCGGGTGGAACACCGGTACTTGAAGTCCTTCAGAAGCTCTTCAATTCCGTCCTCCATGGTGGCACTACTCCAGAGGCGTGGAGCAGAAGTGCGGTGGTCTTGTTCTTTAAGAAAGGCGACAACGCTCTCTTGAAGAACTACAGACCGATTTCCCTTCTGAGCCGCGTCTACGTGCTGTTTTCGAGAGTCATTACGAATCGTCTCGCACGCAGACTCGACGACTTCCAGCCTCCCGAACAAGCCGGTTTCCGAAAAGGCTTCATTACCATAGACCACATACATACCCTGCGGCAGATTGTACAGAAGACTGAAGAGTACAATTTGCCACTTTGCCTGGCGTATGTGGACTATGAGAAAGCCTTTGATTCCGTCGAAATTTGGGCGGTGCTGCAGTCCCTTCAGCGGTGCCAAGTTGACTGTCGGTATATCGAAGTGCTGAAGTGTTTGTACAGTAGGGCTACGATGGCTATCCGAGTACAGAACCAGAGCTCGAAACCTATCCAACTGCAGAGAGGTGTAAGACAGGGTGACGTTATATCCCCGAAACTCTTCACCGCTGCTTTGGAAGACGTTTTCAAGCTACTGGACTGGAAAGGATACGGTATTAACATCAATGGCGAGTACATCACTCACCTTCGATTTGCCGACGATATAGTCCTTATGGCAGAATCGCTGGAGGACTTAAGCACTATGCTCAATGACCTCAATAGTGCCTCCCAACGGATAGGTCTTAAGATGAACATGGACAAAACAAAGATTATGTTTAATGTCCATGTCACACCTATGCCGGTAGTTGTTGGGAGCACTATGCTCGAAGTTGTTGACGAGTACGTTTACCTGGGACAAATAGTCCGACTAGGTAAGTCCAACTTCGACCGAGAGGTCAATCGACGGATTCAACTCGGCTGGGCAGCGTTCGGGAAATTACGACATATCTTCTCGTCAGGTATACCTCAATCTCTGAAAACTAAAGTGTACAACCAGTGCGTGTTGCCAGTGATGACTTACGGATCAGAGACGTGGTCCTTCACTGCTGGCCGTATGAGGACGCTCAAGGTCGCTCAGCGAGCTATGGAGAGGGCTATGCTCGGAGTTTCTCTGCGTGATAGACTCAGAAATGAGGATATCCGCAGTAAAACCAGAGTGACCGACATAGCCCAACGGATTGGTAAGCTGAAGTGGCAATGGGCCGGCCATATAGCTCGAAGAACCGATAACCGATGGGGAAGAAAGGTTCTCGAGTGGCAGCCTCGTACCGGTAGGCGTAGTGTAGGGCGACCCCCCACTAGATGGAGTGACGACCTGGTAAGATATGCAGGAAGTCGATGGATGCAGGTGGCTCAGGACCGTGCTTTGTGGCATTACTTGGGGGAGGCCTATGTTCAGCAGTGGACTTGTGAAGGGCTGTGATGATGATGATGATGATGATGATGATGATTCCATTTATAATATTATTTTCCCTCTAAAATTAATCTGGTTCTTAATGAGTACACAAGTAGGTTTTAAACGAATACATGAGGAAAATCAACAATCATTAAGATGTCAGTAGGTATTTCTATATATATATATATATATATATATATATATATATATATATATATATATATATATTGAAATAATTGTGATTTTCACACTTCTGACATTCGCTTAGTATGTTGTTTTTTGTTATCCAAAGACAATAAAATCTTCTTGTGTAGTAAAACCTGACTTTTGTTTAGACCACAAGACAGAGAATTTTGTATAGATTTTATAATGTTAAAATTTTTTACAGAAAAGTATTCCCTAAATATAAGTTTTTAATGGTTTTAAGTTCTGTGGGTGGGTATGGTCGCATGCGACTCTCGGAATTTGCCGGGCGCATGCGACTGCATGGGATTTTAATGGCGCTTGAAGGGTTAAATATTATATATCTATATAAGATCGTTATCGATTATAAAGCAAGAAACCGAACCGAGTTCATGTCCTACAAAACTGGATTGGTCATCGTCAGTTCAGTCAGGTCACGGTCAATCATGTCCTTAAAATATTTCATATCTAAGGCATAAACTATTTAAGGACATATATTTAAGGTTCTCTAATGGGTTTAGTTTATAGCCCTCTTGCTCATGAGAAGAGGCATGTGACCAGCATTGGGACGTATATAGATTGTAACTTCTACTTCAACTAAAGTATTATTAAAATTAACTTGTTTTAATGCCATGTATCGGAAGCCAGAGTTTACGATAGCCATGGGACAAGATGAAATGGGTTGATGGATTCGCTTATTACATCGTCTGGAAGCCAGATATCCTTTATATTTAACTGAACTTTACGTACTTAATTTTATTAGAAAATTATGTAACACAATATAATAAAATACAAGAAAATCCTTTACGAAACTAGTAGAACCATTCACGTACGATATTTTATTTATAAAAAGTTAATTGGAAACAACTTCCCAAACGCATTTAGCAAATAAAATCGGATGCCAAAAAAAAAGTTTCGCGTGAGAATTATTATAGAGAAAAAATTATTAAGATTTTATTGTCTTTGGATAACAAAAAAACAACATACTAAGCGAATATCAGTAGCATGAAAATCACAATTATTTCAATATATATATAGAAATACCTACTAACATCTTAATGATTGTTGATTTTCCTCATGTATTAGTTTATAACCTACTTGTGTACTCATTGACAACCAGATATTATAAATGGAATATGATAGTAAAATTAATACTTTATTACTAACCCACTGAATTCTCACGTTTCATTATAGTTATTTTATACGTACCCGACGTTTCGAGTACTTTGTAACAACCATGGTCACGGCTGTCTGTCACTGTCACGGTCTGAAATGTTCAACAGCTTTTTCTGTAAACATGTTCAGAATCGCCCGCTTCATTACTTTAGATTTGATACACACAAAATCCTCGATCAATTATTGTTAACTGTTGTGTATAGTTTTGTAAATCTATTTAATTCAAAAGCCATTCTGATTTCCATAGAAGCGATGGCTGGGTATACCAACATACAGAAAAAATTAATATTTTCTGGTCGATGTTAGCTGCTATGTCGTTGGACTTTGACCACCTTAGTGCTCCTGTGTACTACAGGTGTTGCGTTCTTATTTTAATGTGGTTTATACATTAAAATAAGAACAAAAATATAGTTTATTTAAATTGTGTACAATATTTTAGATATTAAACACTTTCTTGTCTCTTTTAACTCAAAACTATTCTTGTAAACTGTTTGTATACTGTATGCTTGACAGTGATAACATTTGGATCTGAGATGTGGTTCTTAAATGATGGCCGTATGGGAAAACTCAAGGTCGCTAGGCGAGTTATGGAGAGTTCTTTGCTGGAGATTTATCAGCGTAGAGAGGAGGCCCGTGTTTAGCAGTGTTTTTTATGAATGGTTGAAGAAATTCTAATTCTTGTGTATTGTGCTTAATTGATCTTTTAAGTGATTTATATTTTGCATTTGCTTTTTTACTTTCATTTTTCATAAAAATTAAAGTAAGTACCTTAAATAATTTCAATTCTTCTTCTTTAAGTGCCTCTCCATTACTGAAGGTCGGCAGTCATCCTTCTATATTCTTCTTTGTTCAGGGCTAGCCTGAACAGATCTTCAACTTTATTTATCTCAGTCCATTTCCGGATGTTACATAGCCACGACATTTTTCTTCTACCAATACCTCTTTTACCCGCTATTTTGCCCATCATAATAGTCTGCAGTAGTTGGTAAAGTTCATGCCTTAGCACGTGTCATAGGTACGCAACTTTTCTCTGTTTGATGGTTTTGACAAGTAGGGGTTTATTCCTTTACATCTACTTGAGGACCTCAATGTTGGTAACTTTGTCTATCCAACTCATTCGGAACATACGGCGATACATCCACATTTCAAATGCTTCTAGTTTCTTAATTTCAATTAAAAATGATAACGCCTCTTCAATGTTTCCACTAATATTAAAAGTAGACCTGACATAACTTTAAGGTTTACATTGCTTTTAAATTCTACTCGTACTCCTTAAATTAGTTATCGGTTTAAATTTAAATTCAAAACATAGAATAGACACATTATCATGTTTTTAAAATCTTCTATCGGATGAAATTATGATTTATTGGAGCTTTATGTATTTTCGTAGTTTTGGTCCTTATCCATATCTCAAGAACAAATAATGATACTGACATTACACAATTAGGACCTGTTAAAGTTTTTTTTTGTAATAAATAAATTTTACAATTAACACTATTTACGTATGCTGGATCTAAATATGATCTGAACAGAGTCAAAGCAAAATAATGCATTTTTGTCAATTTTTAATAAGAAGTTTGTTAAAGTAGATACATGTTCATATACTGTGTCTTTCATATCCGTGACTTCGACCTATATTATTAGATCTAGACATACGGCAGTGTGTCAGCCAAGTTGATCAAGGTGGTCAAGCTTCAAGTTGTAGAGCCAAGCTGCAGTTATTTTCGTAGTATATTTGTAGTACGAATGGATCGTCTCGACCGGGGAAGGACCACGCTCTCACATAATACCAGCGTCAAATAGTAGCTTAATGCTGCTGTGTTTCTTTTGATAAATGTAGGAAACCAGAGACCCTTTTTACTGGAAATGAGGCATTCCATCTTAGTCCTCACAGGTGACAAGGCATCTGCATTTTGATTCGTAATTGAGGATAGATATTGATGTCTATGGGCCAAAACAACAAAACCACTTACCATCAGGTGGACTGTGTGCTCGTTTGTCACCCTATCCTATAAAAAAAGGTTTTTGAAAGAAAATGGCGACGCAACGGCTGTGTGTATATTTACATGAACCAATTAAAGCCAATTCCGAACTGCTAGGCTCCAAAGCAGTTTCAAGAACGTGCGTATATTTCTTTCATAAAATATGGTATATTATTAATGTATCTCCTTATGTTATGTATATTATTTACAAGGAAAGAGGTCTATGCTCCTATTAAATATCAAAGTCTAGTTACTTTGATATTCATTGATATAAATTTTTGAGTATATTAAAATTTATATCAATAAATATAAAGTAACATAAAATGAATGTTTTCACTATTCACATATAATCTACTTAAAATTACCTGTGCTAATTTTCATCAATATTGGTTGCAGTGGGAAAAGCAATATAAGCAGAGTCAGGAAAAAGGGGGCTACGCTATGCTTCACATTAATAATATTGTTTACCAATGCTAGTTACCATGAATGAATGTAATAATTAACCTTAACAATCGTTATTATATATTTTATATCGTTTGTATATATATATATATATATATATATATATATATATATATATTACTCAAAATTATTTACGTCAAAAATAAATTTTTATTTACACAAAAATTATCATTACAATTTTATAATAAAACACTAATAAAAAACTCGAAAAATCCAAAAATTAACACAATAACATTCACGCGAAAATGGCGTACGAAATAAACGTAGATTATAAATAAATATTCATAAGATAATAGTTTTTTTATTGCACTAGAGGATAGAATATTTCATATTGATTATATGATGCCAAACTTCTTCATAGAAAAGTAGTAAAGTAGTTTTTTAGGATATTCGAATATATAAAATATTTATGTCTATTGATTGCTGATTTGTGTTTAATAGTTATATCGGAGCTTTCTCCTTATGTTACAACTTTTAAGTAATCCTTTACTAAACCACATGTGATTGTTTTTGTTTGGGTTACTAACCTTTACTTTTTTAATTGGGAAACACAAATCGTAAAACAATCTGAAGTTCGAATGAAAGTTATTGAAGGCTATATTCAAGTCAGGTTCACTATATACTTCAGACTAGGAGAGGCTATTCAAGCAGTCCTTAAACTTGTTAATATTTTCTAAAGAATAGTCTTTTTTTGAATAAATGGTAGAATTTTTCTATTTTTGAAATATGTTTTTAGGTCGGAATACTTAACGAACAAATTAAGCTTTCTAGAAAAGAAAAGAAAAGTACACACTCGAATTTTCTACATCTAGCACTGTTATTTGCTGAAATATTCTAGATATTTCGGTGGGAAAGGCCTATATAAAACCGTTTCAGGCTGCGACTGGGGCAGTATCGATTTGGCGATACAAGCCAAGCTTCGGAGCGAATTAAAGTAAACTAAAGTGATCAATGTGATTAATTATTAGTGTGTTTTAAACTTTAATTGGTGTTCGGCAATTACATTGGCAGTTTATATATATATATATATATATACATATATATATATATATATTACTCAAAATTATTTACAAAATTGGTGCGTTGGCACAATTTCCATATAAGACGAATGAATTGATCGAAATAATGAAAGAAAGAGAATTAGATGTCGTGTGTATGTCGGAGACCAAACGGAAAGGCAGTGGTACTGAAGAGCTCCCTGGCGGGACGTTAGCTATATGGTCCGGAGTCCCGGAAAGCGAGAACGCCTGCCAGGGTGTGGGGGGTGCTGTTGTCGTCCCGGTTGGTCGATCTTATGACTGAATACAAGGTTGTGAACTCAAGACTTCTCTGGGTTCGCTTTAAACTGGGACTGACGAAGTTTATTCCTTTCGGCTGTTTATGCACCGGTAGCTTCATCGTCCAGAGCTGAGATGGAGGAGTTTTGGGAGAATGTAAGAGAAGTCCTAGATTTGGTTAAGGGAAACGAAAGAACTGTTGTATGTGGTGATTTGAATGGATGGGTAGGTATCGCTCGACCAGGATACGAGTCGGTACTTGGAAAGTTTGGCGATAAAAGGGTTAATGATGCTGGCAAACTTGTACTGGCTCTATGCAAGGAAAAGGGTCTTTTTGTGACAAACACTATGTATAATCACAGGTAAATCCATATGTAAACTAGAGAAAGAAAGAATGAGAGAAGTATGATTGATTAGTTCCTGGTGGATGACCGACTGCGAAAACAGGTGATGGATACACGAGTGTTCAGGGGTGCTGACATGGGAACGGATCACTATCTAGTAATTACTAGATTTAGGGGTTTGTTCGCGGGTTGGCGCTACCGGACGGCAGTAACAGAACCACAGTCGGTCTGTCGCATCCGAAGCTGGAAGCTTCAGGAAGCGGATACTAGGGACAAATATCACACGAGAGTAGCCGAAAAGCTTGACACCATCGATGGCAGGAAAGAATGTGTGGAGAGAACATGGCAGAACCTTAGGGATGGAATGGTATGTGCAGCGGAAGAATTATGTGGAACGACGAAAAGAGGTAGTAGTAAAGGAAGAGATGCATGGTGGAATGATGAAGTGAGAGAAGCTGTAAAAAAGAAGAAAAAAGCATGGTTAGACTACTTGGCCTCTAGAAACGATAAGCATATGAGAGATAAGATGAAAGAAAGATATAAGCTGCGGAAAGTTCATGCGAAAACATTGATTGAGGAAGTACGTGAAAGGTGTAGAACAGAAGCGGACGAGAGGTTATCGCGCAACTTTAAGGAAAACTCCAAACTCTTCTGGAAAGAGGTTGGAGGGTCCCGGAGTGGTGCGACAGCCTTAAGAATGAACAAGGTGCTTTCGAGAACCAATGACGTCCTCTCAGAAAAATCAGACGTCATGCAGCGATGGAGTGAATTTTATAGAGATATGTATGCGTGTCGTGATCTTAGTGAAGGATCCGGGGGTAACGCCATGACTGGCACGCCAGACACGGACCTCGATGACACTGAGGTCATCTGCATGAAAGAGATTGAACGTGCGATTCGAAGTTTGAAATGTGGCAAGGCTGCGGGACTAGACAGAGTTACTGCTGAAATGGTCAAGTACGGTGGGCCTCGCGTCTGGGACAGCTTTCGTCTGCTGTGCAACTTATGCTGGCGGACGGGAGATGTCCCGGATGATTGGCGATCCGCGGTCATTGTGCCTTTATATAAAGGTAAAGGTTCACATTTTGACGGCGGGTGCTATCGGGCGATCAGCTTGACCAGTTTAGCAAGTAAGGTTTACTCGAAGGTTTTAACACGTAGGATGCAAGAGAAATCGGAAAGATTATTATGGGAGGCACAATGCGGATTTCGACCTGGAAGAGGATGCACGGATCAAATGTTTTCTCTCCGCATGATCACGGAAAAGCTTCTGAGTGTTAACCAGAGGATTTTCTGTGCTTTTGTGGATCTGGAGAAAGCATTTGATAAGGTTATAAGGAAGAAAATGTGGGAACTGTTGCCGGGTTATGGTGTGGATGGTCGATTGCTAAGGGCTGTGCAGTCACTTTACTATGACTGTAAAGCCTGTGCGGGTAGGGCATGACCTGTCACCCATGTTTAGCGTCCAAGCGGGCGTAAAACAGGGTTGTGTCATGTCTTCCTGGCTGTTCATACTGTATCTCGACAGCTGTTTACAGAAGCTGAAAAATAGCTGTTTGGGTGTGAAATTGGGTGACATAAAAGTAAATTGTCTGCTGTATGCTGATGATGCAGTGCTTATTGCACCATCAGAAGCAGAACTGCAGGCATTAGTCACGTTTATGAAAGAGGAATGTGAAATTAAAGGTCTCCGTTTGAATGCTAATAAAACTAAGGTTCTGGTATTTGTAAAGGACGAAGAGAGAACGAAATGTGAAATATGGGTAAATCAGAAACGTCTAGAACAGGTAAATGAATTTGTATACTTGGGGAGTGCTTTCAGCCAGGATGGAAGATGTGATTTAGATGTGGATAGGCGCGTCGCTGCCAGAAACAAAGTCAATGGTGCCCTGAATGCATTAGTCAAAAGGCAAGGCGTGGTGAAGAGTGCACGCCTTGCAATCCATAACGCAGTGTTGGTACCGACTTTGTTATATGGCAGCGAAACCTGGGTATGCCAGAAGAAGCATAAAAACAAGTTGAATGTAGTGGAGATGCGATCTCTTCGTAAAATGTGTGGCGTTACCATAGCTGATCGAAAGTGAAACGAAGAGATTCGCAATATGGCAGAATTGAAAGATGACCTTATCACAAAAATTGATAGGGGCGTACTTCAATGGTTTGGGCACGTTGAGCGAATGAGTGAAAACCGAATGGTGAAGAAAATATATAGAGCGAAAGTAAATATTAAAAGGTGTCGAGGTAGACCGAGACTAACTTTCGAAGACCATGTGAGCAAATTGCTCGAAGAGGGGAAGGTCAAGAGTACTCGGATACCTAGACGTGCATGTATGAAAAAGTTAATGAACCTGAAAGAAGCGAAAGAGGTATGTAAGGATCGTGACACTTGGCGATCTGTTCTCTCTGGCTACCCCGTTAGGGATTGTGCGTGAAGATAAGTAAGTAAGGAAGTATTTACGTCAAAAATAAATTTTTATTTACACAAAAACTTTCATTATAATGTTATAATAAAACACTACTAAAACACTAGAAAAATCCAAAAATCAACACAATAACATGCACGCGAAAATGGCATACGAAATAAACGTAGATTATAAATAAATATTCATAAGATAATAGTTTTTTTATTGCACTAGAGGATAGAATATTTCATATTGATTATATGATGCCAAACTTCTTCAAAGAAAAGTAGTCTCTATTCATAAGTTTTTACGGGTTGAAGTGATGTGGGTGGGTGCGACCTCATGAGACCGCTAAGGATTTGAAGGAATATGGCCACGGTCTCATGAGACCGCTAGGAGGTTGAGAGGTTATCTTGGATACGTTAATCAGAATATAATTTTGACGACTTCGTGGCGCAGTGGCTTAGCAATGAGTGGCTGCGCTGGGGGTCGCGGGTTCGAATCCCGCACGGAACAAGTATTTGTATGGCCTACAAGTAGTTGTTCCGGGTCTGGATGTTCGTCCTTGTGCAATTTATATTTGTAAACTACCCCCACAATACAAGAGAAAATCTTAGTGTAGGGGTAACTTTTTTTTTAAAGAATAAGAATAAGAATGTGATGACAATCCAATCACCAATATAATCACGATTTTTTAATTAATTTTAATTTAACCATAATTTACATTAAATTTTGATTTAACCATGAATATTTAATGCGAGATGAAATTTTCATTTTTGCACAAGCTAACAAGATATATACGTATTTTCGAGAAACCACTTGGCTCCGAGCCAAACGCAGTTTTGTTAAATGGCCAAAATGTAAATGCCATCTCTCAAAGGAATAAAGAAGCGTGGCCTTTCATTTAAATCTGAATTGCTCTCAATGCACCTGGTTGAATTTCTGTGATTATCAAAGTTTTTTGGCATTTAGTATTTAGCTTAGATTAAGACTTGGAAATTCCATATTATTTTAAGAATGTAACAACTGTAAAGTAAAGCCAATATACGAGCATGTGTCACTCCTGCACTCATTTTTGAGAGGATTTTAGGGCTGTAGTAATAACCGTAATTATTTTAACATATTTTTATTAATTATTTAACTGCATTGTTGATCTAGTGGTTGTAAACACGACTACTGATCATGAGATACCGAGTTCAAATCCCAGGTCGAGCCAAAAAATCAGTTATTAAGTTGTTCCGTCAAGAAAGCCCAGTACAGCAACTACTACCAACCCAAACCAGAGTTACAAAGTTGGCAGTGTCTCACCCCTGTCTCCAAGAAAAATGGTGGTACCAACAAGACTCAGCTCCTCGCAATTTAAAATAACATTAGTATTAACATGTTTGACAATCGGAGTTACGAATTTCATACATTCAATTTAAGTTCTATTTAAATACAAATTATTGACATTAAAACAATTGAATAACTTAGCTATAGCATTATTTACTTCGTCTTTATTTAGTAACTATTAAAATTAATAAGGAGTCATCAGTAAACAATACTGTATCATGGTTATCCCATACTATGTAATTTAAGTCATTAATATTGTTACGAGCTTAGGGTTTGTGACAATAAAAACTGCCGATGGAATTGCCGAACACCAATTAAAGTTTAAAATACACTAATAATTAAGCACATTGATCACTTTAGTTTACTTTATTTCACTCCGAAGCTTGGCTTGTATCGCCAAATCGATACTGCCCCGGTCGCAGCCTGAAACGGATTTATATAGGCCTTTTTCACCGAAACATCTAGAATATTTCAGCAAATAACAGTGCTAGATGTAGAAAATTAGAATGTGTACTTTTCTTTTCTTTTCTAGAAAGCTTAATTTGTTCGTTAAGTATTCCGACCCAAAAAATATTTCAAAAATAGAAAAATCCTACCATTTATTCAAAAAAGACTATTCTTTAGAAAATATTAACAAGTTTAAGGACTGATTGAATAGCCTCTCCTAGTCTGAAGTATATAGTGAACCTGACTTGAATACAGCCTTCAATAACTTTCATTCGAACTTCAGATTGTTTTACGATTTGTGTTTCCCAATTAAAAAAGTAAAGGTTGGTAACCTAAACAAAAACAATCACATGTGGTTTAGTAAAGGATTACTTAAAAGTTGTAACATAAAGAGAAAGCTCCGATATAACTATTAAACACAAATCAGCAATCAATAGACATAAATATTTTATATATTCGAATATCCTAAAAAAATGTATAAATAAATCTAAGAGACTCGCAAATATTAAATATATTCAAAATAGCAATAATAAATGTAAAGCAACGTGGTCAATAATAAAAAATTAAATAGGTATATTAAAAAGCGAAGCCACTATAGACTGCCTAAAAATTGACGACTCTGACATAGCAAATCCGGAAGATATATCCCAAATATTTAATATTTAAATGAAAAGTAGTATTAATAATGTAAATAATGGCAAAGGCTCTAATATTAAGAATAATTTTAACTTAAACACGATGTTCTGTCTCCCAGAGAGGCGAAAAGTGGATTGCAGAGGCCCGTCTGGCTACGTTGAATGTATGTGGGGCAATTAATGATAAAATGGATGAAGTATGCGATATGATGTATGATAGAGGAATAGATGTATTATGTGTAAATGAGACGAAAAGGAAGGGGAAGGATGTCACTGCACATGACATGTATACCGCATACTGTTCTGGTGGAGACGAGATAGAGCGGGTTTGCCAGGGAGTAGGTATCATCCTTTCAGAAAGAATGGGCCAATGTGTGAAAGAGTATGAATGTGTAAGCCCAAGACTGCTATGGATACGAATGAAAGTGGGCTTTAAAGAAGTTGCTTGTGTTAGGGGTCTACGCCCCAGACATGTCCAAGCCCACTTATATCCGAGAGCAGTTTTGGGAAATGGTAAGGATGGTGTTAATGAAGTGTAAGGGAAATGAAAATATTATTATGCTAGGAGATTTTAATGGAAGGGTTGGGGTGAGGATGAAAGGATATTGGGAACGTTTGGTGATGAAAGTATAAATGAGAATGGTGAAAGTCTCCTCACCGTATGTATGGAAAAGAATCTTTTTGTGACGTACACTTGCTTTCGCCACAAGATGATTCACATGTATACTTGGGGAAGAGGTGGCGATAGAAGCATGATAAATTTCATAATTGTGGATGAAAGATTGATAGCAGTGGTAGATACAAGGGTTTACCGGGGTTCTAACGTAGGAACGGATCATTATTTGATTTTATGCCGAATTAATGGTCTGTTCAGGCGTTGGCGCCATCGATCATCTGTGTCTACAACTGCGTTATAGCGTACTAGAACAGAGGGGTTACAAGATGAAGTTGAGAAAAACAAGTTCAAATGTAGACTGAAAGAAAATATAAGTGGTTTGGATGAATTATGTATGAAGGAGTTAGACTTGGAGAATGTATGGCAAAATGTAAAGAAAGGTTTAGTGGATGCAGTTACCGAAGTATGTGGTGTTAGTAAGAGAAAGAATGAAAGGAAAAATAATACGTTATGGTGGGATGATGAGATACGTATGGAAGTTAAAGCAAAGAAGAGAGCATGGCAAGATTTACTAGCAACAAAAGCTGGTAATTCTAGCGGTTCGAATGATGATATTGAAAGAAAAAAGGCAGTTATAGACATCTAAATAAGAGAGTAAAAGATGTAGTTTAAAAAAAAGCAAGAAAGAACGGATAAGAATGAAATATCGGATAACTTCCAGGCAAATATTAAAATGTTCTGGAAACTTATAAGAACTGCCAGGGGACATTCAAAACAGCCTATGATGAATGCTATAAGAGACGAGAATGGCTATATTCTGAATGATGAAGTTTTGAGTTTAAAGAGATGGAAGGAATATTTTGAAAGCGTGTTTATGAGTGAGGAGACAACGTGTGTACTAAGTGAAGTAGAAACTCCGAAAGAAGAGGAAAGTGGTAGCGAGATAAGTATAGATGAAATAATGAAAGCAATGAAAACCATGAAAGCAGGTAAGGCTGCCGGATATGATAGAGTTTCACAAGAAATGCTAAGGGCTGGAGAGGAAGTGGTGGCAGGCCTGCTGCATACCTTGTTTAATTTATGCTGGGAACTGAAGCGGGTACCGGTAGACTGGTGCAAAGCCGTGATAGTCCCAGTATATAAAGGAAGAGGGTCGCAGCAGGACTGTAAAAACTACCGTGGCATCAGCCTTCTTAGCATTGTGGGAAAACTGTATGCTAAGGTACTGATTAAAAGGGTCATGAAAGAAACTGATGCAAAAATTTGGGATGTGCAAGCGGAATTTAGAAAGGGAATGGGATGTAAAGATCAAGTCTTTTCCATGCGCACGATCGCGGAGTAATTTTTGGCCAAAAACCAAAAGGTTTTTTTTTTGCGTTCATTGACTTGGAAAGGGCCTATGACAGAGTGGATAGGAATGTGCTATGGCAAACACTGAACTGATTTGGGTTGAGCGCTGATTTGGTACAGGCATTGGAGTCCCTTTATTTAGTCCCCTCCCCGGGACTCTAGTGCTTGTGTTAGGATCAAAGGGGTCTACTCGGACTAATTTGACATCCATAAAGGTGTCATATAGGGCTGTGTGGCGTCCCCGTGGCTGTTCAACCTATTTATGGACAGTTGTTTGCAAAATTTGAAAGTTGAAGAAGGCGGATTATGAATGGGTGAGTTAACCGTCAAATGCCTTTTGTACGCCGATGATCAAGTTATTCTTGCGTCGTCGGCGGCCGAGTTGCAAATAATGGTTACATTAATGAACAGATAAAAGAAGGGGTATGAAAGTAAACGCAAGTAAGATGAAGGTTATGATTTTTGAAAGAGAAGAAAATAAAACGATTTGTGAAATAAGAATAGAAGGGGAGTTGATCGAGCAAGTAGATGAGTTTGTATATTCGGGCTGCGTATTTAGCAGGGATGGGAGATATGATAAGGATATAGAACGACGAGTGAATGCGGGAAATAGAGTAAATGGGGTCCTGCACTCTATTGTGAAGAGTCAAAATGTATCGAAAAAGGCACGTATGGCAATTCACAATGCTGTGTTGGTCCCTACTTTAACGTATTGTAGTGAAAGTTGGGTGTGCAGAAGAAGCACGAGAGTAGAATTAACGCATTAGAAATGCGGTCGTTAAGAAGTATGTTAGGGCTGAATCTGAATGACAGGGTAAGAAATTGTGTAATAAGAGAAGAGTGTGGTTTGCAAGATGATGTTGTGACCAGGATTAAGAAAGGAATGCTTTGGTGGTTTGGTCATGTGGTAAGAATGAAGGAGGAAAAAGTGACAAAGAAAATTTATTTTGCAGAAGTGAATGGCAGAGTTGGAAAGGGACGTCCTAGGCGAAAATTTATCGACCAAATTGGCGATTTATTGAAAACGGGCCAAATTAGGAGTACCCTTAACCGACGAGCATGTGAAGTAGGTGTATGGATGTGAATGAGGCGAGAGAGGTGTGTCAGGATCATGCCAAATGGAAGTCTGTAGTCTCTGCCTTCCCCTCTGGGTGACAGGCGTGAGTGTTTATGTATGTTAAACACGATGTTTCTGAAACCCATGTCAATAAATGAAGTAAAATTAGAGGTAATGGCCTTAAATAAAACCAACTATGTAGGCTGCGATGGTATAAATACACAAATATTGAAGACATGCATTGACGAAATAATTGATATATTGACTCATCTTGTTAATTTGTCATTCTCATCAGGAAGCTTCCCAGAAACATTATAGTTCTCCATTGTAAAGCCTATACACAAAAATGGCAAAAAGAACGTCGTTAGTAATTATCGCCCAATTACCTTGGTACCAACACTTTCAAAAGTATTTGAAAAGTCTATGTATAAAAGGCTACTAGAATTTTGCAATAAATTTAACATTATAAATAATAATCAATATGGCTTCCAAAAACATAAATCGACTAACTTAGCTATTCATCATCTTATCAATTCGTTGTTGACAAATATTAATGATAATTATTTGACTACAGGACTGTTTTTGACTTAACTAAGGCATTTGACTTCGTATCACACAATCTATTATTAAATAAATTGAAAAAAAAAATAGGAATAATGGGTATTGCGTTGCAGTGGATTGCTTTGTATATAAATAATCGTGCTCAATGTGTCACGATAACAAAATTGATCAATAAAGAAGTTAAAACATAACCAATACAATTTCAAGATAAATATTACAAAAATCGATGAAATCAAAAAAAAAACTAAGCTTTCAGGTGTTATTATAGACCAGAATCTGAACTGGAAAACACATATAGATGATGTTTGTAATAAAATAAACAAAGATTCATTCGCCCTCAACATAACATAAACATAAACACTCACGCCTGTCACCCAGAGGGGCAGGCAGAGACTACAGACTTCCATTTGGCACGATCCTGACACACCTCTCTTGCCTCCTTCACATCAATACACTTACGCATACATGCTCGTCGGTTAAGGGTACTCCTAATTTGGCCCGTTTTCAATAAATCGCCAATTTGGTCGATAAATTTTCGCCTAGGACGTCCCTTTCCGACTCTGCCATTCACTTCTGCACCATAAATTTTCTTTGTCACTCTTTCCTCACTCATTCTTTCCACATGACCAAACCACCGAAGCATTCCTTTCTCAATCCTGGTCACAACATCATCTTGCAAACCACACTCTTCTCTTATTACACAATTTCTTACCCTGTCATTCAGATTCAGCCCTAACATACTCGTTAACGACCGCATTTATACTGCATTTATTCTACTCTCGTGCTTCTTCTGCCACACCCAACTTTCACTACCATACGTTAAAGTAGGGACCAACACAGCATTGTGAATTGCCATACGTGCCTTTTTCGATACATTTTGACTCTTCACAATAGAGTGTAAGGCCCCATTTACTCTATTTCCCGCATTCACTCGTCTTTCTATATCCTTATCATATCTCCCATCCCTGCTAAATACGCAGCCCAAATATACAAACTCATCTACTCGCTCGATCAACTCCCCTTCTATTCTTTTTTCACAATTCGTTTTACTATCTTCTCTTTCAAAAACCATAACCTTCGTCTTACTTGCGTTCACTTTCATACCTCTTTCTTTTAATGATCCGTTCATTAATGTAACTATCATTTGCAACTCGGCCGCCGATGACGCAAGAATAACTTTATCATCGGTGTACAAAAGGCATTTGACGGTTAACTCACCCATTCTTAATCCGCATTCTTCAACTTTCAAATTTTGCAAACAACTATCCATAAATAGGTTGAGCAGCCACGGGGAAGCCACACAGCCTAGTCTGACACCTTTATGGATGTCAAACCAGTCCGAGTAGACCCCGTTGATCCTAACACAAGCACTAGAGTCCCTATAAAGAGACTCCAATGCCTGTATCAAGCCCGCCCTCAACCGAATAAAAAAGTGACATATAATAACGTCTGCTATGACTTACCGAACTTATGC
Organism: Parnassius apollo; assembly: GCA_907164705.1. Taxonomy (NCBI): domain Eukaryota; kingdom Metazoa; phylum Arthropoda; class Insecta; order Lepidoptera; family Papilionidae; genus Parnassius; species Parnassius apollo. The sequence goes on along the minus strand of CAJQZP010000288.1, from coordinate 10,710,558 downwards.
AGAGTCTAAACTTCGTTACGGACTGGTGATGTGGGGAAATAGTTTGGATTGGAATCGGGCAATCCTTGCGCAGAAAAAGTGTATTAGAGCAATCTGCGGAAAACGACCTGACGAATCGTGTCAGCCTCTATTTAAAGGTCTTGGAATACTGCCACTACCAGCATTATATATTTTTGAAATTTGTATTTTTGTACAGAGACACAAACATTTATTTGAGAAAGCTTGTGAGGTGCAGTTTAATCGCTTACATAGGGACCCACACAAGCTAGTACTTAAGGGTATAACAAAATCGCAAAAATACGGCAAAAGTTGAAAGCCTTCATGATTTTGGGACTACGCCGGTGGTAGGAGTACCAGAAAAAAGCGTTAAAACCGGAGGGAAGACACGTTTCAGCACAATTGGGGGGTTTCGTAGGCCCACTGACTTGTGGATGTGGGAGAGGTTTCGGCGCCTGTGTGAACTGCACTTCCGGAATGGTGATCACACGGGGGATGGTCGGCCCCATATCGAGAGTCGAGTTGGCGCAAAGACCTAGATTTCTCCTTTGGGTGTGGTCCAGTGAGTCGTCCTCCCTGTGCAGAAATGGAAAATATGGCTGCAGAAATTCCCCTGGACAGCCTTGGCGAGAGACCAGAATGCACGGGTTCCAGAAGGAAGAGAAACTGTTTCTCGCCATTCTGCCTATGTGCTCTGACTTTGCCTTGGCAATGACTCTTTGAAGGACCTAGATGCGGAATTATACTTCTTTTTTAGAGCGCGATATTTAAATCCCAGGACGTTGGTGCGATAGCCCAGGCTTGGTAGCACTCTTGCCTATCAGCATTATGCTATTTTACAGGGGCGACCAAACCATGGCTGAGATGCCTCCAATGTGCACCAGAGAAGCTAAAGTACTTACCCTGAAGTACCACATCAGAGACAGAATCCGCAACAACGTTGGGATCGTCCGAGGAGAAGCAAACCCGCCCCCAAGGGTAGGATGTAAAGAAAGACCGCATCCCATCCCAACTCGGCTGACCTATAATGCCAAATACGGCGGCAGCCTGCAGAATTCAACTGCGATTTCAGCGTGAGTGGCACCACACTCCGGACAAGACAATGGTCCGAGGAGTCTAAAGGGGCGTCGACGGAAATCTGATATCCGTCTGGGTGAGAGGTCAGTAGAAGGTCCAACAGGGAAGGTGCATGATCTTCCACATCCGGAATCCGCGTAGGCGAAGTATCTAGTTGTGTCAGACCATATGCCAAGGCAAAATCATGAACAGATCTCCCCGCATGGTCGGTTAAATGTGAACCAAGCCATTCGGCGTGATGGGCCGAATGGCTTGGTTCACATTTAACCGACCGAAAAAGTTAAAGTCGCCGAGGATCACGATCTCTGCGGAGGGGATCTGTTGTAACAGCGAATCTGTAGCTATTTGGACGTGTTCGAAGAGTCGGTCTGTTTCGGCATTACCGCTTTGGGACCTATAGAGGCACCCGTAGACGCGCGGATGGTCGTTGCTGTCTACGCGTAGCCAAAGGATGTACAGGTCCGAACCTTCAAGACTGCGGAGGCGTCGAGAACAGATGTCTTCTCTGACGTAAACGCAAACTCTATCCCGAGGCACAAAGGAGTGTTCCAGTTTGTACCCCGGGTAGGAGAGATACGAGACATCAGCCGGAGAGGACACTTGCGTCTCGTTCAGAAAGAGCAATTCCGGCTTCGCCGTCTCGAGATGGTAGTGGACGGCGTTTATGTTAGAGTGAAGTCCCCTGATAGTGCAGAAATTCACGGATAAGCGTGGCAGGGTCGCCTTGGTCTTGTTGCTCCGTTTGCCCCGAGCAGCTGTAGTCTTAAGCGGAATTTTATATTATTTTATAATCATCTTGATTGTGCAAGACGCAAAATACTCAGACTGGTGACGGGGAACAGCATGAAAGAGAAGAGACTGACTGTTGCGATTAAGATAATTCTTCCCTGCCACGAGACTGGTCAATGTTTAGGAGTGTTTTTTTTTATTTTATAAAGGCGTTAGTTTATAGAGAAAAGCGTTATATAATAATACATTCTGTATCGTGGAGGCGTTTACATACATAAATTGTACACGAACTAACATCTAGATGAAAATAATCATAATTTACAGGCCCTTAAGATAATCCATATAAAGTTCGAAACCAGGTACACAATACCGCATCTAAATATTTACCCGCCGTAATACTGAGCTGTTAAACCATCCGTTTTACAGAATATGATGAAGAAAAGAAAGAACGAGATAATGGTGTAAATCTATAAAGTATGTTAGATACTTGCATGGAGAGTTGCGTGTACGTGTAGAATATATGGAACGATAACGAAATTCTTTAGTCAACAGTGTACAATAAGAATATGTGGATATAAATTTATCCACATAAAAGACATGATTTATTCAAATGTATACACAGTTCCAAATTGAAATTTTCAGTGAATTACTACAGTTGTTTGTAAAACGCTCCCGAAAACGAAGATAGACGATAGTCCTACCGATACCTTTGGGACCAAAAGGAAATCGATCCCACTGAAAACAAAAAAAAATTACAATATTAAATTAGCTTTATTCACGCTCTATCATGTTAGTACAGCCTAATAAACAATACTTAAACATAAAAGGAGCAGTGACATTTCAAATACCTAACATCAGCTAATAAGGGGTTAAAATACGCGTGAATCCAAATTCTCGAGGCCTGCAGCCCGCTGCTAACACAGCACACGAGTTGGTCCAGTGTCGACAGCGCGTGTGTGAAAGGGAAGGGTATAGTGAGCGAAGTACAGTAATACCCAATGCATTCTTTCGTACGGAGCTAGATAAAACAGTTCAGCGTCCGCGCGTTTATTGACCCTTCAATCAGCTGGTACTATTTTAATTTATACTGCTGGTTTTATTTTTCAGTATTGTAATGAATTTTTTATGAAATTATTGCTTTATTTAGTTGTACTAACATCATGAAGCGTGAATAAAGCTAGTAAAATGTTGTAACAAAAAATGATTTTTTTTCAATGGGATCCATTTTCTTTTGCTCCCAAGTCCAAAGGTATCGTTGGTACTATCGTCTCTTTTCGTTTTCGGGAGCGTTTAAAAAATACCCTGCATATATAAAGTAAACTGAGTTCGTTTATGCTACAAATTGAATTTTTAATGATTGTATCACTTAGTTACGAGGGTTGAATTTGGTCAAGCGTAATAATGATAAGCAACTGTATCCGTCAATTTTAATTCAAATCTTCAAAAAATAAACATTTTTTTATATTTATTTAAAACTTGCTTTTACCTACCACATCATCCGCGGTGAACACACTTAAAATAAACCGTGGATCTTTAATAGTAGTATTTGGGCAAAAATGTCACTATCTAAATTACTAAAGAATCTTACTATTACCTTAAAAAATATGCACGATACTGAAAAACGTTTAAATTAAAAAATTAAATACCTATAAACTCACCGAAAAAAGTCTTAAGTAACATTTATACCATTTTGCAACAAAATTGACTAAAGACCACTGCAGGTTTTTTTTTTTAGTTCGACGTGAACGATGCCGTAGGTAAGAGCTAGTTCAATGTAAATAAGCTAAAAGAAGATTTGCTCTGAAAAATATTATATTTAACTTTATTTAAGGTTATAGATGTTATTTCTACTTAGGTCCTGTAGTTGTGTACATAACATTTTACTGTCTATTTATATTCATGTCAGGATATCAGTATCAGTGTAACGTGATCCTCTGTTTTATTATTCATTACCTCTTTCTTGTTTTACAGACTCTGACAAAAAAAAAACTTAAATCTGGGAAAAGAAATACTGGTTTTAAAACCAAAATCATAAGAACAGAGTGAACACATACGCCGTGTAGCAACGGCATAAGAGAACCAACTACTATAAAATATCATCTCCGGGATGTCTTACCAGGCGACAGAGAGAAACTGATACAGGTGATCGGCAGCAGCATTATCCTAATAACAGCTCAAAACAATAAAAAGCTGTGTTTGCTAATCCGTATGCTAGGCGTGACAATTTTGGCAAGTAACACTGAAGTGATTTATTTGTGAGGCATATGCTAAGCAGTGAACTTTGATACGCTGCAATGATGATGATGATGGCAGCATAGCATAGCATGTAGAAAATGTACACCTCATCAAGTCAATGTTATTGACTTGATGAGGTGTACATACATATTAATCACCCATAAAGTTGTTGTTTCTAATATGTGAAGGATCTTAATTATGAAGTAATTGACTTTTATAAGATATCGTCGGGTGCCATTAATGGCAGATAGATTTTCTTAATAATAACGCACTTCTGTGTATCGGGTGCGTTAATGAAAACTAACATCAAATCTATTGTTGGTCAGATAATCGTTAATGCGATGTAAGTAAATTTTCCGAAAAATGGGGAAAAAAGAGGAAACCACATCGCTGACCCGAGGTGAAGGGCCAACCCAAGCTAGCCAAACCGAGTGGGCTTGACTAGCCCACTTCGGATATGTGTTCGTGAGCTGTAACGAGATGTTGAGAAGGTGGTAGGTGTAGAGGAGTTTCCTCTACACCTACCACCACAGCCTAGTTGGAATCCCAGACGGAGAAAAGTGTTGGTATGGTGATGCGCTACTCACTCTATCCTCCGCAACTTGGCGGAGATGCAACACTGATGTAATTGTGGTAGGGCCGTAAGGGAATGGAAATGTTTAAATTACGATGCGCCACTCTCCCTACCCTCTAGGGATGAAACTTTGTTGGCGGCGGAACTATAGCCCAGGTCCGCTGCAGCAGTCAGAAAAGCTGATGCCTCCGAGTACTATTTTTTTACTGGCCCCATAGCCTCCAGCAGGTGTAGAGATCTAGAGCACCTTACCTAAAAAGAGATGGAGGAAAATATGTTCTCTCTCAAGAAAGAGTCGCCATAGAACGGTCAGCGCTGGTGTCGTTGCGGATTTATGCGAAATCATTACCGTGGCTCTGTATATATGGCGAAGTTGAAACAACATAAGATCTTAGTCGGTGCGAGTTTGATTTAACCCATCTTTGCCACCGCGTGGTATGCGTAGGGGTTACCCCTAAAATAAGAGATGGAAAAACCTGACGGAGCATCCTAAACCCAGCCTTACAGAATCCCCATATCGGTTTTCTTTATTAAAATAATTTCTTCCTAGTTTTAATATTTATATTTGACCGAGGTAAATATTATGTTCTTAGACAACTTCAAGTATCTCACCATCGACAGTAATTGGATCTAGGATGACGTGACCGAAATTTCAAAAATATTTTGTATTTAAAGCAAATTGAGTCAAATAGAAATACAAATACAATATAATTTTAAAAACGTTCGGTTTTTAGAAAAATTAATTACATTACCTTCTGAAAGTACACCTTTAAGCTGAAAAAATGTTCAGTTCTGGCTTAAGAACTAAAAAGAATTAAAAATTTACAAGCTGCGCTTTAAGTTAGGCTTTCAATCAATTATTTGTAATAAAATTAGTAAATAGTATTTGTATTTATTTTAAAAGAATTGATTTAGCTATAATCATTACAGGCCATCACAACTCCACTGATGAACATAAGTCTCCCTCGAGAAGAGCCACAGTTATATTATAACCGTATTATATAATACGGTCCTAATCAACCTGCAGTCATCGATTACCTGCATCTCTTATCAGGCCATCAGCCTATCTAGTTGGGGGCTGAATTACTCGCTTTCTGGTACCTTATTTTGAATATAGTTGTAATTTTGTTTGTAACAAATAAAAGTAACCAATTTCATCAAAATGTTAGAAACCTACACTATTTTATATTTTTTGTACAAAAATGACAAAGAACTTTTTAGATGTTTCACTCCCTCTGTATTTGGTAATATTATTCATTATTAAACTGACAACGGGGAGTCTTCAGTTTACAAAGCGTCGGCGTCAAGAAATATTCTATCGGGAGTGAACTTTGTTTAATTCGTAAGTTTGCGAATACTGCTAGAAGCGATAGATAGTTTGGAACAAACCTACCAAATAACCCATTTCAGTTTTGACAATTTTTTTTTATATAGGAGGTAGAAACGAGCATGCGGTTCGCCTTATGGTAAGCGTCGATTGCCGCCTATGAATAACCAGTGAAATTAAAGATGGTTTGCCTGTATTTTAAAAAGGAGTAATCTTGTTTATTGAAGATAGACTATTTCACAAAAAATTAGGTCGTGAAAGAAATCTTCTAGTAAATCGAACAGGTTTAAACCGCTAAGCATCAAGATGAGTTTGAGAAACAAAAAATGGCAAACAAGTTAGTATAAACTCATGACTTGTCAGGTTGTAGTTTCTAGATCGTAATATTTTCTATTGAAAACATAATTCAATCCCTGATCAACAACGTGATCACGCAACTGTGTTTCTAAAATCTTTATTCAACCACGTTAAAAGCACGTGAGACCTTTCTTGTTAAAATATTAATTACATGTACATCAATTGCGTAAATTGTGTTACAGAGCTAATCCAAGTTAATCGTACGTTATCAATATAATACAAGGTGTCTCAAAAGAAAGTTCACATTTAAATCTTTTTTTTAAAAGAAAAGTCTTAGCTTTATTGAAAAAATGTTTATTTTATATTGAAGTACACTGTTTGGGAATTTATTTTTTAAAAATCACATTGTCCAAATGTAAACCGTTGCGCTCTCGGCATTCATTTAGTCGGGCACTAAAATTGCCTATGACAGCTCGGCAGGTAGTCTCCGTGATGGCTGCCATTTCATGACGGATATTTTCTTTTAATTGTGCCAGGGAAGTCGGTTTATTAGCGTAAACTTTTGATTTGACATAACCCCACAGGAAAAAATCCATAGGCGTTAAATCGGGACTCCGTGGAGGCCAATTTATGTCACCTCGCCAGGAGATTAATTTGTTCGGAAAAATTTCTCGAACAAATTAATCTCCCTGGCAGAGATCTGTTGGACGTGTGTGAAGTTGCTCCATCCTGCTGGAACCATGTTCTTTGGTTGTAACCAGGAAAGTTTTGCAGTTGGGGTACGAAAAACTCGTCTAACATCTCCACATAACGCTCTGAATTCACTGTGAGTGTGCGTCCCCTTCCATCTTCAAAAAAGTAAGGGCCGATAATTCCTCGCGCCGACATCGCTGCCCATACGGTGACTTTGGGTGAATGTAGCGGTTTCTGATGTTTTTGTTTTGGGTTGGTTGCACTCCAGTAACGACAATTTTGCTTGTTTACATGCCCATTCAGGTGAAAATGGGCTTCATCGGAAAACAAGATGTTGGTGAACGTTGGAAAGCGCTCAATCATCTGATTTACAAAGGCAAGCCTCTGACCAGCATCTTGAGGCTTCAGTTCTTGCACTAACTGAATTTTGTACGGGTGCAGCTTTAAATCTTTGTGTAAAATGCGGCATAATGAAGATCTGTGCACATTTAAAGCAACAGCACGCTTCCGAATCGAGAGGTTTGGATCATCTCGAATAGACTGAGTAACACTGTTCACGTTTTCGGCTGTTCTTGATGTTCTTGGTCGCCCAGATTTTGGTTTCTCCAGAGTTGACCCAGTCTCTTCAAACTTCTCAACCCATTTTGCAATGAGGCGAGTGCTAGGCGCATCATTTAAGTGACGAATATGTCGAATACTGCAGAATTTTCTACGCGCTACAGTCGCCGAATTACCGTTTTTGTAAAACTCACGTACGCACAACGCACGGTCCGCACCAGAGAAACGCTCCATAGCGACTAAATTCCCAAGAGCCAGACTACCGACTGACATACCCCCCGCGCCCCTCAGAATAGTTGCTTTCGCGTAATAAGATAAGCAAATGTGAACTTACTTTTGAGACACCTAGTATTTGTAAAATAATGTTTGGGGAATAAGTTACATAATTAGTTCTTTAATGAGTATTAAATGTTTATAGTATATATGATAAACAGTCGTGCATACACAACGAGATATATCGGAAATCAAAGATCTTTCTTGCCATTTCCGCACTGGACAGTTTGCATTCAAATTCATATTCTAATAATTTATTTTCATACAGTTAAATTATGTTTATATTTTCTTTAATGACATCATTTTATCTCGGATGAACTAGTTTCCTTGCTACTCAAGACTGAAATTTATATTCACATACTCATATAGAGCTATCTCAATTAGTAGAGCTTAACTCTGCAAACGGACTTGGTCTTGCTTAGAATCTTAATTATAAGGAAATTCCGATATTAAAAAATATATAAGATTTATTTTAAATCTGTTGCATATCTAACGCTTTATATGACACTTACGCTAATTGAAAACATATTAAATTGCTTTTCCATAAATCTCCGTTGGGCATTCTTTCTTACTCGTAGTACGCAGTGTGATATACGTAGTATGAACAAGGCCATCTCTGTTTATCAGATATTTATTTGTGTTCGCAATAGAGTGTGCATTTTAGGGGTAAAAATAAGGTATTTAAATTGGTACTAAGGAATGTTTTTCAAATTTGTTATAATTTACGAGATTCAATTAAAAATATTTTGATGTGTACGTCAAAAGTACAGACAGTCAAATTATGAACCTCGTCCTTTTCGGAAGTCAACAAAAAAATCGGGGTGTGGCTGTGTCGTGGACACGGTCGGGTTTTTTAAAGTGACTTAACGGGTAATCTTGATTATGATGGTGATACCGCCGCCGATGGTGTAGTTGCAACTATTTGTCTGCGCTTACCGGTGTTACAATATGATCTCAAATTGGAAGCTTTTGCTGGACTGTAGCAGCTTCGGTGTGATTCCTGTAGCCGATTAGGGTATTGTCGGCGACAAAGGATATTATAATACATTGTGTATTATAGTATTCTATCTGTCTACTGTTGTATCTGTCACGATAGCACTGCTGTTATCTGTGTCCGTGATGTGATTTATGTTAACATTGAACGCCTGATCATCGTCCAATTGACGCGGTAGCTGATGCACCATTTTATGCAAATTGACGGGTACGTTAATGACTTGTCCGATGTTGCCGTAGCTGGCATAGAAACGGAACCGACGAATCTGTATGAATAGTATGTAGATGCGGTGATACTAGACTTGCACTGATTGGATGTAATGCAGGCAATTTCATACCAAATGTTTTATATACGCAATTGATAGATTTTGGCAAAACATGATGATTGGGACTCAAACGAACGTCGAAGCTTCTCTAAGATATAATAATACCAAACAGTAATTATGTTAAGCTACAAACGACCTCAAAACGACGGCGATCCCCCCTCCGTCACATGCGATGCTTCATAGGCCTGACTTAACGTAACCAATTCTATCGTCCTTTAGCTACCGATTGGTGTAATTAAACGTTGGATATAGATGGTAGATAAGTAGCTGCGACACCAAACACTATCCCCAAATTTTGTTATCATTAATTTTTTGAATTGCCTCTCATCATGGAAGCAAGTTTATAAGACGTATTTACGTCAAAAACAATAAACAAGTCCTATTTGTCACATATTTTATATTATATAAACAAAAGTGTTGATTAAAACTACTTTTACAGATTTTTCGCGTTTAATTTACCCACCGTGTGTTGGCGATAGCGCTCGCAGGTTTTATTTAATAATTTATGAACGCTGCTTTGTGGCGTTACTTGGGGGAGGCCTATGTTCAGCAGTGGACTTGTGAAGGGCTGTAATGATGATGATGATGAAACGGTAGAGTTTCACTCCCACAGAATGCAACATACTCGTAACAACAAGTAGCTTAACATCCATTCAAAAGCATTTTATTTCATTTTATCTCCTCAGTTTCAAGGCACTCCCCTTGTTGACTCAGCCAGTATCGGAATCCTCGGCGTTGACATATCGAGTGACGTGCAGTTTCGTGGTCACTTGGAAGAGAAGGCCAAATTGGTCTCTAAAAAGCTTGGCGCGCTCATCAGAGCGGGACAGTATTTCATGCCGGCACACCACCTGCAACTTTACAAAGCGCAGGTTCGGCCGCATATGGAATACTGTTCCCATCTATGGGCTGGGGCTCCCCAGTACCAGCTCCTTTCACTTGACCGCATCCAGCGCAGAGCGGCTCGAATCGTCGACAACCGAGTGCTTTCCGATCGGCTCGATTCACTGGCCCTGCGATGAGATGTTGCATCTCTTTGCATTTTCTTTCGCATATACCATGGAGAGTGCTCTGAGGAATTGTTAGGATTAATCCCAGCCGCCAAATTTCGTGAACACACTACGCGGCAAACGTTCCGATACCATCCACACCATCTGGATGCTTGGCGGTCCACCACTGTACGTTTCAAAAGGAGTTTTATTCCGCGTACGACCTCTCTATGGAATAGTTTACCACCGGCGACTTTTCCGGACCGATACGACCTGGGGACCTTCAAGAGAAGAGCTCACTCCTTTTCTAAAGGACTGGCAACGCACCTGCAATTCCCCTAGTGTTGCGGTTGGTCATGGGCGGCGGTAGTCACTTAACATCATGTGAGCCGCATGCTCATTTGCCCCCTCTTCTATAAAAAAAAATTATTTGAACTTAAATTAAATTTTATCGTTCGATATTACATGAGGTTGCATGCTAGGAGCGATACTATAAAAAATTCATATTTGGCTGTGATAAAATAGTGTACACGTTGAGTATTTAAAACAACATAATTTAAGGTGACATTAATATATACATATAAAATATTTATAATGACACAATAGTATGAAATATTTAATTTAATAAAAAAATAGAACTAAAACTTAAAACTATCACAAACCTTGCGGATTTTTTCAAGAACTTGAAGATTGTGTCAAGAACGTTGGCTGCATTTTCGTGCAAGAAAAGAACCATTGCTTTTGTCGCGATTACGGAGAATCGCAGACCGACTGTCCATAATGCCATCGACATTTTTCTGAGACTCACATTTGAGCCAATTATTCAGTTCAGTCGTCTCTAATGCTGCCTCAACTTAAATGGAGTAAATCTGAGATATAAGGCCACTATTTTAATTTACTTCTATTTATAACGATTATTTACATATTATATTGTCATAATAATAATGATGGGCTATTACTGTAGTTTAGTGCATTCAAATCTCGTAGTAATGACCTCGTAATTAAAAGGTTTGTAAGGTTTTGTGACCTGCTTAGATGAACTCCTAGAAAGGAAAGGAATCCTATCACCTAGTAGTGAAGTTAGTTTTATTTAACTCTTTAAGCGCCATGAAAATCCCATGCAGTCGCATGCCCCCGACAAATCCCGAGCGGTCGCATGCTACCGCACCCACCCACAGTACTTAAAACCATTAAAACGTATATGTAGATACTACTTTTCTGTGAAGAAGCTGAGCATTATAAAACCTATACAAAATTCTCTATCTGGTGGTATAAACAAAAGTTAGGTTTTACTTCATTACAAAAATATTTTATTGTATTTTGATAACAAAAAAAAACATACCCAGCGAATGTTGACCGCGTGAAAATCACAATTATTTGAATATATTTTACTCGAAATTATTTACGTAATTACGTAATAAATTATATTCACACAAAAACGTTTATTACAATTTTAAATAAAACACTATACACAAACACAGATAATGGTTTTAGTATACTAAAGTTATTATCTGTTTCGGCTTTTACGAGGTTGTCGTCATACGGAATAGTAATGTCGACCAAAAATATCCTTGACTGTGCCCGGTCCATCAGCACAATATCAGGCTTATTCGCAAGAATTTATTATTATATTTTTTACCAACATAATTCATGCAAATTACTTACAAATGTGTACGGATCTTTATCTGACATAATTATTATTATTATTATATCAATTTTATGGATTTGGGCGTGGCGATCTCGCGAGTTTAGTGCTTTTTCTTAATCTCAAAAGTGCCCAAAGTGCCTAAAGAAGTTTTCATTTCAAAAACTGCGGTTGCCAAGGGCTTTCGATAGTATGGCAATGTGAGGTATATTGAACGATGATAGGTAATAAGAAACGGATCCCTTCCCTTGCGACCCCGCTATTTATGTCTACGGTGGCAACCGTAATAACAGTGGGGCAGAGGTTGCTAAAAATCTCCGGTAAAGTTTCGGTTGGCGGTCTAGAGAACTCAACTCGTCACAATAGGGTATTTTACACCATGTAAAATAAAATAATATATTTATGATAGATTTTGTAAAAAGCAAACAAGAAATTTTGATTTATATTTTTAAAAGTACGTTATAAATTTAAAATTTTCATATTAGGAATATTTTTTCGTCTGTTCCTCAAATCTGCAAAACTCTGTCGGCCATATTAAATTATGCCATGACGTCACTGATCCAGCCTAAGGATATTTGTGTTCTGTGTCACTGATTAAGAGAACTAACTAAGGTGCTTGTTATTTCGAAAAGAATTTAGTTATAATTACGATTCTTTAGATTTATTCCGAATTTTATTGAAAAGGCATCATGGAAGACGAATTCGTAAAAACAGAAAGTATTAATCTACCAAGGATAAATAAATTGACGGTGGCAAACATTTTTGCATGCAATACAATTTTTTGTTCTGCCGAGTTGAGGAATGTTAAAACAGTGTAAGTACCTATTACCAACTTTTGTTTACACAAAAACACAATACCAGGTCAGGGTATATTTTGATAAAACATAGTTTAGTAGCTATCTTAGTTTAGTTTATCTATAATTACAATAATTAGCAATCATTAGTCATAATATCTAAGTTAACGTAATTTATGACAAAATATGACTTGCGATACTTTTCACCTCATGACGTTTTGTCTTGGATTAAACGATAGTTAAATAATCATACTTACGTCAAAATTATCTTCAGAGAAGTATAGTTTAGATTTTGCAGACAATGTCTTCGGGCCTCTTCTTGCCAGTCTTAACCAAGTATTTCTCATATTTAAAACATTTAGCACTTTAACCCATAACTTTCAAGGCGTTCTTATGCTCGTATTTTTTGCATTCAGGCACAACACAATAATTAGATAATAACTTATTTGATGAAAAATAAAAAACATTAAAAAGTATAATATTCCTTTGCAAAATCGGCAGACATGACGACTGAAACGTCATGAATTGAACAACATGGCGGCTAGCGTTTTCACGCGAAAATTTTAAACGACAGATTAAAAGTAATTTTTATGGCACTATTCGGTTTTAAAAAATATGTAAAAATTACAGTGGTTCATTATCACTCTAGGATTTAGTTAAAACAATTTTTGAAAATGGGTAAAATACCCTATTTACGCAAAAACCCTAAGGACTGACGTGAATATTCTGGAGCTAGAAGAAGAGATTATCTGAGGTTCGAAGAGAGGGAAGGTAGTCCTGGAATACAGCAACTTGTTCTATCACCGGGACCTATTCGTACTACAACCATACAAGTTATTTAGCTGCAGTGTACTAAAGTCTATTGGTCGTTCATAGTAATAAAACTGAAAATCAAGGAAAATATAAACATGTTACAGTATTTAAATATATATCATAGTCCTTTGAATATCTTGAACAAGGAATTCTCCTGGAAATGGGCGCTCTTCGAAACTTAGTGACAAGTTTTACGGCTGTAAACTCCGATAATAGGAGGACTTAATTGATGGCTTAAGTTTATCGTTTGGGAATTTAATTAGGACGACTCAATTAGGTACACCCAATACTGATATTATGTACCAGGGTGGTCTAAAAAGTTTCCGACCTCAACGTAAAGATGGCAGTACTCGTAAATAAAAGCGAGTGAATATTTTTTTATTTTTAGTTGTGCATCCTTTGCCAGTTACTCTCGAAAACTCAGCCATTTTGGACGCCTATTTGTTACTTGACAGTCGATTGAGTGAGTCAATGAGTGTTTTTGTAAAAAAGAAAAAAATGAGTATCGACCTGTAATAAATTTTTTGTTTTTGAAAGTAAATACGCCTACGCAAATCAAAATGAGTTGGAAAAGTTAGAAAGAAATCCTGTTTCACCATGACAGAGTGCCATCTCACACCTCAACGGTTACCATGGCGAAAATCCACGAATTACGGTTTGAACTTACTTGACCATCCGATCTGGCCCCAAGCGAACTTTTGAGATCTCCCACCAAAAAATTGCGCTTGGAGGACAAATATTTTCCTTAAGTGAAGAGGCAATTACCTTTTTGAACAATTATTATAAAGAGAAAACGCCGGATGGGTAAAAGAGACGGGAAAATCGCTGGGAGAAGTATGTAGAGTGACAAGGAAAAAATGTCTTGTGTTTTATTTAGGCCCAAAACTTTTCAGATCACCCACGTAAATATATGATACTGTAACATAAAGAATAAAATTATTTTGTTACTCCATTTATTATATGAAAAATATGATTCAGTTTCTTAATAAGAAATACTTATTTAACCAGAGAGCAAATGCTGTTTTTTAAATTTCACTCATTCATTCTATCTACCCTATTAAATTCAACTACAGAAAAAAGGTATTTTATAAAGACTGCCAAAAGGATTTGCAATAATTAGTTATGAATAACTTTCCACATAGATGATGTTGCTCAGGATCGTGTTATGTGGCGTTCGTTGTGGAAGTAGTATGTTCAGAGGTGGTTCATATTATGAGAACTGCAAGGGTTGTTCAATAGATTTCTATTTAGTTACTGCTTATAATATATCCAAATGATAAGCAGTCTTCAACTGTGTCTTTCAATATAACAAAACTATTTTGATTCTATGTAAATTTATTAAAGAAAAATTAATTCGTATTAGTATATAATTGGTCTTCATTAGCAACCTTTTATTACCTTAATTTGTTTACTTAAGCGCCCTTAAGGCGCTTAAGTAAACAAATTAATTATGAGTTAGGGGAGCGACCGAGAATCAGATTAAGTAATCAATTCTACCAATTTACTGAGTAAAACCTCTAAGAAATTATTAAAGAAATTTGAGAACTTAGACTTGGATTATATATGAAATTATTATCTGCAGATATAATCATGTTGGATCAGAGACTGTCCTGGTACCCACAGCTTAAGCAAGTTGCCGGAAGAGTCAGAAAGTTGATTTGGGTCTTTAGAACACTAAGGCATGTGGTTTCAGGTAATAATAAAAAAAATAGTGACCGGGAAACATCAAGAACAATTCTGAATGAGATATATATTTATATATATTATATATATATAAATATACCCTACGATGCAAGTAAAAAAGGAAAAAGAAGAAAAAATAACGTGGCTTCAGTACTCAAAACTAAAACTAAGTTTGCTAGTACTCAATATAATAGTCGCTCGTCTCAAATTAATATAATTATAAATGAAAATGAAAAGATAAATATATACATAAATATCAATAAAATAAAATAAATACAAAAATACATAAATAAATGAAAGCCCAACCAGATGGAAGCCCTCGGCAGGGGAGACCAAACGGCCGAGGGTTAGGGGGAAAGGGAAAGAAACCATCGGACGATGCGGGCAGTATCAAGGAGCACCGCCTTCTGAATTTGAGCCCGGAGCGGTCCGTCACGGAGTCCCAGTCGCCTCAGATGACCAGAGAGGCTAACTGGGATTAGCCCATTCGCAGAGACGACTACAGGAATAATTTCGGTCGGCAGACCAACTCACATGTCGGTCACCTCGGCCAGGTCCAGATATTTTGATTGCTTATCTGTTTCGGCTTTCACGAGATTCTCGTCATACGGGATGGTAATATCGACCAAAAATATCCTTGACAGTGCCCGGTCCATCAGCACAATATCAGGCTTATTCGCAAGAATAGTCCTGTCTGTGATGATGGCCCGGTCCCAGTAGAGCCTCTCGCGGTCATTTTCGAGCACGGCATTTTCCAGCAAGTACTTGTAATACGGCAATTTCCGGTCCACGAGACCGTATTTCAGAGCGAGCTCCTGGTGTAGAATTCTGGCTACTAGGTTGTGCCTGTGCAAGTACTCAGAGTTAGAAAGCGCCGAACAACCGGAGATGACATGCCTAAGCGACTCACCGGGATGGCGACAGGCTCGACAGACGTCGACGGTGCCATCCTTTAGGATGTATCTCCGATAGTTGTTGGTCTTAATAACCTGATCCTGTATTGCACATTTCGAGTGCTAAGGATAGAGGGGTAAGCCCTTTATCACTAGAAATTACGTAATTATAGAATGGATCATCCGATCTCGCCAGGAAGTAATCACGGAGGCTGCACACTTCGCGATTATGCATGGTGAGCGCGCTCAGAAAACCACGCCTACCATGCTTACGCGGCAAGTACAGCCTCATTACCGACGATCTCGTATGATGCATCCTATGGGACGTCATGGTAGTGCGGACTTTTCTATCCAGGGCGTTAAGTTCGGTCTGAGTCCACCTGAGTACGCCAAAGGTATATATGAGGACAGGCATGACCCAACCGTTATATGCGTGTGTCTTATTCACGCCGGACAAAAGGCTGTTAAACATTTTGGTCAAGCGTGCATAAAACATATCGCAAACTGTCTGTTTCATACCAGCCTCATCGATACCGATGTTCTGTGACATACCCAGGTATCGGTATGTTTCAGCCTCGGAAAGGGTCTTTAAGTTGACGGACATAGATAAATCTATGCCCTCAGAGTTAGCAACCCTTCCCCTTTCAACATGAAGGACCGCACACTTATCCGTCCCCAGCTCCATTCCAATAGAACTGCTAAATTCACAAGTGATGTTTAGCAGCTCCACAAGATGGGAGCGACTGGAGGCGAATAACTTGAGGTCATCCATATAGAAAAGGTGGGTCACTTTTGTTCCTCCTCTCCGTAGCTGAAATCCTCTCCCAGAGCCCTCCAGTAAGGTACTGAGAGGGTTCAGAGAGAGGAAAAACCAGATTGGACTCAGACAATCGCCCTGAAAGATACCCCTTCTTATCTTTATGTGGTTCTCCGCAGCCATCATCCGCTCGCCCAGATAACAGAGGATTGTACTCCACTGCCCCATACACTGCTCGAGGAAGTCTCTTACTGTACAGTCAATCTTGTACAGCTCGAGGACCCTCTTTAGCCATGTATGGGGCACCGAGTCGAATGCCTTTCTGTAGTCTATCCAGGCGGCGGAGAAGTTCCGGCGGTTGCGTTTCACCACTTTGCCAATGACCGCGTCAATGATGAGTGGTTCCTTGGTTCCACGACCACCGCCCCGACATCCATTTTGAGCGCGTGACATCACCTGATTTAGCTCCAGGTGACGAGTGATTCTCGCGCTCAAAATGGATGTCAGTGTCTTATATATAGTGGGTAGACACGTGATGGAGCGGTATTTTCTCGGGTCTGTGGTATCCTGATCTTTAGAAACCAAGTGAGTGATCCCGGTAGTGAAGAGGCTCGGGAGCGACTTCTGATCGAGAGCCTCTTTGATACTGTCGGGCGAGCACAGCGTGACACACTACGAACCCCTGCAGCCAGTAATGATGCAGCCCGGCAAGCCCCGAACTTTTCCAGTTCGGGGCCCTACGGACCGCCTCAGACACGTCTTCCGGCGTTATGGTGACGGGGTCCATAGGCGTAACACTTGCACTTTGGCTCGCCACAACTTCCATCCAAGGGCCCTCGCTGTGGTTTACGGGCTCTGACCACAGGCCACGCCAAAATGCGACAGTGTCAGCCTGATCCGGTCCTGGGCCCGCTCCACATACCTCTGGTCGCTCCAATGATTTATAGAGCCTCTTCTGATCACTCTGGAAGAGACGATTCTGGTTGAACCGCCTTGACCTCTCGCTAAATCGTCGAATCCGCTTCCCCCAAGCAGCGATTTTTTGCTTCAGGTCATCTATGCGCTCCGTTAGTTTCTGCGTGATATCCGGCTGGGACAAACTGATATTTGTCCCAGCAAACGCCATTCTAACGGTGCGCACAACTCTCGTTCTATTATTACCCGACCTGAAGCTTGTCAGTCTGCTGATAAGGGCCGTTGCCTTTGCGATACGGTCCTCGATCCTTTTTCTCCAGGCTAGGATGTCACTACCTTGTTGAGTAGCACGTCCAGCCATGGGAAGTTTGGCGCCAATAATACGGCATACTGCCAGTGCGGTGCCAAAAAGAATTGAGTCCGTCTCGCAAAGGTCCCGGCTGGCTTCCTAATAGGTCACCAGCATTGGGTTAAGAGCCTGCACGACAGCCCGATTTGGCTTGCTAAGGGGTATGCGCGGAAGTCGCGGTCGATTTTCGAGAGGCATGCTGCGCGTTTCCAGCATTGACTCTTCCAATATGCTCCTCATTTTCTCTAGTTCGCGGGGAACTATTCCATCATCGTCTGAATCAACCACAAATGAAATATTGACGGCAGCGTCCACATTTGCAGTTTGCTGCGCAATTAGTGGCGCCGCATTCCCAGCCGTAGCATTTCCATCCGATGAGGGAACAGCCTCACGTCGTAGACGTTCGAGTTCGGCGTCACCAAATATGTTGGAGCGCAGGATGTACCGAACTCGGTCTGCCAGGTTTTGCTCAGTGACGGATAGAGATGGCTCCAGCTCTGCAAAAAAGCGATGCATCCGAGGCCGATATGCCAAACATCCGGTTTCTTCCCCTTTTGCCCTAAAGACAGCCCGCAGTGAGTTTGCGTTCATTGTTTGTGACCAACGCATGCGACGTGCTCCACCAGCGGCGGGTGCCGCTTGCTGAGTCCGAGAAGACCCAGCCGACACCAAGCCTTCTGGTGAGGATGATGGATGCGGAGGGCTGCTAGGTGATCGTACAGCTTCTCGCGCTCGGCTGGCGGCCCGTATGCTGCCGCGTCCAGCGCCAGCTCCAGACGCGCCCCGGCGACCCCCAGGGCTTACGGGACCCCTTTGGCTAAGACTGAAATTAGCTTAAAGAATATTTAGTATGTTATTATTTACTTTATTAAAAAACTAAACATGAATTGTACAATTAACGACTCTAAAGTATTTGGGCATTATCTACCAGCCTACCACGAGGTAAAATAAAAAACAAATGATAGTGCCTTTAAAAATATTGAAAAAGATCTATCGTTCCATGTGCATAATATTTGGTAATCAACCGCCTCGTTGATCCAGTGATGGTAAACGTAACTGCTTATCATGTCGTTCCGAGTATATATACTGTGTCGGACTATGAATTTCCCCAAAATAACCCATATTCAATAAAATATCAAAATGATAATATAAAACTTATTATAGCGTACCCACTGTAAGCAAAAATAAGGGCTGAAGCTATATTATTTTTTATCACTAAGTATTACTTTTAAATAAGTTTTGTGTATTTAATAATAATAATAATAATAGTTTTATGTATTTAATAAGAAAATAGTAGAACAATAAGGTAAGAAAATAAGATTATTAGTAACATATAACAATTTTATTACAAAAACAGCATCTTTTAAATGTGGTAAATGTTGACTAAAAAGGTACCCAGAGCATTTTGACGCTGCTTTTCCGTGGGTGCCGATAAATAATAACCAAAATATAAAAAACAAACCTTACATTATATAGTATTGGTTATTAGACTCTCTAATTAAATACATATAAATATATGTTTCGGGGTGCGTCTGCGTGATAAACTTAGAAATGAGGACATCCGCAGGCAATGGACCGGCCATATAGCTCGAAGAACCGACAACCGATGGGGAACTAAGGTTCTCGAGTGGAAGCCTCGTACCGGTAGTCGTAGTATAGGGCGACCCCCCACTAGATGGAGTGACGACCTGGTAAGACATGCTGGAAGTCGATGGATGCAGGTGGCTCAGGACCTGCTTTGTGGCATACCTTGGGGAAGGCCTATGTTCAGCAGTGGATTTGTGAAGGGCTGTAATGATGATGATCATGCAATGTATGTGCATATATGTCCAAATATATGCACAAGTACAACTATTACGTATATATATATATAATATATATTTTTTTTTAATAATAAATAAACAATATAGCAATTTCTTACGTAATATGAAAATTATCTGCAATCGAGGAATTTTTAAGTTTATAGAATCTGATCATCAGTTATTTAATACTTAAAATTTCAAGACATTCCACAATACACGGCCCTAACCCAGCTGCACCGATTGACTTATTAGTTCATATATAATCAATTCTTAAAAAGTCATGTTTTAAGTGCTGATTTTTCAATAAAATAAATATCCCTCAAATAAATTATAAATTAAGTGAAACAATTGAACAATTTTATGCATACAACTGTAATACTTTATAAGTTAATGTTGTATTTTAAACTAATAATATCGTTTATCTGATAATTTTAAAATCAGCTTTTCATTGATTTTGATAAATATTTCACTTTAAAGCACAGTTTCACTCGCTGAAAACATTTGTGAAGATTTACTGCACATAACTTTTGACCGCTTGGACCAATTATCTCCAAACATAGACCATTAAACAATTACGCACTTTTACTGAAGTTGCAGATATTATAACCAATCATAGAGAATTACGAATGTAGATGTAACGAAGTCACCTTCCTACGTTAGGTTGAGTATATAACATGTGGCCATATTATGATTATTTTTTTAGTATAGATAGTGTAGTCGTTTGTTGGAATGTATGTATGTATATGTATGTCCGTTTCCATATTCATATGTTATACCTAAACTAGTCTTTGGATTTTGATATATGGCACATCAGTAAATTTTTCATAACTACAAGATGAAATAAAGTACATACGTAATAATGATATACATATCGTTACTGGAAAGGCAAAATTAGTTAACCGCCAAATTGCGCATATTGAGTTATATACATATTCGGAATTAGTGATTTTTCTGCATCGATCTATTTAGGTATCATTGCAATCGAATCAATTGAGTGGTGCTTCAGTAACTCGTATAAAGGCGGGATTATTTTTTTTCTAGAGTGCTTTTTGTACACGAGTGTTATTTAGGTCATGTTTACTTACTGCAAAAATATACAAATTTCAATCAAAGTAAATTTAACTTTCTGTTGTTAGTGTGCTATGTTAGGTTGCGTATATAACATGTAGCCATACTATGATTTATTTTTTAGAACCTATAGATAGTGTAGTCGTTTGTTGGAATATATGTATATGTATGTCCGTTTCTATATTCGCTTGTTATTCCTAAACTAGTCGTCGGATTTTGATATATGGCACATCAGTAAATTTTTCATAACTACACGATGAAATAAAGTACATACGTAATAATGATATACATATCGTTACTGGAAAGGCAAAATTAGTTAACCGCCAAATTGCGCATATTGAGTTATATACATATTCGGAATTAGGTGATTTTTCTGCATCGATCTATTTAGGTATCATTGCAATCGAATCAATTGAGTGGTGCTTCAGTAACTCGTATAAAGGCGGGATTATTTTTTTTTCTAGATTGCGTAAACGACACTCTTTTCGGTATTTTTTACACGAATGTTATTTAGGTCATGTTTACTTACTGCAAAAATATACAAATTTCAATCAAAGTAAATTTAACTTTCTGTTGTTAGTGTGTGAAAATTACATTAATAAGCATAAAGTTAATATAAATACATTTCAGATATTAGACCAATAATATAGTAAATAAAAGGCAAAATATACATATTCGGAATTAGTGATTTTTCTGCATCGATCTATTTAGGTATCATTGCAATCGAATCAATTGAGTGGTGCTTCAGTAATTCGTATAAAGGCGGGATTATTTTTTTTTCTAGATTGCGTAAACGACACTCTTTTCGGTATTTTTTACACGAATGTTATTTAGGTCATGTTTACTTACTGCAAAAATATACAAATTTCAATCAAAGTAAATTTAATTTTCTGTTGTTAGTGTGTGAAAATTACATTAATAAGCATAAAGTTAATATAAATACATTTCAGATATTAGACCAATAATATAGTAAATAAAAGGCAAAATATTGTTTTTCATAATAAATAAATTTATTTAAAAACTTGTAAAAATATTTAAAACATGATAAGTAATAGAAATACAAGTTGAAAATATTATAAAAATAAAGATAAAAAACAATTATAAGATAATTAGAAAATTTGTTAAAAATTGTCTAAGTCATGGAAGCAGTTCATGTATAAAAGAAAATTTTCCATAGATGTCTTGTATGGAGGAGCTGCCGGAGATACATACCTACAGTTGTACATATATTGGGGTGGTCGGGAGCCCGACTGATTGAAGTACTGTAGCACAATGACTAGTCCTATATTAGGGACCTATGATAAAAAACTCAATGATACAAAAGCAATACTATAGAAGGTCTCTGTGATGAATTTGCATTACAATAGTAGGGTCGTGGGTTGAAGAACTATATATTAATGACTTATGAAAGTAGGGTCTATGATACAAAAGCAATACTATAGAAGGTCTCTATGATGAATTTGAATTACAATAGTTGGGTCGTGGGTTCAAGTCCTATATATTAACAATGCTATAAACATTACTAATATCCCCCCCCCCTTAACCACTCGTGGTAAGCTTAAATTGCTTGTGTTACAAGTGGTTCACGCCAGTAGTCGAATAGCGGATTCGAACCCACGACCTTTTTTGAGTTCGCGGTCCGCGCCCTGCCATTAGGCTACTGTCGCTTCAAATATGTATGACTTATGAAATATATATGAATGACTTATGAAATAATATATGTATAACTTATGAAAGTAAGGTCTATGATACAAAAGCATTACTATAGAAAGTCTCTATGATGAATTTGCATTACAATAGTAGGGTCGTGGGTTCGAGTCCTATATATGAATGACTTATTAAAGTAAGGTCTATGATACAAAAGCATTACTATAGAAGGTCTCTATGATGAATTTGAATTACAATAGTGGGGTCGTGGGTTCGAGTCCTATATATGAATGACTTATGAAAGTAAGGTCTATGATACAAAAGCATTACTATAGAAGGTCTCTACGATGCATAAGCATTACGAGATATGGGGTGGTCGGGTGACCGACTGCTCTTAGTACTGTATGACATATCATCTTAATGCTGGTGGTAAGCGGGTTTGTTGTAGCATTGCGGCTTTCCCGTGGACATCGCACACCCATACCGTTTGTGGGCGACGTCGTAGCGCATAGCGATGCGTCGTCTATCTTTCGGATTGGGATGAATTTGGATTCGGATTAAATTCCTCAAACAATAATTTAAATTTAAATACACATATATATATATACATATATACATATAACAAAATTCCTCAAACAATAATATGAAGTAGATAAGTACAATAGACACATAATCACGTAATTTATTCTAACGGTGTTCGAACGACTGAGACAAGTAATGCTCTTTAAGTAGTCGCTTAAACATAACAATAGTTTATGCTTCACGTATACGCAACGGTAGGGCATTCCAGAGCTTGATAGACTGGACAGTAAAAGATTTATTAAATACTTCCTGTATTGTGAGTTGGTATCCTTAAAATGAATTTTCTTGTAGAGCATATAGGTTCTCCTGGAAGCCCTACAAAATTAAATAGAAGGGTGAAATAATACACAGTACAGAATGGAAAGAATATGCATATTCCGGCGAAGTCAGATAGGTAACTACTTGAGACGTGAGCGAAATTGAAAAATATGGTCATATTTGCGCAATCCAAATATGAACCGAATACTAGTGTTTTGAAGCCTCTCAAGCTTATTTAGCTGATCCTCCGTTATGTCTACATAGCTTGCGTCAGCATAGTCGAGAATCGGAAGGAGAAGAGACTGTACGAGCGTAATTTTTGTAGGAATGGGAAGAAATGATCGAGGGCGACGCAGAGAACAAAGAGCGAAAAACGTTTTCTTACTTACCTCATTCAGTTGACGTGTCCAATTTAAGGAATTATCGAGATAAATACCAAGATTTTTGACATTGTCAAAGTAAGGGATTACAACTCCATCGCATTCGAGAACGATGAGAACGATGGTACGGAGAACCAGTCAATTCTTGAGATAAAGCTCCGGCTACCAATAATGATAGCCTGTGATTTTTTGGAATTGACATTTAGGCCATATGACTTACTCCACTCATGAATAATATTTAAATCGTTATTTAATGTAGCAATTGCATTCGGCAAATTCTCAAGAGTTGACTGGGTGTAAATTTGAACATCGTCCGCATACATGTGGTAGAGAGAAGATATTTTATGAGTGATTGAATTTAGAAAATGGCAAAGAGTAAAGGTGACAACACGCCACCCTGCGGCACGCCTGCAGTAATATCACACCAAGATGAGTGAGTTTTATCGAAGAGATCGCTATGTAGCGATAAGGCTGCCAAATTGTACTTACATATTATAATCTGCTTTTGTTTTGTTATCTGTATATTTGTTTGTGGTGTACAATAAAAGTGTATTCATTCATTCATTCATTCATACATTCGATAGGGATCATGTGGGTGTGTTGTGAGGGGGCGCCATCCGTATGATAGTTGCGTTGATGCTTACTGCTACTTGCGGTATTGTGTCTTGTGATGGATCTGCAGGTATGCTGCACCTGATTCGATGCACTCTTGCAGTTCTGGTCGATGGAGGTATGCGGGTGGTGATGTCGGCTGGGATGTATGGGGGACCTTGGGATTGTGTAAGCCCGACGATAGTCGTATTGATGCTTGTTGTGTTCTGCAGCATTACGTCTCTGCGATGGTTGTTTGGTGGGACGCTATTCTCAATGGCGCTCTCTGCGTTTTGGTTTGACTCACACCTAAGTAGCTTTGCCCAAGTCGGGTCCCTTCATTACGGGGCTGCAGACTGTCTACCCTGCACGTTGTTTTATATAACAACATTATAATATATGATTAAAACTACTTTTACGGATTTTATCGCGTTTATTTTTACTTTTTATTTTTAATTCCCGATGTTTCGGGCGCTTTCCAGCACCCATGGTCACGGGGGACTGAGATGACTGACGTCCCGATGTCATTGTTAAACCCGGAGTACCTTCAGCTTTTTTAATTATTGTTTATAGTCTGATCTATGCAAAATGAACTGACTATGTCCTGAGGTCTTGCAGTGGTATGCTTGGGTTTAGTTTTAATTTTATTGATTATAGGATCCCAAGCAGGTGGTAGTACCCAGCCTCCTTCTCTATTGAAATTAGGATGTTTTATAATTTCAATAGCCTCACGTATCATCACGTATCATATAGCCAATCTTGTCTGTGACACCTCTGACATATGTCATATGTCAGAGGTGTCACAGACAAGATTGGCTGTATCTTGAAGCGAGCTTCTATTAGAACATTCTACAAGCCACCGAAGAAGATTAGTCAGTTCCTACCATCCGTCAAGTGTCATATTCCTCTACAAGATGCAGGAGTGTACAAGATTGATTGTGAATGTGGTCTCTCTTATATAGGACAAACCAAAAGATCAATTAGGACCCGCGTAAAAGAACATATAGCTGATGTGAAGCATCAACGTTCCGGGAAGTCTGCAGTTTGTGATCATATCCTAGACGGCCCCAACCATTACATCAGATTTGATAAACCACAAATCCTCGCGAAAGAACACCGATTCCTACCAAGGATGATACGTGAGGCTATTGAAATTAAAAAACATCCTAATTTCAATAGAGAAGGAAGACCTCAGGACATAGTCAGTTCATTTTGCATAGATCGGACCATAAACAATAATTAAAAAAAGCTGAAGGTACTCCGGGTTTAACAATGACATCGGGACGTCAGTCATCTCAGTCCCCCGTGACCATGGGTGCTGGAAAGCGCCCGAAACGTCGGGAATTAAAAATAAAAAAGTAAAAATAAACGCGATAAAATCCGTAAAAGTAGTTTTAATCATGTGCAATGTTCGCGTAAATATAAGAAATCATTAACATTATAATATATCTCTGTAACTTTTGAATGATTGAAGGCAACTTGTTGGTGGGTGAGACAAACATGATCGAAAATGCATTTACTCAACGTCAGTGACACAAACCCTTTCTGATGGCGAATTATTACTCTTATCTTATAACTGCCTTTTGGCTGCCGTTGTATTGGTTGGTGGAGCATATGTGTCGACCTCATGCGGGTGGTAGCTGGCGGGAGGATCTGAGGAGACTCTCAATGCTGCGGCCGAAAGCCGCACAACGTGGGACCCCATTCCCTTGAGATGAGCGGTAGACTCATGACACGCTCTGCGACTAGTAGCCGTGCTGATCATGCAATCGGTGGTGATTCCATATACTTACATCACGACTGCAGGAGCGGCGGTCTGGCAGGTGGTGGCGCTCACGGAGAGTTTACGGCCAGTATGCCTATTTGCCTAAACCGTGTGACGTACATTCACTGTGGCTGGATTCGTTCGTATTCTGTATGGCGTTTACACGCATTGACATGCGCGTCTTCGGCCATTTTATGTGCTTACACACTAACAAGGGGCCAAGCCTCTTTTACTGGTTCGCCAGTTATTTTGCTGTGGACTACGGTCCAGTTCCTGAATTAACGTTCCCTTCGGGGGGAGTGCATCAAATGGTTGGCGCTCACCGCGCACGGCGTGTGCCTCCCCTAGTTTTTTTTTAAATAAATGTAGGAGAGCGAAGCCCTTGTGTCGAGTATTTTTTATAAAAGTATTGTGAGCCTTTTCCAAGCGGGAAGGGATAATTAATAATAAATTAATAATGCAAACCTGACACAAGTGGAATAGGGACGTTTTATGTTCTTAACCTTTCTCGAGCCCTGTCTTCGTGAACGGGGTTCACTTAGCTTATAAAGCACTACCAACAGCTTTCAATTGCTCTAGTGAATATTCATTCTTCCAAAGGACACCTAAAAGAACTAAGTTACTAAACAAACACAACGTAAATAAGGGTCCTAACTAAGACGATCAAGCCAAAATATTACAAACGGCCTATTATTAAACCTTTAGTAACATTATTTAGAAAGATCAAAACATATCTTATTTATCTTGGTCACAAATATATAATTTTTAATATAAAGGGGAATATAATATATTTAAAATATTTATTATTATGAGAGGGGGAGCGTTACATTAGGAAAAGAATGTTGTGTTGGTAGTTCTTCGAATTTAATAATAACTTGGTTTAAGTAATTTTGATTTACGTAAATTCGAATGAGGCATGGTGGATAAAAAAAGATGTCGTATTATTTTCAACGAGTGAATGGCGTTTCAGTAATTTGACATGACTGTTATAGAGCAGTTTTCGGGTTATCGGTGACATTACTTTGCTGTTAAATTTCTGTAAAAGACACAAAAGTATTTCGTCCTTTCTGTGCAAGTATACACTACCATCTATTAAGTAAAACTAATAATCACAAAATCATTATTATTGCTGAATAAGTATCAATTTGATAGTACAAAATTGTTACTGAACGCGCCAATGTAGGCGGTTAAGTCAGTTGGCTTGACAGAGCTTTAGTGAAAGGACGTATATTTTTGATGCCACCGATGGATACAAATTGATCAAAAACAGTGTGACAGTTTACTTTATTAACGACGACTTTATTGCCAACGTCAAGTGTGGCAACAATTTTTGTTTGCGCACTAGATATTAATCAAAAACATAATACAATACAGTTGCAACCTTTCTTCATGGTTCTTCGAGTAAACATATAAGAGGCCAACATGTGCCCAGCAACAAAACCCCTGACATAGTCATCAAAAATATAAGAAAATATATGCAGCAATTACCAGTATTTTACCCTCACACTACTGCAGGAATACTACAGGTTTTTGACCCAGGAGTTCAGAAATATAGCGAACGTATATAAAATTTCCAAATAAAACCAAGAGAAAAATGGCTCACAGTACGTAGGAGAAAATGTGTTTAAAAAGTTTTCACAACTGAGTTTAAAATAGGATTTCGTTTCCCTTGAAAAAAAAAACGAGTGTTTTAAATGTTAACAATTTGTTTTATAGGATAGGGTGACAAACGAACACACAATCTACGTGATTCCCATAAACATTTACGATTATACTATATTATTAGACAGATACGATTCCTCGATTACGAATCAAAATGCAGATGCGTTGTCACCCGTGAGGACTAAGATGGAATGACTCGTTTCCAGTAAAAATGGTCTCCGGTCTCTACAGTCACCATACGAAACACAGCAGCATTAAGCTACTATTTCACGCTGGTATTCTGTGAGAGCGTGGTCCTTCCCCGGTCGAGCCGACCCATTCGTGCTACAACTATACTACTAATATAACTGCAGTATGGCTCTACCACGTATAAAATAAATTTGCGAATGCCAAAAACATTAACTTCACAATTTTTGAAAATTTACAATTTTCTTATTGGGAAGTTAAAAATACATGGATCTCAACAAATTGTGTAGCAACAGATTCATACCAGTGATGTATCATGAAGAGTACAACAGTATGCTTATAATATTCAAGGCAGTTTAATTGATACAGTTACGGAAGTGGAAGAAACTGCCGAATAATGGGATGACCATATACATCATCTACTTTATTGTTATTTGTTTATGATTACCTATTTGTTAATATGACAAAATCCCAGAAGAAGATTATTTAGTTATTTATTAAAAATGATAAGAAGTTTTTGATTACACTTATATCTTATTTAATAGAATTTTAAAAAAAGTTTTTTAGTTAATATTGATAGCAGTTGAAACGAAATTTTTAAAAACGCCCCTTCAGAGCAACTCTCAGTCACCTCTGGACCCATATCGGCCCCCCTCAGGAACCCTACAGGCCTCCTCACCATCGCCCACTAGGGCCCCGATATCAGGCGGAACTCTCTTACGCCGATAACGTAGATACAGTATACACTGCTTTCCGCAATATCAATATAATTAGTCATCCCATTCGTAAGCTGCCTTAATTAGGCAGTAATTCTTCCCAGCGGCTACTCGCCGCTAGCGCCCCCCTTTCACCCAAGAGTGGGTCGTGTTCGATACGGCTTAAAGATCTCTAGCTAGATTGTTAAGCCAGTCCCAGAAGACGGTGTTTAGTGGGTAAAAGTCTCCACATAACCACGCAGCCGGCTGCGTGGTATGCTTTGAGCATTCACCGCCTCCCTCCCCCGCTTTTCGGAGGGTTGCCCACATTGCTTTGGGCGCAAAAAACAAAACTTAGTAAATTATCTGATTACCCCTTAAGTCCTTGTACTAGACATATGCAAATGGAAAATATGTCCTTGAAGTAATTTTACTTCATCGACATAGCAGTATAGTTATATAAAAAAGAAATTTTATCGTACTCCCATTTCTCATGTTATGTGTTATCAGTACGTTTAAATGACAAAGGAAGTTTACTTGGCGGCGTTTAAGTAAAATTAACTTACTCCGAAATGAGGTCATATTACTTATCCGCCACTTATTTCCACTATACATACATACTATACAGGATATTAATAAAAATAAAAAATGGAAAAGGTTTACATATCAAGTTATTTGATTGAAATCGGATGATAAATTAAAAAGATACGAATTTTTTTGTTTAAAAAATAAATAAATAGGGCTTTTTCTCGAAATGGCTTCTTGGTGCTCCAGTAATTTTGACTTTCCAGTGACGATATATACACAGAGTAAATTAGAGTATAATAATTAATGTGTAATAATAATAAATTCGAACATTTCTGCTATTCACAGACTGTAACTTATATACATATTATTTCTTCTTATCTCTCGTCTCAGTCTGCGACTCTCATCACTCACATGAAACACTACAGTATTATGCTGATTTCCTACATTATATTAGATTATGATATTAGATGCAAGCGTAAGGTACCTACGTACTACCCGGACAAGCTGACAAACAACTGTCAAGCTGATAGTGGATATTGCCTGAATAATTATTGATCTAGTAAATGCTATACTTGTTTGTGTATATTGTAATGTTATAGATTCAATTTCAGATGAAGTCAGCATCAATAAACAATACTATTAAATAATTTTCCTCCTTGCTATATGGGGACACCCATAGGCTTGAAAGTGTTTCCTTATGTAAAGTGTGTGGAAGATAAACTTGAAACGCTGTGTTGCCGTGCACACAAAAGTTACTATAATGTATTGTACTACGACGATAATAACTTCTGATAATGGTCTTGTTATATTATTAAAACAGCTTTTAATGCCAAGAGGGCCATCTATTTACTCTTTGCTCGTGCATATTGCAAGTACCGTAAGTGGTAGAACATCTGAAAGTTGTTTGAAATTCGATTACATTGCAAGATAATGGTTATGTGTACTTCTACTAATTAGCAATTAATGCGTACTTGAATAAATTTAGTGACAATAAAATAAGTTTTTTTTTTGTTGCTCACCCTGAAGAATTCATCAAAAGTAACTGAAATTAATATATTTTAAGAATGCCTATGCATTATTAATATTTGCTAAAACCTACTAATATTTAAAGGACATTACACAACATAATAACTTGACTGTGTGATCTACAATACGAGGGCGGTACTGAAAATTTCGGGAATCAAGGAAGTGACACAACATTACTATTTAAAAATGTATTTATTGCTTTTCGAAGTATTCTCCGCGAAATTTGACACATTTTCCATACGATGGAACCAAACATTGAAGCAACCATTCCATTCGGAAATCGAGGTCTCCAAAATGGCCGTTTTGTAGGCGTCCACAGCTTCTTCAGGTGATGAAAATCTCTGTCCACGCAATTGATTCTTTATTTTAGGGAAAGTATTCATCACCAAATGCAGAAATCATCCGGTCAACACACTGTTTTTGTGTTAAACCACTTCGAAAGTCATAATAAATCATCGCTCTTGAATTTTCTCGAGTCAATTACATTTTCTCAACAACTAAACAAGTTTGACAAAAACAAGACCGAGAATCTTTTTTTAAATAAATAAATGGTATTCGATTTTTCAAACCAAGTAGTTTTCAGTTAAAAAGATTTTAATATGACAGGGACAGTGGAAATATTCCATTCTCGATTATTTTAGCGCAGCCTAGTACCTTTGCCTCTGAAAAACCTTAACCTTAACCAATAAATATTAACACCGGGGAATAAGACGGAAGTGAATTACTTTTTAAATTTTTTTTTGAAATTATGAAGTTTTCGTTCTGTTGCAATAGTTGTAATGTAAATTATTTAAAAAAAACTAGTAATTATTGTAAAGGTTTCATGCGTGTTGATTCATACGCCACTTTTAACAATGTCTTTTAACATTATCCTATTCACATTTAGAGGCACTGAAAACAAGAAACAGGGAGTGCAAAATTGTATTAAATTTGCAATTAATTAAACGCTATCTTTCAACTAGCAAAACGTAGCCTTTAATATGTTACGTCTTAGAAACTGCGATACGATGAAAACTCAGTGGATCGATATTTGTATTATATAACATTATATATTTGTTTTATTACGCTAAAATGAACTCTGATATTAAAAATTATCAGGCAGTTCTACTCCCTACACTATAGAGTCAAGAACTTGGCTGCGATTCATGTGGCTTTGGGTGAAAAAACGACCAGAACTCTTGTCTCCAATCTATCTGTATCTAAGTCTTACCGTTCCGCCCGTTCAAGTTCCCAAGTGACTAGCGTCTTAGCGAGAAATGTGCGATTAAACTTAGGGCAGCTGAGAAAACTGCCGCAGTTATTATATTGTATAGCCATAAGTGGTCGGGCTATAAGTCCTTATATATCATCCTTATTTTTTTTGTTGTGCTTGCCTTCTTGAAGCTCTCAGTACATCAAGCACAAAAAGGCACGTATGGTAATTCACAGTGCTGTCTTGGTCTCTACTTTAACGTATAGTAGTAAAAGTCGACTGTGGCAGAAGAAGCACGGGAGTAAAATAAACACAGTAGAAATGCGGTCGTTAAGCTGAATCTTAATGACAGGGTGAGAAACGAACGGGTTCCCGCCTTGTCGTGGCGGGGGGGCTTAGAAGTCGTGGCTTGGTCACCCACGGCGAAACAAAGAGGAACCCATATGGCTGGTCCGAGGTGGAGGGCCGGCCCGAGGTGGCCACTCCGAGTGGGCTTGGGAATTCCACTTCGGATGTGTGTTGGTGGACTGCGGTGAGAGGTGTGTCCTCCCCACCTACCGCTGCAGCCGAGGTGGAGGCGCGGAGGAAGAGGAGTGTTGGTATGGCGAGGCGCCACTCGCCCTATCCTCCGCGACTCAAACGGGGCCGCAACGTTGATGCGGTGGTGGTGGGGCTGCGGAGGGAGAGGATTGTCGGTATTGCGAGGCGCCGCTCTCCCAATCCTCCGCAGCCGAATTTTGGTTCGCGGCGGAGCCATAGACCAGATCCGCCGCTGGGGTCGGGAAGGCTAGTACTTCTAAGTGCTCGTTTTTCCTGGCCCCATGGCCTTCGCGCATCAGACGCGGGGGCGTCTGTTGCGAAGATGTTATTGGAGGCCGTGGAGGAAGGCGTGCCATGTGTTCTGGTGCGCCTTACTTGGGAAGGAGAACGGGGAGGAATATTCCTCTCCCGATGAGGTGCTACCATGGGGCGGCAGTCGCTGGTGGGGCCGCGGATGTGTGCGAAAGCGTTCCCGTAGCCCTGCCAATATGTGACGAAGGTGGAACACCATGGGGTTTTAGTCGGTGCGAGTCCGACATAACCCGTCCTTGCCCCCGCGAGGCGGGTATGCGTAGGCATTTCACCATGTTAAAAAAAAAGGGTGAGAAATTGTGTGATAAGAGAAGAGTATGATTTGCAAGATTATGTTGTGACCAGGATTAAGAAAGGAATGCTTCGGTGGTTTGGTCATGTGGAAAGGATGAATTAGGAAAGAGTGACAAAGAAAAATTATGTTGCAGAAGTGAACGGCAGAGTCGGAAAGGGCCGTCTTAGGCGAAATTTTATCGACCAAATTGGCGATATATTGAAAATGGAAAATGGTCTTTTCCTAATCTGTTGTCAGCCATTCGAAATACATGACCACACCAACGCAACTATCGCTGCATCCATCCATGCCGCAGATGTTGGCTCAGCGTAGGACTTACGTATTCCTAACTCAGTCGGACCAACGTATAGCCATGATATTATGGAAATATTGAATATGGAATCTATCCGGAATTCGTATGTGCTCTCGTTGTTCTAGAAAAATCTTTGAAGAAAGTCGTTCATTTCATATTGTGCTTCCGTACTTTATAATTTGAAGTCAAATTTACGTAAAAAGACAAGAATTTTAAATCAAAGCGGAAAAGATATACACGAGATTTCACATTTCTCTTTATACACAAAAATCAGTCAAGCGTAAGCGGACAAAGAGATTGTTCATGCATGAATTACCGTATGCAATACCTTGATGTTCCCTACATTATGTAGTTTAGAAGAGAGTTTTTTTGGTAAATTTTATGTCAGAAATATTAAATAATATCCTAGTAAAATAAAAAAAAATAATATTAGAATGAAATATTTTTATTTTTAAAGATTAAATTTACTTAATTATTCATTGGGTTCCTGGACCTAGAGTGATGAAATTGGGCAAGATCTTACAGAAAAATTAAACAATAATCATACAGCAATATATTATTATTAAATGAAACTAATTTTACGAATTTCATCGTGTTTATTGTTGACTTTTTAATTCCCGCAGTATCAATTGCTTTAAAGCACTATGGTACGTTGGGTGGGTATGTCTTCAGTTTAAAAGTCCAATTTACGCAAAATGAGCTTAAAGTATTTTAAAGTAAATATGCGGTGGTATGTATAGGTTTGGATTTAATTTTATTAATTATAGCATCCCAAGCAGAGGGTATCACCCATTTACCTTCTCTATTAAAATTAGGATGATTTTTATTACAATAGCCTCGTGAATCTACCTTGATGGAAATCGGTGTTCTTTTGCCAGGGTATATGCTCTATAAAATCTAGTGTAATGGTAGGTACGATATTGAACACGCTTACAGGTTTTTGGCGTTTGTATACGTCAAATTTCTCTTAGTTTGTTGCACGCTGGTATCCCGCTCACCGGGAAACCAGCGCAGACCAGTAAGACACATTTTGCGCTATTTTTAACCGTTGAAATATTTCTCTCTCCTTTTATCATATACTAAAATGATAAGGAGTAAATTGGCTAGCAATAATCACACCTTTTTACAATAGAGCTCTGTGATATGAGACCCATTTTATGACTCACAGAGCGATAGTACTTTGTACCTAAGTTTGAAAATGTGTTGTGTAAAAATATTATATATATGGCACTTGTAAATTTTATGTATTTAATTAGTTTATTATATTATAGTCTGTAAATAAAAATAAAAATAAAGACTAAATATCTTATTCGTTTTATTTCGTAAAGAAAATTATAAACTTTTAGACGTTGCCACATTTGGATTGAAGACTGCAGCTGTAGTTTAGTCTTTTGATGAAGAAAATTTAAAGAAAAAAATAGAATATAATGATTTCTTAAATTTACACGAACACTACACATTGAATAAAACTATTATTTACGGATTTTATCGCGTTTAATTACTTTAATTTATTTTTATTATTATCCCGACGTTTTGGGTGCTTTACAGCGCCCATGGTCACGGGGGGACTGAGATGTTTGACGTCCCAATGTCATAGTTAGTCCGGCTACCTTCAGTTTTTTAATATTAATTTTTGGTCCGATTTGTGAAAAACGAGCTTATAGTATCATGAAGTCTTGCAGTGGTATGCTTGGGTTTGGGTTTAATTTTGTTAATTATAGGATCCCAAGCAGATGGTAGCACCCAACCATCTTCTCTATTGAAATTTGGATGTTTTTTTTAATTTCAGTAGCCTCGCGTATCATCCTTGGTAGGAATCGGTGTACTTTTGCGAGAATTTGTGGTTTATCAAATCTAATGTAATGGTGGGGACGATCTTGAACATGTTCGCAGACTGCAGACTTCCCGGAGCGTCGGTGCTTCACATCAGCTATATGTTCCTTCACGCGGGTTTTTATAGATCTCTTTGTTTGACCTATGTAAGAGAGACCACATTCACAATCTAGCTTGGACACACCTGCATCTTGTAGAGGAATATTACATTTGATGGATGGTAAAAATTGACTAATCTTCTTCAGCGGCTTGTAGTATGTCTTAATGGACGCTCGCTTCAAGATGTAGCCGATCTTGTCCGTGACTCCTCTAACATATGGTAGTAGAGCAGGCGCGCGCTCGACTGTGGCCGGCTTCACTCGTTCACTGTGACGTAGGCGCGGGACCCGAAGCTTGTTGTCTTGCAATACTTCTTTGACGTGCTAAGCTCGGCAGCCAGATGTTTTCTGTGACAGATCCCTCGTGCTCTCTGAAACAAAGATTTACCCACGGTAGCTAACTGTGAAGGATGATGGTGAGATTCACCATTCAAATATCGATCGGTATTGTTAAATAGCAAAATTACTAACAAAGCTGTGTACACAAAAATTTAATTCAGAAAGAAAGCCCTTCTTAGTCCACGTCACTGTTGATCTGCTGTTGGTTTGAGAACAGCACAAAATACATTGTGGCCGTGAAGGAAAAGGGGAGATCTCCCGCCGGGCAAGGTGTTCTGCCCGGGGAGCGGCCAGCATTCCGTGTGATAGTTCGGAGATGTTCTATATATGCTGAATATGAATCGGAATGTAGATAGCGTGATTTAGGCTTCGGTGTATTTCGCTTGTGGCGCGACGACAGTGCCGCCACATCACCCTCCTGCTCAGACCGGAGGTCGATAGTGCAGTCGAGTTGTCGACGAATGTGCAAGTGCCAGGAGATTGCCTTGTAGTCTGCGGTGAGTCGAGAAGAAGGCAAGTAATCTGCGAGAGTGCCGTGAAGCAGAGGCGAGCAGTAAGGCTCAGAGCCGTGCCGAACACTGTAGCGCAGAGTGTAGCTTGAAGGAACAGGAAGCATTATTATTCCAGTGCTGCGATGAACCTTATGAAGCTAGATGGTTTGCAGGATATGAAGACTGCAGACGATATCTGCTCGGGAGCGAATGGGTGGGGTATTCTATGACGATGATAAAGCTTGAAGTTTCCGAAGGTTATTTGGTTGCGTGTTCAGATCACGTCGGGGTCACCACTGTGGCAGTGGGAGGAAAAGGGGAGATCTCCCGCCGGGCAAGGTGTTCTGCCCGGGGAACGGCCCACACTCCGTGTGTTAGTTCGGAGATGTTCTATATATGCTGTTTATGATTCGGAATGTTGATAGCGTGATTTAGGCTTCGGTGTATTTCCCTCGTGGCGCGACGACAGCGCCGCAACATCACTGTGGCCGGGAAGGAAAAGGGGAGATCTCCCGCCGGGCAAGGTGTTCTGCCCGGGGAGCGGCCAGCACTCCGTGTGATAGTTCGGAGATGTTCTATATATGCTGTTTATGATTCGGAATGTTGATAGCGTGATTTAGGCTTCGGTATATTTAGCTTGAGGCGCGACGACAGCGCCGCCACAACGTCTTCCGCCGCTCCGACGTGTAAAGTGTCTATGTAGTTTCAGGTTACAGATCAGTTGCAGAAAATCATGGTACAGTTGGCTGATAATATACGAGATAAAACGATTTCGATATTGGCTGGCTTGTCTATCGGAAATAAAGTGTATTGTATCCATTCGAGTAAAAATCCCCGTCACATACACAATGTTTGTTATAAAATATGCCCAGGTAGCCGCAGCCTCATGTTGAGCGGATTCACTTACTGTGCAAAAAGCTACCATCATCATAATCATCATTACAGCTCTTCACAAGTCCACTGCTGAACAGAGGCCTCCCCCAATGAATTCCACAAATCACGGTCCATTCTACCTCTCCACATCGTGATGATTGACATTGTAGATGGGAAATAGCGTCTTTTTAGTAAATATTAAACATTAAAAACAATAGCAGTTATGGAAAATATCAAATGTAGTACCAGAAAAGACGCGTTAAAACTGGTGCCAAATCCACAGCACACGTCTTTAGCACAATGGGGGAACTCCATCAGGACCACTCGACTTGCTGACGTCCCGGGAGAGGAGTGTAAGCCGCACATCCGAAATGGAGCACTCACACCGCGGGATGGTCGGCGCTGTGTTCCCCCAGTCATCGAGACTCGAGTTAGACGCAAGGAGAGAGCCATCCTCTCTGTGCAGAAATTGAAGGGATGGTGATTCTTGTTGTACTTATGAAATCGCAGCCAAAAACAAGTTCTAGAATATTATACCTACATTAAACAGCACATTTGTCATTGCTCGAACAGAAAAATAATCTAGGTGGTAGGGTTTTTCTTCCTAGAAGTCCTTTTGGGTAAGTATGACCCTCTTACCTACGCTGAGCCTATGCTGAGGAGCAGTGCGCCAATGTCGTGTTCCGTTCGGAAATAATTGCTCCATAATTTAAAAAATACTAATGATAGTGTATTAAACTCAAAAATGCATGTCATAAATATTGATGTTGTAACGCACCTGCCCCTTCTTATATATTATTTACCCTTTATATATAAAAGTATATCTATATATTGTTGCGCGTCATAATTTATGCGCGGTATATAGCAGGTGATTATTAACGCCATCTAATATCAAGCAGCAGAAATAGGAGCGTAAGATCTTTTTAGAACTCTCCTACTAACGCCATCTAGTAACGAATAGAAGAACTAGCTTTCTAGAGAACTACACACTCGAAATGTCTACATCTAGTCGGTCAGGACCGGTATTTGCTAGAACATTCTAGATGTTTCGGTGTAAAAAGCCTATATAAAGCCGTTAGAGGCCGCGACAAGGGCAGTATTGAATTGGCGATACGAGCGAAGTTTTCGAAGCAAAATAAAGTGAACTAAAGTATTAAGTGTGATTAATTATTAGTGTGATTTAAGTTTTAATTGGTGTTCAGTAATTAAAGTGTCAATTTTGTTAATTCAAGCGGCGGTTTTTATTGTCTCTAACCCTAAGCTCGTAACAATATGTAACCAGGATAAATAAATGTGTATTGATCTTGGTAAATATTTATTTATTAGTAATTGGGCGTTTGTAATATTTTTTGGCATGATCGTCTTAGTTAGGACCCAAATTAACGTATTGTTTGTTTAGTAGCTTAGTTCTTGTAGGTGTCTTTTGCAAGAATGAATATTCACTAGAGCAATTGGAAGCCGTCGGTAGTGCCTTATTAGCTAAGTGAACCCCGTTCACGAAGACAGGGCTCGAGAAAGGTTAAGAAAATTAAAAACTCCCTATTCCACTTGTATGGGGTTCACATTATAAATTTATTATTAATTATCCATTCCCGCTTGGGAAGGGCTCACAATATGTATATAAATATAAAATATAAATGTTTCACTCTTCCACATTATGAAAAAATGTGGGGGAGGTAAACTTCTCCACACACACGCCGTACGCGGTGAGTGCCAAACAACTATCGCGCACCCCCCGAAGGGGACGTTTTTGTCGATTTCGTTGGGCAATAGGACAACAGAATTAGAGGTCGATCATACGCAAACATAGCGGTATTTTTTTCTCTGTTTGTTAACTCCAAAAAGGACTCTGGTATTTCTCCTTTGTTTTTTCGCGTCGTTCCGACCATGGTCAATTCCTTTCCAATCAGATTTTTGGCTAATGGTATGCTGGTGAACCAGTTGTCCATGGTTATGTTGCGACGGGATCCATACAATGGCTTGGAGAGTTCCATAACGTAGTACTCAGGCACTGACATATTTTGAGGGGAGGGTGTTTGACCTACGTAAACAATGGCATTCAACATGTAAGCTGTTTTAGAATCGCAGCTCATCAAATTTTTTATCCCGTACTTATCGGGTTTTGAGGGTATGTACATTTTAAAGACACCGTGCCCTCTAAAAGCCAGTAATTGTTCGTCAATAGTACAAGAATCAGTTGGTGTGTAGTATTTGTCACACTTTTTTTCAATATGATCAAACACTTCACGAATCGGAGCTAAGCGATCGGTAGCTCGACGTTCTTTGCGTGTGTCTCTGTCATCAAATCTAAGGCAATTTGTCAAGAAATCGAATCGACAACGAGACATTGTGACTCTGAAAAGCATCACGCCAGTAAATTTGTCAAACAAATCTTTGGTATTTATATCGTTCATTTTAAATACTCCTGCGAGATAATAAAGCCCAATTAAAGCCTTTAACTCTACCAATGATACCGGTTTTACAAATGATGGTAAACTGGACGAGGCGATATTCTCTTCACCATCTTCTTCCTCCTGAAAGCCTTTATATTTCTTACGTTGTTTTTCAATTTTTTTATTTGTATGATATGCAATTTTCTTTAGTATTTCGTCCTTTAGAAAGAGATCCCAACCTTCTTTTGCCTTTGTAATACTTTTCGCTTCACCTTTGTTTCCAGATAAATGCATAATAATGTTGCGCTGCTGAGTTCTGCGCCTCACTGGCTTTTCTCCACTCCACTTGTGTCTAT
The DNA here is from genome assembly GCA_907164705.1 of Parnassius apollo. Taxonomy (NCBI): domain Eukaryota; kingdom Metazoa; phylum Arthropoda; class Insecta; order Lepidoptera; family Papilionidae; genus Parnassius; species Parnassius apollo. The sequence goes on along the minus strand of CAJQZP010000288.1, from coordinate 10,671,437 downwards.
TATTTTTTCCTTTCCCGTAAAGAGCTCTTGGAACATTCAATACCTTTAGTTATCCTTGTCTTCTTAAATCCTGAGATAGCTCTTGCAAAGTCAGATCATCATCGCTACTAAAGGCATCCTCTTAATTATTTGTTTGACCAATCACATTCATATGACGAAAATCTTCTAATACACCATTAGGTTCATCATCAGAATCTTCTGTAACTGAACCACGAAAATCTAGGTCTTCCTCATCACTTGATTCCTGATTTACTATGAGACGTATTTCCTCATCATTCAGTCCACCTTCCACAGCCATCTGCAAACCATAACGTAAAAACACTAAAAACATTGAAAAATATACTGTTGTGCAATAAATATTTTTTGAATTTTGAAGGAAAAATAAAGTAAAATTTAATTGTATGACGTATGTTTTATTTTACAACATAACCTCTATAATCAAATGTTTGAACCGCAATCTATACATTTATAATAAAATAGTTCAACTATAGAAGTAAGCTTAGAAAATTAGTTTTATAAAATTTTTAAAAACTTACGTTGTTCCTACACTGGGGTGCTACAGCACCCAACGACACACGTGCACACGTCTACAACAGCCGGCTGTCACCGCGACACTGGCCAATCCGTGGCGCGTAACCTCAAAGTAAAATACACGGAAAGTCATACACGTGCATTATCAATGAACGAAATAAATAAGAAAAATAAACCTTGTGGGGTGCTCCAGCACCCCGAGTAGGGTATGAGGGTTATTTCTTACATAATATATTGTCATTCCATGCGCCGATGCTAGATAATATATATATATATATATATATATATATATAAGAATATGTCGTTTATTCGATCTTTGTTTACGGAAATGATCATCCAGTTATTACGTTGAACTGTTCCAAGTCTCAGGTGTCCCTTGTAAAAGCAATAAATTTAGCAAGGGTCGTGTTTTGTGCCTTAGCTTTTCTCGGAAAATTTGTACGCACAAAAAAGGAACATTTTATTACAAAGTACAATCGGCACTTGAAGTTAAAGCTTTCGAATTTTTACATATTGCTTCAATATAATCATCATTTTTAAGTCCCTGCGGTTGCTAAAACGCACAAATTGGGTATTCGCAGTACCCGTTTTTTCCAAGACTTTCTAGCAAAATAAATGATAGAATTTATTTTGTTATAGTTAAAGTAAGTAAACATCAAAGCGAATGTTTAAAAGAATGTGAAAAAATGCAACGGACGACGCGCTACTCCCAAGTAGTTTCTGCCTGCGTCCCGTCGTCCGCGCACCTTCTAGTGTCGTCTTGTTTACTATCGATATCGAAAATGTTAGCGACTGCATGTTATAAAATTTTAAATACATTCGTCCCACACTAAACGTTTGCATTTTCGTAGCGTTATACCTCGTGCACTATTTTTGCTGAAGTTGCAGATCGGCGATTCTTCCTGGGCTAGATTTAGAGGGAGTTTTAAAACAGAATATGCAGTGTGGCACCCGCTTAGCAGCGTGGCGGCTATAAAAGAGGAAGCTACGGCCACAGCAATGTTTTTATCTTTCCGTACTTGCGCTAATAATAAATTTAACAAAAATGTCTTTCCAGTTCCTCCAGGGGCATCTAAAAAGAAAAGTGCACCATTTCCAGATTCAATTTGTCCTAATACTTTGTCAAAAACTCGTTTTGTTCGGGAAGCAAGCGGGGTACAAATTCGACTACTTGCTGCTGCAAAGCTGGTATATCGTAGTTTATTTCACGTATAATTTCATCACTTAGTTCATTTTTGGTTGTTCGCTGAGGGCGCAATCATTCCAAAGTCGCTTAACTTTTTGCCTACCATTGCCATAACTTTATCTTCAATTTTTCCAAGTGCTTCATTATAAATGTGTTCATTGTATGTCATGTTCGCGTCTGTCTTCTGTAACCTTCGCAAAATATATTCCGCCATGTACTCTTTATATTTGTCCCATAATTTATGTGCATTAGATAGCCTGCAAGATGATATGAGAGTTGTTTAAAATATCCCTAATTTTGGCTGGTGACTGGCACTGCACAGCTTCCTCCATGGTTTCATCCCAGTGATTATCGTTTTCTCAAAGATGCAGAGTTTCACATGCTTCTCTATAAGTTGCGCATTCCTGAACGGTGACAGTTTTAAGGTCTTTATATCCTGTAGGACCCCGAACATAGTGCAGCAGCAATCGTAAACAGAAACATTCAAAATTAGTTACATTGACGGTATACATACGACCAAGGGCATCTGATGACTTTACACCGGGCTAATTTGCAACAGGCGTGCCTTGAATACGGCGTTTCCACTCCTTCCTAGATGTGTTCCAAGTATAATAGCGGGGGACTTCAGAATATAACAACGTTTTTGCAAAGGGGTCGGATTGACAAAATTGAAAGGAGGCTATTAGTGTAGTTTTTGGCGGTGATGCAATTCTTTCTTGGAAATTCTTTCGGTGAAATATACACGCTCTCCATTTTCTAAGTGCACAGCAAGATGAGTAACTGTTGGGTGCCTTTCTTGTAAAGGGAAGCCAAGGAGACGCCACGCTGCCTCCTTACTGCTGAAATAACGCCCAGCTTGAAAGGTCTTTACTTCTTTAACGGGATTTGCCTCACCTTCACTCCTGAGATTAAATATTGCTTGGTCTCTTCCTTTATTTATGTACTTACAGATATACTTGATTGCGCGAACAGAGCTACATGTTTCTACAATGTGGGCATTAAATATTTTATATAGAATGGGCGAATACGGGACAATACAGCTGTTATCTAAGGTTTCGAACGCTCCAGAGCGAGATTCGATTGTAACTTTCATGCCACCATCTTCGGGAGCTCTGTGTCTGTATAAAGGGTAGCAATTGTCATTGTTCACTGTTTCTTTTAATAGCTGTTTAGGGAATTTCTTTGTACATTTTCCTTCTTTCATACATGGCGATATTGAATTTCGTGCCCACATGGACAGTGAATCATATTTAGGACGATGGTTTTATTTAATTCTTTATCTTGCTCAGGATCCGGAATCTCGGCGCTTATTATGTCGTCTATCTGGCTGGGCCGCAACTTCTCTTTAAGCCATATTATAATGTGGGTATGCGGTAATCCTCTTTTTTTACCATTTAATTGAATACATGAAGCACTGCACAACTCCGAACATTTTCCCTTTGTTAATTACATACATTAATTTTTGTACTTTTAATCTAAATACTCTAGCAACTAAATCGTGTCTGTCAGTACTTTTTTTGGCCCGACATTAGCTCCTCGGTTATTTCTGTCCACGTGGGATTGCAAGTAAAAGTAACAAAAAAGATCAGGTCTTCCGTAAGTTCGTACATAGGCGAATGCGTCTTGTGTGTACTCATGTAGGTAGCGGGGACTGTTAACGAATGATGAGGGCAGAATTACCATTTTACCTAAATCTCTGGGGTTTACATTGGCGTCGCTAGAAACTGCATCTTGTAAACGTATATAATTCTCAAGGCGCAGCTTTTTTTGATTTAAAGATATATAACGGAGACATTCACTTTCTACCTTCACATACATGTCTACCAAAAATTGATGAAATAATTGTCTACACCGGTCTAAGAGGTTAAAATCATTTTCTCGCAACATCATATGATACGCATAAAAATCCATACATGATACTTTTTTGTTCGGAGTAGGCTCCTTTGGGTTAACGAGTGGAATTTCAAATTCAAATTTATTTAATTGCCATAAATAGGATAAGTGATTTTTACAATAAAAATAAGTTGCTTAAAGTCCTATTTAGCCATGAGATACGGCATGCACACTTTTTTTAAATTACCAAATAATATAGGTGGTAGTCGATTCTAATATGTCAAGTTATTAAATGTAAGTTATATAATTCGAAATATCATAATTTACTATATCAGTATCATAATTAAAATTTAAATACGTTCAATCAAAAATAGAAGTCTGATAAAATAGTACACAGCAATTACGTCTATCATATATCAATATGCATATTATTATCATTTTGAAAATCCTTAACACTATAATAACATTTTCTTATTAGCCATTCACGTAACTTTTTGGTCATGAGAATCATAGAGCCGTGTTTGAAGTGCTTTGGAATTTTATTAAATATTTTTACACACATACAGTAACAACCTTTCTGAAGTTTTTGGTTTATGGTCTAAGCAAGCCGTTTACTATATCTACTGTTTCGTGGATATATATCACAAACTGACTTAAATAACTCAGCATGTTGTTTGACAAATTTATATATATTTCTAATATGTACATGCCAGGGACTGTTAATATACCCAGCTTAATAAATAGGGGCTTGCATGTATCAATAGGACCTTTACCGCATATAACACGTATACATGTTGAAAATGATAACCCTCTTGTCCTTTACAGTAAATCAATGTGTATTGGAGAGCGTCATAAATGTATCTTGTGTGTATCGGCTACCCGTTACAACGTATCATCACATGCTCGCAAGACAATGTCTCGTGAAGAAAATTGATCACCACTAATTACTGCTACTATTTCGTTTATCAAAGGTGCATTGTAGCGCCTTTCATGCTCTCCTCGAGGGGTCTGATCTGCGTGAATGACGACTGACATCTTATAATCCTCTTCAGGTAGGTTTTCTAAAGCAGTTTTAAATGTTTTGACTAAAATGTTACGTTCATGCAAGAATCTTTGAATTTTGAACACTTTGTCTCTCTCAACTCCCTGGATAAATTGGCAGCGAAGGTCTACCTCAATTTCTTCGTCACCCATAAAACATACTTGTAAAAATTGATGCTGTTCGTTTTCAACTGTAAAAAGTGAACCTATTCTATGATAAATTTGTCCTTGCACCGTAAATGTAGGCGAAAATCCTGGCATTAATATTTCCCCGGTCAACTCCGAAGGACGTCATTTGAAAGCATGCTTTATATTTCCGGATTCTATTTGAAAAGCGTCGTGACTCATTAGCATCATATAAAAAGAGAGTTTTCAAAGGTTCTTCTGGTTCCCGAAGTAACGGAAGAAATACTTTGCCATTGTGCAAAAAAAATCATCTTGTAGAAAATAACAAAATATTTACAACTTTATACAATATACTACGAACAACGCTATTTTAAATAGTCCCAAAATCCATACTAATATTATTAACGCGAAAGTGTGTTTGTTTGTTTGTCCTTCTTTCACGTCGCAACAGAGCGTCGGCATGGCATGGATTTTGGTATGGGGATAGTTCGATGGCTGTAGAGTGACATAGGCTACTTTTTTCATCGGAAAAACATATCATTCCCGTAGGAAAATCGAATATGTTGCAAAATTAAATTCAGCTGGGTGGCGCCACCGTGATTCTACAAGACGGACGACGGTACGGTGGACGAACACAGAAGGTCAAAATATCTGGATTATTGTGTCTTTTTACCAAAATTAAAATAAAAAAATATGAAATTCACCAGCTGATTTTCTTCAAACGAATAAATTCACAGAATAGGCGATAACCTCGCAGACGATATTAAGTAATCCGTTGATGCTCTGCCTACCCCGCAATGGTTATAGGCGTGATTATAAGTATGGATCAGAAATAAGATCACCACCTGTCACGCTTTCACCCTTAACTATTACTTAACTGTGGTAGAAACAGTTCTTAGTAAGCCTTAGTAATATTTATTGAACGGAAATGAACACAGTTCTTATATGTGGTTATGAATGAATCGGTATTACAATAAGAAAAATTGTGCAAAATTATAAGAAAAATATTTTTTGAGAGTTCTTACTAACTAACGTAAGTTTAAATTGATTCCGCTAGATGTCATTACTAGGTTTTTAAAACGCGGTAACGAAATGTTTCTTGACATGTTCTAAACTCCCGCCGTTAAGCCGCGTGTCAATTCATAGTGCATACGGTACCTATACTTAAATTGTTTCTATTTAGTAGCTTATTCGACTACGTCTTTTCGATTTCGGTTGTTTCTTGTTTGGTTTGTGATTTGGTTAAGGTTGAATGGATTTATATTGGCTTTCATTTTCGGATTTGTGTATTTTCTTGGATCGATTTTGTTGATTTGGTTGGTATTCCTTTATACATATTTAGACTCTGGCTTTGATTTTAGATTTTGTTTATTTAAAATCGTGAATTGGTTTTCGTTGTTTTAGGTTGTTTAACAATATTTCAAAGGAATATTAATAGTATAGATAGTGTATACGGTACCGATACACTTAATTCTTTTTTCGTTGGTTATATTTATATTGACTACTACTTTCGATTTCTGTTTTCTTTGATTTATTTTGTGATTTGGTTTAAGTTGATTCGATTTTTTTTGGCTATCGTTTTCAGGTTCATGTTGTGTCTTGAATTGGCTTTGTTGTTTTGATTTTAATAAATATTTAAAAGGAATATTTATTCATTTTAGATATTTTGGATTTGCTTTTAAAAAATATTTAAAACGAAATTTAATACCTTTTAGGTATTTTTTAAAGTTTTTTTATAAATAGGTTTTTTTGTTATTTCATAATGCCTCGCAAACGTAAGTCAAGCCTTTCAAGAGTATCTTCTCAAAGACAAGCGAAAAGATTAGCTCGAACGCTAGAATCTTTGGAAGATGCTGAACTAAGAAAGCAAGAACAAGCAGATCGTCAGGCTGCTTTTAGAGCATCTGTGCCACATTTTCAACGTCAGCATAGGCGTCTTGAACAGCAGAGCGTCAGGTTGCTTTACGAGCTTCCAAAACACCTTATCAAAGTCAGGAAAGGCTTCTTGAACAGGCAGAGCGTCAAGCTACTTTAAGAGCTTCTGAATCACCTTCTCAAAGTCAGCAAAGGTGTCTTGAACAGGCAGATCGTCAAGCTACTTTAAGAGCTACTGAAACACCTGCTCAAAGTCAGCAAAAGCGTCTTGAAGAGGCAGAGCATCAAACTACTTTATGAGCTACTGAAACACCTGATCAAAGTCAGCAAAGGTGTCTTGAACAGGCAGAGCGACAATCTACTTTAAGAACTACTGAAACACCTGCTCAAAGTCAGCAAAGGCTATTCTAACAAGCGGAACGTCAGGCCGCCTTAAGAGCCGCGGAAACACCTGATGAAACTCAACACAGACTCATTGAGCAAGCTGAACGTCAATGTACTATAAGGACATCTGAAACACTAGAACAGACGCAGGCGCGAAGAGATGCAAATGTACAGCTCCAAGCTGAACGTCGACAAAATTTCCAAAGAAATAATTGGTCGGTTTTTAATGACGCAGCATTCAATTATGATCCATTGATTGATTATAAAATTCACAGATTAGTTGTCATCAGACTGATGGACAAGGCGTGTCGATTTTGCAGCGCTTTAAAATGGAAAGATGAGATAGCAGGCATGTGCTGTTTGCATGTAAAATATCCTTACATTCGAAGGCTATCGATATATAGTTTAAACAGCAATTACAAATACAAAAATACAAATACAAAATATTTTATTTATTTAACTAAGCGTACATAAAATGCTGTATATTTTTTGAGAAGCAGTTACAACCGAACGATGATATATAAATATATCGTTCAGTTTTCGTGAAGACTTTGATGTGTGGTTATAATTTTGACATTTGACTTTTTACATATTAAAATTTCATAATAAAATTTTCATTTCTCTGCTTGATTGTACATGTGCAGTGGATTCTATTTAATTTCATCTTACGTGGCACGACCTATACTTCTTGTGGAGTATTTGACTCATTAACATATTACAAATGTTTGGTCAGGGATATAAATGCATTAGAAGCAACTGTTTGGCATTAATTTATTATATTCTGTTGAACGTGTTTGTGCCGTTTGAAAAATTATTGTTAGATTCAAATGTTTTAACTTTATAATAACTGTGATTTTTTTTTATAAATAAAAAGTTTCAGGTATCGAATTAATATTTGATACCTGAACCTTTAATTTAAGGTTATTAATTTAGTTTGTAACTCAATCGTAACATCGTCGCAACTGGAAGTAGCCAATTTCAAATACTGTTAATCTTTGCAAAGCAAATCGGTTTGTATATTTGGTATTTAACCTCTCAACCCCCTAGCGGTCTCATGGCACCGCGGCCATATTCCATCAAATTCTTATCGGTGTCATGGGGTCGCACCCACCAACAGCACTTTAACCCATAAAACTTATATATAGAGACTACTTGTTTAAAAAGAAATTTAGCATTATAGAATCAATATGAAATTTGCTTTCTTCTAGTGCAATAAAATGTTAGTTATTCTAAAGATATTTATTTATTATCTACTTTCATTTCATGCGCCATTTTTACGTGAATGTTATTGTGTTGATTTTTGGATGTTTCTAATGTTTAAGTATAGAGTTTTATTATAAAATTGTAATGAAAGTTTTTGTGTGAATTTAATTTATCTTTTTACGTAAATAATTTTGAGTAATATATATTGAAAAAATTGTGATTTTCACGCTCCCGACATTCGCTTGGTATGTTTTTATTTGTTATCAAAAATACAATAAAATCCTTTTGTAATGAAGTAGAACCTGACGGACGTCAGTCCCGGACGTCAGTCTGAGCAAGATTAGAATGGCTCTCCAGCACCTTAAAAACGGCAAGTCCCCGGGCGAGGATGGAATTACAGCGGAGCTTCTGAAAGCGGGTGAAAAACTGGTACTTGAATTCCTTCAGAGGCTCTCTAATTCCGTCCTCCATGGTGGAACTACTCCGGAGGCGTGGAGCAGAAGTGCGGTGGTCTTGTTCTTCAAGAAAGGTGACAACGCCCTATTGAAGAACTACAGACCGATATCCCTTCTGAGCCGCGTCTACGTGCTGTTTTCGAGAGTCATTACGAATTGTCTCGCACGCGGACTCGACGACTTCCAGCCTCCCGAATAAGCCGATTTCCGAAAAGGCTTTAGTACCATAGACCACATACATACCCTTCGGCAAATTGTACAGAAGTCCGAAGATTACAACCTGCCACATTGCCTGGCGTATGTGGACTATGAGAAAGCCTTTGATTCCGTCGAAATTTGGGCGGTGCTACAGTCTCTTCAGCGGTGCCAAGTTGACTGTATGGTATATCGAAGTGCTGAAGTGTTTGTACAGTAGGGCTACCATAGCTATCCGAGTACAGAACCAGAGTACGAAACCTTTCCAACTGCAGAGAGGTGTAAGACAGGGTGACGTTACTTCCCCGAAACTCTTCACCGCTGTATTGGAAGACGTTTTCAAGCTAACGGACTGGAAAGGATACGGTATTAACATCAATGGCGAGTACATCACTCGCCTTCGATTTGCCGACGATATAGTCCTTATGGCGGAATCGCTGGAGGACTTAAGCACTATGCTCAATGATCTCAATAGTGCCTCCCAACGGATAGGTCTTAAGATGAACATGGACAAAACAAAGATCATGTTTAATGTCCATGTCACACCTATGCCGGTAGTTGTTGGGAGCACTAAGCTCGAAGTTGTTGACGAGTACGTTTACCTAGGACAAATAGTCCGGCTAGGTAAGTCCAACTTCGACCGAGAGGTCAATCGATGGATTCAACTCGGCTGGGCAGCGTTCGGGAAATTACAACACTTCTTCTCGTCAGGTATACCTCAAAACCTGAAACTAAGTTGTACAACCAGTGCGTGTTGCCAGTGATGACATATGGAACTGAGACGTGGTCCTTCACTGCTGGCCATATGAGGACGCTCAAAGTCGCTCAGCGAGCTATGGAGAGGGCAATGCTCGGAGTTTCTCTGCGTGATAAACTTAGAAATGAGGATATCCGCAGTAGAACCAGAGTGACCGACATATCCCAACGGATTAGTAAGCTGAAGTGGCAATGGGCCGGCCATATCGCTCGAAGAACCGACAACCGTTGGGGAAAAAAGGTTCTCAAGTGGCAGCCTCGTACCGGTAGACGAAGTGTAGGGCGACCTCCCACTAGAGGGAGAGACGACCTGGTAAGACATGCAGGAAGTCGATGAAGATGCAGTGTGAAGGCTCAGAACCGTGCTTTGTGGCATACCTTGGGGGAGGCCTATGTTTAGCAGTGGACTTGTAAAGGGCTGTAATGATGATGATGGAAACCTGACCTTTGTTTAGACTACATGATGGAGAATTTGTATAGAATATATAATGCTAAACTTCTTTATAGAAAAGTAGTCTCAAAATATAAGTTTTAGTGGTTTTAAGTGCTGTAGGTGGGTGCGGTCGCATGCGACCGCTCGGGATTTGTCGGGCGCATGCTTCTGCATGGGATTTTTATGGCGCTTGAAGGGTTAAAGAGTGATTTTAATCTAATTATTCAACAATTTTTACGAATACTTTTGCATGTAAAAGACACTACAGTACAGTGAAAATATATGGCGTAAGTTGTGCAACAACAACAAGGCTCTTTAGATGTACCGTACGAGGGATTTAGTGTCATAAAACAACACCATTCGTTCGCCTTAATACATGAAATATTTTTCGAAAATGTGAAGATTGTGTGTTGTATCGTATACATTTTATATTTTTGTTAGAAGAAAGGACAAAACAAGTACGCGGCTCATGCAATGGTGATAGCAATCGCCATCCATAAATACATCAGAAGAATTTAAAAAAAAAAGAGGAAAATATTCAAACAAGTGACATGATTTGAGAACTAATACTTAAGTATAGTATTTGATGTAGCAGCACGAAAAGAATCTTCAACAGCATAAATACATCATTCATCATCAGTTGTAAGGCGGCTGTTAGGTATGTAGCTTTTTAAGGAGGGAAGTTTTAACGCAATAGCGTGGTAAAAAGGTGTATAAAGTGGGTATGCTTTCGCCGCAAAATTTACAGTGCGTGAGCAACTCGGGTTCAAACTCCTCAGACACCAATGAAAATTTAATTTGTAATTAAAAAGCGCTGTTTTAGCATGTGCTCGTCTTTTACCGCGGCAGTAAACATGGTTATGAAACCAGCATGTTTATTAAGCACAGTCCGCGGGAGCAGCAACAGCGTGCAGTGTATAACAGGGGAGATGAATAGTCCTCTGATGGGGTGTTTATCATCATTACAGCTCATCACAAGTCCACTGCAGAACATAGGGCTCCCCCAGGGCACGCCACAGAGCACAATCCTGAGCCGCCTGCATCCATTGACTTACTACATGTCTTACCAGTTCGTCACTCCATCTAGTGGGGGACATCCCACATTTAGCCTGCCGGTACGAGGCTGCCCTTCTAAGTTGAATCCGTCAACTGCCTTTCGGTCAAAGCTGGACTTACCTAGTCTGACAACTTGCTGTCGCTAGTCTGAACTACTCGTCAATATCTTCGAGCTTATTGCTTCCAAAAAGCACCGGCATAGGTGTGACATGGACATTACAGATGACTTTCGTTTTGTACATGTTCGTCTTGAGACCTATTCGTTGAAAGACACTAAAGAGTCCATTGAGCATAGTGCTTAGGTCCTCCAGCGATACTGCTATAATGATTATGTCGTCGGCAAATCGAATGTGTGTAATGTAGTCGCCATTGACATTAATACCGTATCCTTTCCAGTCCAGTAGCTTGAAAACGTCTTCCAATACAGCGGTGAACAGTTTGGGGATATAATGTCACCCTGTCTTACACCTCTCTGCAATTGAATAGGTTTCGATCTCTGGTTTTGTTCTCGGATAGCCATTGCAACGCTGTATAAACACTTCAGTACTTTGATATGCTGACAGGCAACTTGGCACCGCTGAAAGGATTGTAGCACCGCCCAAATTTCGACGAAATCAAAGGCTTTCTCATAGTCCACATACGCCACGCAAAATGGCAGATTGAACTCTTCGGTCTTTTGTACAATCTGCCTCAAGGTATGTATGTGGTTTATGGTACTGAAGCCTTTTCGGAAACCAGCTTGTTCGGGAGGCTGGAAGTCGTCTAGTCTGCGTGCGAGACGATTCGTAATGACTCTCTAAAACAGCACGTAGGGGCGGCTCAGAAGAGAAATCAGCCTGTAGTTCTTCAAGAGTTCGTTGTCGCCTTTCATGAAAAACAAGACCACCGCACTTCTGCTCCACACCTGCGGGTTGTGCCACCATGGAAGGGGAATTAAACAGCTTCTGCAGGAATTTAAGTATCGGTTTTCCACCCGCTTTCAGTAGCTCCGCTGTAATTCCATCCTCACCCGTAGACTTGCCTTTTCTAAGGTGCTGATGAGCCACTCTAATCTCGCTTAGACTGACGTCCTAGATATCATCAGAATAGTGCCGGATAAGAATTGCTCTTACATCATTACTCAAACTTTCGTGTGGCTCCAACGATGACGTGTACAGCTGCCCATAGAATTTGACAATCTCACGCAGAATCTCTGGCGTCCTAGAAACGATGCTGCTACATTCGATATTTAGCTTCTAGAGTTGGCTGCTTCTGATGGACAGATCTCTGGTAATGACTTTGGAGCCCTGGTTTTGCTCCATCATTTCTTCAATACGAGCTGTATTAAATGTATTTTGAGATCTGTCTATTCAATTGCCTGTGTGCTGTCAAATCTGTTGATGACTGCAGCTTCAAGCCTAAAAGCCATGAAATAGAGTGTGATTGGAGAGTTTTTGTGTTCTTCTGCGACGATTCTTACAAAACCTCACTCCGACCTCATGAACAGTTTCCACAAGCTTGTCATTTATTTTGTCCACTTCATTGCAGTTTTCTAAGTAGTTAAAATGATGTGTAATTCTGAAAACTGAAGGTTTCTGGGGCTTTTGATTAGAGCACGAGGGGAAAGAGCGTTGATTTCATAAGACGTGATCTCTTCAACTTCATGCTGAGGTTCAGTGTACTTCTAACTACTCGATGGTCGCTGCCAGTTTTCACCCTTGTGATCACTGAGTTACAGCGCTCACAAACAGTTTTCGTTTGGTCATCATATTGAAGTTAATCTAATTTTTCTTCGAACCGTCGAGGCTCTACCGGGTGCAGTTTCTGTGGGACTGCTTTAAAAAAGAGTTCATCGTAAAGATCCCTCTTTTTCCATAAAGTCGTTTAGCTGTTGGCCCCTTGGGTTACGTTGCCCTATTCCAAATTTCCCTACTTTCAGTTCACTGTTCTCTCTTGTGCTTAGTTTAGCGCTGAATTCTCCCATTAATACTATATAGTGGGTTTTATAGTAACCCGTGTCTCCAGAGATATCCTCATACATTTCCTCCACCTTTTCATAGGGATGTGGAGACGTTGGTGCGTAAACATGTGTAATCTTCACTGAATAACGTTGGTGATTCTGAGTATAAGGTACGGAACCCTCGTTGACACACTCACAATCTTTACAACGTTGTTAACGAGGGACTTGGAGAACATAAATCCGACAGCTCCTTGGGACAGCTGGTTGCCCTCCCGGTGATAGAACAAGATGCCAGATTCGGGGATTACCGTGACAAGCCCCTCTCTTCGGACTTAAGATAATCCAATAATAATGTATACATATTAATTTATATACCAATAACTAAATACTCAAAAAGTATATTAAAAACCCTGACCGGCTATTAGTAGCAGCTTCAAAAAGCAATACGTCTAGTTCTGCGATTATCAATTTGTCTGAAAAACGTGATGATTATGATAACTTCTTTCTATAACAGGAGAGACTCCGGTCCAGTAGTGAACCTTTACGGATTGATGAAGCAAATTGAAGAATACGACCTTTTTAAAGTGTTTCTTTGCATAAAAATGAATTTTTATGACTTCACTGTATAAATATAGAGTAATAATACATATTTACCTCATGATACACTTTTATTCATTACTCACTCTCTTATTTGCTCTGGAATGTCCACTGTAGAACATTTGCTACCTCTATTAAATGCAATTGGCAATTGCATTTTATAACTAATAGTGAAATCGCTTATTCTGCCACTACACTGCGTGGTGCACTTAATAAAGAGTAGAATAAATAGTGGGGAGAAAAAATTATAATTTATCTAAATATTGCAGAATTATCAAAATTATCTTATTTATATATTTGCTGCCACTCGAGAACCTTTCTTCCCCATCGGTTATCGGTTCTTTGAGCCGGCCCATTGCCACTTCAGCTTACTAATCCGTTGGGCTATGTCGGTCACTCTGGTTTTACTGCAGATATCCTAATTTCTGAGTCTATGAAGCAGAGAAAATCCGAGCATAGCCTTCTCCATAGCTCGCTGAGCGACCTTGAGCATCCTCATACGGCCAGCAGTGAAGAATCACATCTCAGATCCGTAAGTCATCACTGACAACACGCACTGGTTGTACACTTTAGTTTTCAGCGATTGAGGTATACCTGACGAGAAGATGTGTCGTAATTTCCCGAACGCTGCCCAACCGAGTTGAATCCGTCGATTGACCTCTCGGTTGAAGTTGGACTTACCTAGTCGGACTATTTGTCCCAGGTAAACGTACTCGTCAACAACTTCGAGCATAGTGCTCCCAACAACTACAAGCATAGATGTGACAAGGACATTAAACATGATCTTTGTTTTGTCCATGTTCATCTTAAGACTTATCCGTTGGGAGACACCATTAAGGTCATTGAGCATAGTGCTAAGGATATTCGAACGTCAAACATCTCAGCCCCCCAGTGACCATGAGTACTGTAAAGCGCCCGAAACGTCGGGAATTAAAAATAAGTTAAAAAAAATTAATTAAACGCAATAAAATCCTTATAAGGTCCTAACCACATACATTGCGAATCTTTTCCCTCGTTTCCTACAAACCGCGAGAACGCGATTTTATTAGCAAGTAAAAACTTACAGAATGATTTATTTAAATATATTGTGCCCCAACCTTCAAGAAGAGGACAATAAGCTTGTTTTTTTTTAATGTCGAAAAGCCACGCTGCGGCTACAGAGGGTTAATTTGCAATAACCGACCGAATTTGCAGAGAAGATTCAGTATAAGTAATATAGGTAAATAGTATCTCAGAGCTGTGGTAGCTCAGATAGTTAACGCTCACTGTAAATAGAACAGAACGCGATTAACCCGGGTTCGATCCCCGCCAGAGCCAATGAAATTGTCAATTGCAATTTTAAGTGCTGATTTACCACGTGCTCGGCGGCGAAGGAAAACATCGTGAGGAAACCTGCATGTCTGATAAATAAGAAAAAAATATTTCGAAGACATGTGAGGTTCGCCAACATGCATTGGGGCTGCGCGGCGGACAATTCCTTGCCCAAAAACCCTCTCAGAAATGAGGGAAGGCCTGTGCCCAGCAGTGAGACGTATATAGGCTGTAACTTTACTTTACTTTAGGCAAATGTTAAAGAAAAATTAGTTAAATAAATCTCAAACATTTTGTCCTTTATATCTTTTTAATTCAAAATGTGTGGTACTGTATTATTTTAACTGATTTAGTGTGCACGCACGCATTCGTTAGGGTCTATCGGTAGGCAAAAACGTTTTTGAGCATAAATTACTTTCAATTTGGGATAATTTCAAATAAAAGTAAACGTATTATTTACTCGTATTTTTAAAAACTGCAATAACGGTACGTCATTACTTATATATAAGGACTAAAATTCAAAATTTGGCTACTCTTTGAAAAACAACCTTGTACTATGGTTGTAACACAAATGGATCAGCCTGAACGAGGAAGGAACATGCTCTTACCAGAGTAAAATATCAGCTTAGTGCTGCTCCGTTTCGTATGGTGAGTGTAGAGAACCGGAGACCCATTTTACTCCATACGAGGCATTCCATCCTCAGGGGTGACAGATCTACAGTTGATTCTTAATCAAGGATAAATGAAGATGTCCATAGGTCACAACATTCTCCTATCATCAGGTGGAATGTGTACTCGTTTGTTACCCGTTTTTCAATAAAAAATTGTTTTGGGGCCTAATTAAAACAATTTGAAACGTTTCAAAAACGTTCGGCGCATTTACTCGTATACCTACAAAATTGTAGTATTGAGTCATGTTTACACGAATCCAATCCGATATTCATACAGTTGTATAAAAATAATTTGCTTAAATGTAGGAACCCTCGAACTTTACCTGATGCGATAACGCACGGTCCCAAGGAAGAAAAATTGTTCAAATTATGTAAATTATCGCGGTGCTTATCCAAATCTTCCTCACTTAGTCATAAATTTAAATGTTATACTTCTTCCGAGTGTTATCAGGTTTGAAAAAACAATTTATGACCATTCCTTAAACACTACGTTCAAAATTAGTCTTCAATGAAGTTTCAAGGTCGCATCCGTGTTGAATTCTCAGTTGTACAAGATTCTAATTTTAATACACATGGTCTTTATTATGCTCCACTTCAAATAAAAGACTCTTACCTAAGTTATTTTTCACACATTTATAAAAAATCAGTCTTCAAAAAAGTTAAAAACAATGTGTCAATTCCTAACAATGTTTATCATAAAAAGGTAAATGGTTATCAACACGAAGTCAGAACTTGCGAAAAATTTACGTTACCCTTTATGGTTGGCTTTCTGGTTGATACTCAATTGGATATCTCTATTAGCGTTCTGTTATGAACCAATGTATACCTCATATAATTTAAGCAGTCAAACACTTACCATTGTTCGGTACACAACTTACTTATTTAATTCAGATTTGTAATTAAATATAACTAGTTTTCAGCACCAAAAACTGAAAAACAAAAAAAAACAAAAAGGACCCCGTTCTATCGTTTACCAGCGCAAAATAGCAGCTAAAGGCTGCTGTATTTCGTATGGTGAGTGTAGAGAACCAGAGACCCTTTTTATTGGAATAGAGGTAATACATCTTATTCCTCAGGGGAGACAATGTATCTGCCTTTGGATTCCTAATTGAGGATAAATGTAGTTAGAGGATAAATGTATATATAGAGCCGTGGTAGCTCAGATGGTTAATGCTCACTGTAAATTTCACAGTACGCGAGCAAATCGGGTTCGATCTCCGCCGGCACCAATGAAACCGTTAATTGCAATTTTAAGTGCTGATTTACCACTTGCTCCGTAGTGAAGAAAAGAATCATAAGGAAATCTGCATGTTTGAGAAATAAGAATTTCGAAGACATGTGAAGTTTGCCAACACGCATTGGGGCAGCGCGGCGGACAATTCCTTGCTCTAAAATCCTCTCAGAACTGAGCGAAGGCCTGTGCCCAGTAGTGGGACGTGTATAGGGTGTAACTTTAAATTTTAAGTTTTAGATATCTATGGGCCACAGCATACACTTAAATCAGACGAGCTGTCCTAACTGTACGAATCTGCCACTTAAAAAGTTTTCTTCCCCTTCGGTGGTCTCTTATTATTAACTTAATTTGTAAATGGTTTGCATAGTACGTCCAATAATCATTCATCGAAATTGAAGCGCGCAGAACTTCACCGCCTTAATTTATCTCAATCATTTTCAACTCATTTATTTCATAATAAGCTTATTATTTTGCCACTTTGCGAGTAAAAAGCACAAGGCAATTTTTTATGCTGTTTCTTTTAAATCTCATTTTAAAAACTTTATACAATCCCGTATTTTTGATTTTCCATTTCGGGAAGAAATGGGATAATATTGTTAAAGAATTATACTTGGTATTCCTTTAAGTACTTGTACTAAATGTTTTAAAGGAAAACTTAATGACTTATAGTCTCAGTAAAGCTGTTCATTGCAAAAAAGGTGCATTATAGTTTCAAAACGAAGTATTACGTTTTTTATAAGCGCCCTGTTAGCTACCGGCTAGAACTAATAAAATTAAATGTGATGGTGAAAACTTTATTATGAGCCGAAAGAACAATCGCGACCATTTATTTTGTGAAAATTATTTCAAATGTTGGCCGTAGCTACGCTTCGGGTAGTCCATTCTATAGGTAAGTAAGTTTTTAAGCACTTGCACATTACGACAAGAATCTGGCCAATAATGCGGTTAATTTGCTTCCAAGACATCAATCGTAGCTAGCTCATCCACGTAGAAACGTGCGTTTGAACTTCACGTAAGTACAAAAAAAATAATCCAGGGGTGTAATATTACACTGTATCTGAATGTACCTCACCGAAATTATTTCTCAACATGTCCATTGTTTCGCGCGTTATATGGCTAGTAGTGCTGTTTTATTGAAACCAGATATCACAGATATTACGGGCTTGAATTTCAAGTAGTTAGCACATAGTCCGTTATCCTGGCGCGATAGCGGGTGCCATTTACGATTACGTTACCTCATTTTTGAAGAAATATGGACCGATGATTCCGCCGGTTCATAAACGACTTCAAACCTGAATGTAACGGTAGTTCTTGATACTCTTCGGGTTGTTCATCAGCCCAAATACGGCAGTTTTGCTTATAGACGTATCCATTGAGTCAGAAATGGACCTCATCAGTTAACAAAATTAAAAGCATTAAATTGTTCAAAAGTCCATTCACTGAAAACACAACGCAAATTAAGATCTTGCGGCTCATTTCTTGCACAAGTTGGATTTTGTATGCTTTTAAACCAATATCCTTACGCAAAATACGACAAATTGTTACATACGACAGACTAAGGTAGCGGTCTATTAGGTCGCTAGTCACCCAATAAAGAAAACTGAGTATGAAATTTTATGCGTGATCTGTAAAAAAATCCCTATTAAAAAACGTTTTGTTGAGAAAACTAGTTGACTAGTTACGGCGAAACACGTCTGGTTTTATCGAGGGTGATGTGTGTTTACCAGTTTGATGGTGTTTGGAATGGTGGTGTTGAGAATGGTGTTAACGAGGATAGTGTACGCAATGGAGGGAGGATGGAAAGTGCTCTTCAAACTGGGCAGGACACATCATTTTATTTCATTACGCGGAAATAAGTAGATTTATTTGTAACAACTTTAAGATTCTCTGAAGCTATCTACTAGCAGAGAAATTTCTAAGTATACATATATTCTATTGTGTTTTTTTGCTTAATAATATTGAAACAACCGACACCTAAAACAGTTAAACTATCAGTTCCAATTCTCGTAGTGCGAATTATTTGTAAGAGTGAATTATTTAAGCATAAGTAGTAAGCGTATACATCTGAAAATTTTCCGACCTAACAAAGATAAAAGACATTTTTTTATTTTTCTACGTAGTTTCCTTGTAACTTTACACACTTCTCCCAGATATGATATGATTAGATTAAAAAAATCTAATATGTAGAAACCATATTTCGTACTTGAAATTCATTAAGAAATTTACGTATGGTTCAAATATCTTCACTCTCTCACAAAACGTCACGCCCTAACGTAGGCGACGTTAAATATAATTTTATTCTTCAATTTAATTTGCTTCTTTTCTTTTAATGAATATTGAATTCATGTATTTATATACCAAAAATATGAGTAATATTTTATACTTGCATGTGGGAACATAAAACTAATTATGGTAATCAGAGTTTTGTATAATTTTGATGAGATTATAATATTTGATTTCTAATCTCACAATATATTACATAATCAATAAAAATATATATTTTCTTTTCTTTAAAATCGTAAAACTCCGATCGTCATATTACAAAAGTAAGTAGTTTCAGATTTATAATAATAATAATAATAATAATAATAATCTTTATTTGCAAGAATATGGTTGTACAATGGTGTTTGAGTATAATTCGTTCCACATATTCTACCTTAGTGGTGTGCAAATATTAATGGTCAAGTAACCTAAACAACAATACTTATCGAATTTAACAACATATATTAATTTAACAAGATATAAAATTATTTAATATTATTTACTTGATTTGATAATTAATTTATTATGCCACAGTATCAGAATAAATATAAGTAAGTATTATTATATCAAGTAAGATTATTATTATACGTCAATGTCATATATTAATTATTATTCTTACGTCAATAATTATATAATGTTACATATCCAATTGTCATTAATATCTTTCTATTTTTACATCAAATTTATTAATTAATTAGATACATAAGTCAAATTTTATATAAAATAATATCAAAAACATTATTTTTTTTATAAATATCAGAATCTCGTAATTACGTAATTAATCCTATTCTAACATTATCATTCATTATTACTCGTATGTAGGTCGTTGTCGTTTAAGAACTCTTCTACAGAATAATAACATTTACGGAGCAACAATGCCAAAACAGATTTCTTAAATGACAATAAACTTTTACGCTTTAAATTATTTATTATATATATATATATATATATATATATATATATATATATATATATATATATATATAACTAAAATCTGATTCAATAAAGAAGTCCCGTGGAAAATATTCCAACTAAAATGTAAAGTACAGAATTTGACAGCTGCTGGCCATGTGAACGGAAGGACAAACTTAATGCGTCAGGTGCGACTGACACATGCTCTTTGCACTCTTAACCTGAGAGCCAGCGAAATAGACTTGTATTTTTATCTCCTAAGTCAATTCACAAAGCTAGCTAGCAATTAAGCTAGCATTATACATTATTAATATTTGTACCCAATTTAGGAAGATAAATGCGTATATAGTAGCATATAGAATAGTTATGTCATATTATTAGGATAACCTGTAAAGATAGTTGTGAGTGTTAAAATAAATAAATAACTTTTACGAAGACTGGGGCATCGCTGCTAAGGGATCGTCCCTTGTCGAAAAATCTCCTTATGCATAACAGAGAATATCAATAGCTAAATATTATTGTATTAAGTCGGCGAAAGTTCTTTTATAACGTTGCATTTGAATACGTGCTTATTTTATATACTTTAAAAACCGCGCATTTTTTTAAGTAAAAGAACCGTAATATTTTCCTTCTTTTCCTTTTAACCAGACTGAACAACATTAATTCGTAGCCGGATACAGTTAATAGCTCATGTATTTCTTCTTTTTTATCTTTGTCATGAAACTGATGTTGTTTTGGTTGGTAAAAAAATCTAGACATTATTATATTGAGGATATAATGGTGTTTCGTTTTTTTTTTGAAGCTTGGTATTCATTTTCAACACTTCAAAAGAAAATTGCAAAGTAGACTTTCTAATTAAGTCAACATTCCATTAACAAGTTGGTTGTGACTTAAGTGATGCAACAAGAGCAAAGTAAAAAGCTTTTTGGCGTAAACATTAATGTTTATTAAAAGGCGAAAAAACAAAATAAAGGGGATGATGAAGAGAAAGCGCTTTTAATGTCGTATTATTTTATCGAAAAGAGCAAAGGACATTGCTCTGCGTCCATACATTATTTGCCCTGGAACCAACAGCATCGGAAAATTGTGTATTATATTCTCGATCATTAGGAAATTCCTTCGTGATCTTATGTTTATAGCGGAATAGCTGCAGAAAAGATTTATTTCGAAAAGTATCAGATTTAGAGGTTATAATAGAGGAGAGAGAATATTATTATGTTTTTATCATTTAGTAGGATTTTTAAGAAACAGAAAGTATTACCCTGAAATAGTTAACCATTGTTAGTTGCGTCTTTCAACAACATAAAACCACCAGCAATTTACAAGCTGCAATTTACACAAAATACACTTTCCATTGCATATGCGTAACAAAAAGTATATAATCACTACGTTTAAGAGGCGGGACACCCTTAAAAGTAAATGTATTGTTACGAGCTTGAGGTTCGTGACAATAAAAATTGCCGATAAAATTACCTAAATTAACACTTTAATTTACTTTACACAAATTAAAACTAAAAACACTAATAATTAAACACACTAATTCACTTAATTCCGCTCCGAAGCTTCGCTTGTGTCGCCGAGTTCAACTCTGCCCCGATCGCATCTTGCAGCGCCTATTTATATAATTAGCAAAGAAGCGTCCCGAACATTCTAGTAAATGCGCGCCCGGCAACGAGTATTCGAGTGTAGATTTTCCAGAAACTTAGTTCTTCGGGTGGCGCTGTCGGTCGAGTGATTTGTGATGTCATTTTCTCAATGCTCCCCTCGCTCTCGTTCCTGACACTAGATGGCGCTAGTGTATCGTCGACTTGAGCGCGTAACACTGCTCCCTCCTAAGACATGCTCGTCCCGAGCATTATCGGCCCCATAATAACGCGCCAAGCGATCCACATGGACGATCTTAGGAGTCCCTTTTGCGCCTTTCTGTAACGGCTCCGCAATGTCAAGGGCTGTTCTATCCCGTGGTGCACCAACATTGTACAATTTCGGTGCTCCTCTACTACGTGTCTGAGGTCCCCGCACGGCCGCACAACTTGTACATGTACGACACCAATCCTCGACATCGTCACGATAATGGACCCAGTAAAACTGTTCTGGGACCATCAGTAGAGTTCGTTTAACTCCCAGATGGACTCTTGAACGACCATTATGGCACAGCTGTAGGACATTCGGCACTTTAACTTTAGGGACAACCATTTGTAAACGATAGCTGTCCCTTCGACCATTGTCCCATTTACGGCACAGGACCCCATCCTGAATCAGCAAGCTGTCCCATTGGGCCCAATAGCTTTTAGTGGTTGAACTCATCGCTGAGACGTCGCACCACTTGATAGCACGGGCCTTCATCCATTCCAGAATTGGCTTGATGTCCGGATCTTCCTGCTGTGCATGTCGTAGGCTGTCCTTCCACCCGTTGCTGAGGTGGTCTGTCCAGAGCATCCTCACGGATACCACTTCCTTACTCTCTTGCCTACTACAATGGTTGCAATCTTCAGGACAAGGTCTTCTTGACAATGCATCTGCGTTGCCGTGAGATTTCCCGCTGAGTGATATCTGATAGTGAAGTCGTATTCCTGCTGCTGCTGGGCGGTGATGTTAGCCGTACTTCCCTTCTGAGACCGTTCACCTTCCCTTCCTAGGGTGTGCTTAGGGCAGCTGGATCGAAGATGGCCCCTTTCCCCACAGCCATAGCACCTAGGGCTGTATCATTTATTGTGGTCGCGAACCGTAACTGCTGTAACCTCCCTAGCGTGAGAGGAACGATGATCCCGTCGCTTCCAGGCGGTGCCGTTAGCTGTACTACCCTCTCGAGATCGACCAACTTCCCTTTTCACGGTTCGCTTAGGGCAGCTGGATCGAAGATGGCCCCTTTCCCCACAGCCATAGCACCTAAGGCTGTATCCATTGTTGCGGTCGCGAACTGCGTAGCTGCTGCAACCTCCCGCGATGGGAACGATGATCCTGCCGCACGGCTTCCACCTCCAGTGCATGGGCCAAGGCGTTCTTAAGCGTCTCGTGGTGCCCGAGCCTCACAGCAGCTCTGACTTCCAGGTCACGGATGCCGTCGATGAATGTCTGCACCAGGTTCCCTTCAATGAGCGCAGGTACAGACCGGTATGCTTTTCGCACCAGCTTCTCCACTTCTAGAGCCCACTGCTGCAGGTTTTCGTTGATGCGCTGCACACGATCCTTAAGCTGCGCACGAAAGACGTGTTCCAGGTGAGCGTCGCCATATCTCGCCTCCAATGCCTCAAGGAGTTGCTCATAAGTCACTTCCTCACCGAGAGCTTCCAGAACTGTTAAGGCCTGGTCGCGCAGGCCTAGTGTGAGAGCAGTCATGGCCTGACTTTTATTCCAGCCGTTCGCCTTCATAACAGCCTCGAACTGGATTTTGTAGGCTGACCAGGAAGAAGTCCCGTCGAATGGTGGCACCTTGAACCCACGTAGCGAAGGTGTAGTAGCTACTACGGGAGCTGTAGTTCCCTCCCCAAGTTTGAGTTCGTCAAGTGATTTCCTCATGTCAGCCATTACGTTGTCAACCCGATTGTTCACTTGGTCAATTCGGGTTTCAGCTTCCGACAGGCGGTTTTCATGTTAAGCAAACTTATCCTTCACCTCCCTTATCTCTTTCCCGAAGGTAGCGTGAATGTCCTTCATGAGGAGCATCTGCTCTTCCTTATCGCGCTTGAGCTGCTCTTCCAACCGACGGGCCTGTTCCTCCTGTCGGCGAGCCTGTTCCTCCTGCTGCTCTTTCAACAGACGGGCCTGTTCCTCTCGTCCGCGCTGCAGCTGCTCCTGTAGCATCGCCATCAGAGCACCTAAGTCAGGTGCTGCAGAAGTAGGAGCTACTGACGGGCCTGCAGCCGGCGGCTGACCCTCAGGAGCTACTGACGGGCCTGTTCGGTTCGGTTCCTGACACTAGATGGCGCTAGTGTATCGTCGACTTGAGCGCGTAACAGTATGAAAGGGCGCCAAACTACACCACCAACATATGAGACATGATATTTATTTTTTGAATAACAGTGCTGACAACATAGGCGATTATACTAGTGCTATGTACGTCTATCCGCGAATAATTTCTTCGATATAATGTTTACCGATATATTGTTTATCGGATTTTTTTTATTTTTTTATTTTTATAGAATACTTTTATACACTTTCATAGAAAAGGCGTGACAAACGACCACACAGTCCACCTGATATTGAATGGATGCTGTGGCCCAAAGACATCTACATTTAACCTCGATGAAGAATCAAAATGCAGATTCGTTGTCACCCTTGAGGACTAAGATGGAATGCTTTGATTCGAGAAAAATGGGTCTCCAGTACTCTACACCCACGGTACGAAACACAGCAGCATTAAGCTGCTATTTAAGGCTGGTGTTTTGTGAGAACGTGTTCCTTCCCCGGTCGAGCCGACCCGTTCGTGCTACAACCTTAATATAGCTGCATCATGGCTCTACCAAGTATATAAAATAAATGACGACTCCGTAGCGCAGTGGTTAAGCGTTTGGTTGCAGCACTGCAGGACCGAGTATGCCTTCCTGCACTGAAGTAGTGTTCCTATGCTGTAAAAGAAATAGTCTGCGTCTGGATACTTGCTAGATCTCTGGATAACTTATTAATTATTGTTTATGGTCCAATCTACTCGTATGCAGATCTATATAAGACAGAGTTAGTTCATTCTGCATAGATTGGACCATAAACAATAATTAAAAAGCTAAAGGTACTCTGGGTTAACATTGACATTGGGACGTCAGTCACCTTAGTCCCCCATAACCATGAGTGCTGGAAAGTACCCAAAACGTCGGGAATTAAAAATCACCTAAAATTAAACGCGATAAAACCCTTAAAAGTAGTTTTAATCAATTGATTGGATTAATTTAATTTTAACTGAAACAAATACTATGTACAAATCGCTAGACTTCTTAACAGAGGTATGTCATACTGATCGCAGAGATCGTTTAATAATAGACGCTTTCAAATTTAGTGCTTATTTTACTTAATGTTTATAGCTAGTAATGTTTAAAAGTAAAAAAGTAACGTAAAGTTACAGCCTATATACTTCCCACTGTTGGGCACAGGCCTCCCCTCATTTCTGAGAGGGTTTTAGGGCAAGGAAGTGTCCGCCGCGCTGCCCCAATGCCTGTTGGCGAACTTCACATGCCTTCGAAATATTTTTTTCTTATTCCTCAGACATGCAGGTTTCCTCACGATCTTTTCCTTCACCGCCGAGCACGTGGTATATCAGCACTTAAAATTGCAATTAACAATTTCATTGGTGCCGGCGGGGATTGAACCCGGGTTGCTCGCGTTCTGTTATATTTACAGCAAGCGCTAACCATCTGAGTTACCACGGCTCTTAGTAATGTTTAAGCAAATGTAATTGACAGGTTGAGAGCACAAGTGAGAGATTAACTAGTGACAAGTTAGCATTTAGTGACGTCAAAATGGGGGGGTGCCAAATACGATATAATTTATCACTATTAAGATTTACCATAAGTTATAATTAATAGTATTACATCAACTTTGTCATACGATAAAATTAATACCGTAAGAAGTAAGATAATGTCCTACTTTACTTGTAATATACTATACTTCTCTACTTCTTCTGTACTCGTAACGTTATTAATTATAACATTTCTATTTAGTTTACAATATCAGTTTTATTAAATAAAATATTTATAATTCCTGCAGTAACTGTAAATGTTTTTTTTTTAATATTAATTGTCGGAAACTCTTTAGTGATCGTTTAGTCAGAAGTAAACTACACACTTTAAAAACATCACTAGAAAACTCTGAATAATGATCATGATGAAATTATTAGGTTTTGTTCACTTCAGCATTATTGTAACTACCTATTTAAAGTCGAGTATGACCTCATTCATTAGGTATAGTAGATTTTTAAATTATAATTTTAGGGAATAACAAAAAGGAATAGTGTTTGTATTAATTGTAGTTTCTATTTGCACTTTATTCAAAATATCCAATAGTTCATAAAAATTCCAAAGACCGATTACAATCGATTAGATATCCCTAATCATTTATTACACACCATATGACGGTTGGCGAAGATGGCGGCGATTAATGTTATTAATCGTAAAGGATACTTTTTAATGTTCATTTTGGCATGCTAGCTGCATCCGTGTTATTAAAGTATTTGCAACTAATATAATAAAGTAGATAATCAATTATCGTGTATGTCCAATTATTTTATTTAATAGGGCAATTTTGGACATGGTCCTTTGTCTAAGGAATACTTCATAACGCAAATGAGATCTTTATAGGATAAGGGTGACAAACGGGCACACAGTCACAGTACGTGGTTGCTGCTGCTTGTAGACATCTATATCCATCCTCGATTACGAATCAAAATGTAGATGCGTTGGCACTCGTGAGGACAAAATGGAATGCCGCGTTTTCAGTAAAATGTTTCTCAGGCTCACTACAATGACCATAAGAAACACAGCAGCATTAAACTGCTATTTTAAGCTGGTATTCAGTGCGAGCGTGGTCTTTCCCCGGTCGAGCTGACCCCGTCGTGCTTCAACGACTCGTATACTACTAATATGGCTACATTATGGCTCTACCACGTATAATGATATATTTATACGTGATATATAAATGATAAATTTATACATAAAAGTACTCGTAAAGTAAAAATTAACCTTACAGCATATGCCCCACTCCTTAGCTTAAGCCTCCTCTTATTACTGAGAGGGTTTTAGGGCAAGGAAGTGTCCACCGCGCTGTTCCAATGCGTGATGGCGAATTTCAAGTCTCCTATTTTTTTTTAATTTCCCTGACAATGTTTTACTTTTACGCCAAATATTGCGTGGTAAACAAGCACTTGAAATTGCAATTAATCATTGTATTTGTGCCAGCGAACTCGGGTTGCTCGCATGCTGTGAAATTTACATAATATAAGAGCCACGGTAACTCAAGGGCTAAGCGATCGCTGTAAATTTCACAGTGACAATTGCGGCATATACTTCCTCTAGTAACTGCCTCGTTGATCTAGTAGCTGTAAAAGCGGCTGCCGATCATGAGAGAAGGTCGAAGAATAGGCCAGAATGCATTTAAATACGTTAATCTTGCACCTGATCGAAAGTCGGTATGAAGAAAATTATTATTTTTGGAGTGTTTTAAAATTATCTAATCACATGCTTATATTTCGGTTAAAATTTGTCATACCGCTTAAAACTAATACTCGAAGCAACATGATTCTATGTATATGCTCATAATTTAGCAAAGTGGGAAAGAATAAATAAAATACCTCTAATGGACCCTAAATCAATTCGGAATGTATTCAATAATATCAACGATAATATTACAAAGCTTGAAAATGAGCAGTGTAAGACTTTTAGCCATAAACTAAATCGCAATAAGATTCAAAACCACTGCCAGCACAGTTCTTGTTACTTCCTTACCTTAATTATCGTCATCGATGTTACTCAAATCAAATTGATGACTTAAATAAAATTCAGCGTTTCCGATTTCGCTACGAACCATAAATTCCTATTTAATCTTGGCAAATATGATCACTGGCTTAACTAACTTTCATTTATACATCGTCGGAATACTGTCTGATATTCAATTTCTTACTGTGCTGTAAATTGTTTGATCTAAAAATTTTGAGCTAATTCAAAGAAAATTTTTAGTATGTGCAGTTAAATAAAGATACCTAATTAGATACTGCTTATATTAGAAATATAGAGCCGTAGTAGTTCAGATAGTTAACGCTCGCTGTAAATATAACAGAACGCGAATAACTCGGATTCGATTCCCGCCGGCACCAATTGTAAACTGTTAATTGCAATTTTAATTGCTGATTTACTACGTGCTTGGCGGTGAAGGAAAACATCGTAAGGAAACCTGTATGTCTGAGAATTAAGAAGAAAATATATTTCGAAGACATGTGAAATTCGCCAAAACGCAGTGGAGCAGCGCGGCGGACACTTCCTTGCCCTAAAACCCTCTCAGAAATGAGGGGAGGCATGTGCCCAGCAGTGGGACGTATATAGGCTGTTACTTTACTTTTACTTTTTCCTTGATTTTAGAAACGTTTTTTAGTAATAACACTGTATTGACAAATGATGGCAAGTTGCTACTGCAGTCTATGCCCTACAGCCACTTTCAAACAAAGAAGAATCAAATAAGTATCTAAGTATGATCTGAGTATAAAGATACATCATAGCATGTTATTATACTTTCTTCCTTCTTCAGCCTTAAGACTGAAACTATGCATTGCTATTACTTATATTTGGCGGTAGACATAGTCAAGAGGGTTTTAATTACCCTGCTGCACTACAAGGCAGATAAAGAGTGCTAGGCTAGGCTGTGTCGACTTCTACTCCTCCTTTAGTTTAAAGTTATGAGATAAAAGAATTTGCTTCTATTAAATATAAGCAAAGCTTAAAGCATGCAAACAAGTAATACCCATGAGGACTATGATGGAATACTACTACTATAATATTTCATTAATTCTTCCTTGTCCCAATAGCACAGATCTACACCATCTCCTAACCTCTAATTTAAATGTAATAAATTGCTAGCTCCAAGATCACAACCTCGAGATTAATTTCAAAAAGACTAAACTTTTGCAATTTAGACCATACCATAAACCATAACCCATAAACGCCCCTTACATATCAACTACCAATACCTAAATATTCCCTTAGAATCTGTTAACTCTCACTGTCTCCTGGGTATAAATATAGATGCACATTTAAATTGGAAGGAACACATTAATAAAATTGTCAAAAAGTTATCTGGTTTTACATACGCTCTTATAGAACTTAAAAAAACCACCGACTTAAAAACAGCTACCTGTGCCTAATACGCGTACATTGACGCCTGGATACGCTACGCTGTGGTACTTTGGGGTAACAGCACAGACGCTAACAAAGTATTTCTAATTCAGAAAAAATGTATTTGCATACTTGCAAATATCGACTCCATAACAAGTTGTAGAAATTACTTTATCAATTATAATATCCTGACATTAACATTCCTATATATATCCGAAATATGCTCGCTAGTTAGAAATAATATCGACTGGTGCCTTAAATATTTTTGCCCTAAAAATTTAAGACCAAAAATAAAATTATCCACAGTTACATCAAAATTACAAATCGTAAACACCGGTCCCTATGCTATGTCAATAAAAATATATAACAAAATTCCAGAACAAATCAGAAGCATTAAAAGCGTTAAAAAATTTAAAAAAAGAAGTTAATACATATTTAACGGAAAATTGTTATTACTCGTTGCAGGAGTATTTTAGTGATTGAGTAGGAAATAGGAAATATAATAGGAATATACAAATAAACAATATAATATGATCCAATTTATATTTAAGTTAATTGTAAATATTCATTAAATGATAATTTTATAATACTATAATGTTAATATAATAATAATATTAATAATTGCCTATATTTGCAGTGCCCGTGCAGGGTTCTTGTTTTGAACATTTTTTTTAAATAAAAGACCAAATGTACAACAAGAATAGCAAATAAATTGAGTTGAATTGAATTGGATTGAATACATACTCTACATCAAATCTATCTATATTAGCTCAATTCTGTAAAAGATTCTATTTAAAAAACCTTTTGTTATTATAGTTATAATTTAAGTCTAAGGTACAAAAAGTAGTAAAATTGTTGTTAAATGTGTAATGAACCAAGTGATTACCTAATAGGATATTACTCATAATGCATGGGCAATGTTAGCCCAGTCCTATAGTATGCAATACGATAAAAACTATATGACATGATTACATTGACCGGGCTTTATGAATAAAGTCCGTTACTTATTGTGCAGAGTAATAGAAAATACTCTTGACGATATCAAAGGTATTTTGTCTTTGAAAAGGAAAGAATATCCCACTGCTTCTATTGGACACTGCAAAGTCATTTTTTCCTTCCTTCACATTTTTACATTTATCAATTTTGGACTTGGTACATTATTAACTTATTTTTTTAAAAGTAACTAACATGGTTAGTTAAGTTTAGTTAAGTGAGGTTGGAGTTGCTACTCCTCCCATTCAGCGCGTCCCCAGGCGGCGGATAGAGGAACGCCACTCAGATATAGGCTGTAGTGAAAAACCATCGCTGAACAAAACTGGACGTCGATTCGGATTTGACTTAAAACATTGAGCTAATATGTACTACGTACTAGAGGCGACACTGCATTCAGCTACACTGTTCCACTCAACTGCGGTACATACACCGCACTTTAATCAGTCATTCGCTAGGCGCTTATAGAGTTGTCACGTGTTGTGTTGATTAAAAAAAATCTTTTGATAAATATATGCCGTCGTGTGTACTTAGATATCGCACAAATAATTCAAGAAATATCAGTAAAAACCAAAGAATTACTTTTCATCGGTTAATAAGATACTTAATTAATAAAAAGTATTATGTATTAATAATAAAACAAATTATTCCTAAGACGCCATCTCGTGTCAGGTAATATAGATTATGAAATTAATATGTTCAGATGCGACATTTCTGTGAGTACTTAAGTATAGGACGAATAATATATTTATTACACATATTTTTTTGTAGAGACATAAATAAGTTATAATAATTTGGCAAAAATTTTCATGTTTAAATCTGCTTAATATTCTTTTATTTTATTTTCAGGTTTCCACATCAAAGTCAAAGTGGTATAAATTCGTCCAATTTTAACTCTCGCGTGCCCAACATTTATGAACGACTTTTATTCTAATTTAAAGAAATATATAGTTTTGTTAAACATACATTTAGTATGTTTTTATATTTGACTTAGATAAATTTTAAAATATTCAGATAAAAATATAATTAAAATGTAATTGTGATATAATATCATGTAATATTAAATAAGCAAATATAATATACAAAATAAATGACAAAGTTTAAATATTGTTCTCGATATAATTTACCTATTTAACGATACAATCTACTTTTACCTACGGGTCATTCTACTTATGTTTATTCTATGATAAGAAAAAAACAACCGCGCGAACACAGAGTAGCGCACATTTTTTGTTTGAAATAGCTGTTCTAGTACTTAAGTACACATTACTTCAATGACTTAAAACAACAAAGGGCTTATTTGGAGATTGGAGAGCCTACTAGTTGCTTCCCGTATCCTCTTCGTTGAGAGTGTGACATCCTATTATAAATATAAATAATACGTAATTAATTATTAATATATAGCCGTCAAAATGTTCTTAGAAAAAATATATCAAACAATAATAATACATTAATAAACATAAAGTTAACATAAATACATTTCAGACATTAAGTACTATGGGAAATTAAAGGCTTAATATTGTTTTTCAAAATCAATAAATTTATTAAAAACTTTGACAAAATATTCAAAATGTGATAAATAATAGAAATACAAGCCGAAATTATTATAATAATAAAGATAAATAACATTTATAAAATAATTGGAAAATTGGTTAAAAATTCTAGAGTGAGTACGTGTAGAATATAAAATTTTCCCAAGTTATGGAGGGTGTTCATGTATATCTATATGGCTTGTATGGAGGAGCTGCCGAAAACGCATAACTAAGGTTATACATATATATATGGGGTGGTCGGGTGCACGACTGCTTGAAATACTGTAAAACAATGACTAGTCCTATATTACGGACTTATGATAGTAAGCTCTATTATACTAAAGCATTCTTAAAGAAGGTCTAAATGATGAATTAGTATTACAATAGTAGAGTAGTGGGTTGAAGTTCCATATATTAAATACATAAAATAGTAGAGTCTATTATACTGTTGCGCGGCTAAGTTGACATCTGGCACTAGCGCCATCTAGTGTCGGGTAACGGAGCGAGGGGAGAGCTTTCCAGAAAATGACATCACTAATCTTTCAACAGACAGCGCCATCTATTGTCGAAATGAAGAACTAAGCTTCTGGAAGCTGACTCTCGAACTTTCGGCGCTTTGTCGATTGGTGCGCGTATTTACTTGAATGTTCTGGATGATTCGGTACTAATGTGTATTTATAGGCGCTGCAAGGTGCGATCGGGGAAGTATTGAATTCGGCGAGACAAGCGAAGCTTCGGAGCGAAATAAAGTGAATCAGTGTTATTAATTTTTAGTGTTTTAAGTTTTAATTGGTGTAAAGAAAATTAAAGTGTTAATTTAGGTAATTCAATCGGCGATTTTTATTGTCATGAACCCCAAGCTCGTAACAATACAAAAGCACTATTACTATAGAAGGTCTCTCTCATGATGAATTAGCTTTACAATACTGGAGGTGTAGGTTGAAGTCCCATATATTAAAAGATATATAATAGAAAGGACTATGACAAAGTTACTATTGAAGGTCTCTATGATGAATTAGCTTTACAATAATAGAGTTGTGGGTTGAAATTCCACATATTAATGACATATACTAGTAAGGTCTATGATACAAAAGCATTACTATAGAAGGTCATTATGAAGTATAAGCATTACAGTACTAGAGTTGTGGGTTGAAGTGCTATATATTAATGACTTATGATAGTAAGTTTTATGATACAAAAGGATTATTATAGAAGGTCTGTACGATGAATTAGCTGTACAATATTAGTGTTGTGGGTTGAGGTCCTATATTGTTGTGCGCCTAAGTTGACGTCATGTACCCGGCACTAGCGCCATCTAGTGTCGCGGACCAACGAGGAGGGCTTCCTAGAAAATGTCAATCTTGAATTTCGACCAACAGCGCCATCTAGTATCGAAAAGAAGAATTAAACTTTCTAGAAGCCCCACACTCGACCTTTCTGCGCCTGGTCTTGAATATCTGGATATTTCGTTGAAAAATGTGTTTAAAGGCGCTGCAAGATTCGATCGAGGCAGTATTGAATTTGACAAGACAAGCTAAGTTTCGGAACGAAATAAAGTGAATCAGTGTGATTAATTATTAGTGTTTTAAGTTTTAATTGGTGTTCGCTAATAAAAGTGCAAATTTTGGTAATTGACGTACGTAAAAAGTAACAATTGTTGTAAGAAGTGGGATTAAATCATGCCGATTTTACCTAAGGAGGAAACGGAGGGTGTCCGTACCCGAAGTCAACGCCAGCAGGAGACGGACCAAAGAAGATTTGGTGGTGCAATGCCGCAGACGTCGGAGGGCCAGCCGCCAGCTGCAGGCCCGTCAGTAGCTCCTACATCTGCAGCACCTGACTTAGGTGCTCTGATGGTGATGCTGCAGGAGCAGTCTCGCTGAAAGGAGGAACAGGTCCGTCGGTTGGAAGAGCAGCTGCGAGGCGGACAGGATGAACAGGCCAGCCGACAGGAGGAACAGGTCCGTCGTTTGGAAGAGCAGCTGCGGGGCGGACAAGAGGAACAGGCCATGTCGGTTGGAAGAGCATATGCTCCTAATGAAGGAACTTCACGCTACCTTCGGGAAGGAGATGAAAGAGGTAAAGGATAAGGTTGCTTTAAATGACAACCGCCTGTCGGAAGCTGAAACCCGAATCGAGAAAGCTGAAACCCGAATCGACCATGTAAAAAAATCGGGTTGACAACGTAATGGCTGACATGAAGAAATCACTGGACGAACTTAAACTTGTGGATGGAACTACAGCTCCCGTAGTAGCTACAACAACTTTGCTACGTGGATTTAAAGTGCCGCCGTTCGACGACACTTCTTCCTGGTCGGCCTACAAAATTCAGTTCGAGGCCGTCATGGAGGCGAACGGCTGGAATAAAAGCAGGGTCATGACTGCACTCACCCTGGGCCTGCGCGACCAAGCCTTAACTGTGTTGGAAGCTCTCGGTAAGAAAGTGACCTACGAGCAGCTCCTTGAGGCATTGGAGGCGAGATATGGCGACGCTCACCTGGAACACGTTTTTCGTGAGCAGCTTAAAGATCGCGTCCAACGCAGCAACGAAAACCTGCAGCAGTGGGCCCTTGAGATAGAGAAGATTGTTCGGAAAGCATACCAGTCTGTACCTGCGCTCATTGAAGGGAACCTGGTGCAGACATTCATCGACGGCATCCGCGACCTTGAATTCAGAGCTACTGTGAGGCTCGGGCACCACGAGACGTTTAAGAACGCCTTGGCCCATGCACTGGAGGTGGAAGCCGTACGGCAGGATCTTCTTTCCCATCGCGTCACGGAGGTTGCAACAGCTACAGCAGTTCGCGACCGCAATAATGGATACAGCCTTAGGTGCTATTGCTGTGGGGAAAGGGGCCATCTTCGATCGAGCTGCCCTAAGCGAACCGTAAAAAGGGAAGTTGGTCAATCTCGAGAGGGTAGTGCAGCTAACGGCACCGCCTGGCAGCGGCAGGATCATCGTTCCTCTCACGCTAGGGAGGTTGCAGCAGTTACGGTTCGTGACCACAATAAATGATACAGCCCTAGGTGCTATGGCTGTGGGGAAAGGGGCCATCTTTGATTCAGCTGCCCTAAGCAAACCCTAGAAAGGGAAGGTGAACGATCTCAGAAGGGAAATGCGGCTAACATCACCGCCCAGCACCAGCAGGAATACGACTTTATTATCAGATATCACAGCGGGAAATCTCATGGCAACGCAGATGCATTATCAAGAGGACCTTGTCCTGAAGATTGCAAACATTGTACTAGGCAAGAGAGTAAGGAAGTGGTATCCGTGAGGATGCTCAGGACAGACCACCTCAGCAACGAGTGGAAGGACAGCCTACGATATGCACAGCAGGAAGATCCGGACATCAAGCCGATTCTGGAATGGATGAAGGCCCGTGCTATCAAGTGGTTCGACGTCTCAGCGGTGAGTTCAACCACTAGAAGCTATTGGGCCCAATGGGACAACTTGCTGATTCAGGATGGAGTCCTGTGCCGTAAATGGGACAATGATCAAGGAGAAAGCTGTCGTTTGCAAATGGTTATCCCTAAAGCAAAGTTCCGAATGTTCTACAGCTGCACCATAATGGTTGTTTAGCAGTCTACCTGGGAGTTAAACGAACTCTATTGAAGATCCGAGAACAGTTTTACTGGGTCAATTATCGTGACGATATCAAGGATTGGTGTCGCACATGTACAAGTTGTGCGGCTGTGAGACGGCTCAGACACGTAGTAGAGGAGCATCGAAATTGTACAATGTTGGTGTACCATGGAATAGGACAGCAGAGGTCGCCTTCCTGAAACGGCTCTGCAATGTCAAGGGACATTGCAGAGCCGTTTCAGGAAGGCGCAAGAGGGACTCCTAAGATCGTCCATGTGGATCGCCTGGCGCGTTATTATGGGGCCGATAATGCTCGGGACGAGCATGTCTTAGGAGGGGGCGGTGTTGCGCGCCTAAGTTAACAGCGCCTAAGGTACCTGGCACTAGCACCATCTAGTGTCGGGTAACAGAGCGAGGAGAGCTTTCCAGAAAATGCCATGACTAATATTTAAAACAACAGCGCCATCTAGTATCGAATTGAAGAACTAAGATTTCTAGAAGACCCACACTCGAACTTTCTGCGCCTGGTCGGTCGGGGCTTCTTATTTACTGGAATGTTCTGGAGGTTTCGGTAGAAAATGTGTATTTAAAGCCGTTGCAAGCCGCAGTCGGGGCAGTACTGAATTTGGCGAGACAAGCGAAGCTTCGGAGCGAAATAAATTGAATGAGCAAATGAGACAGAGGTAAACTTGGACTCGCTAACCTATGTCACGGTAATTTTATCTATACAGTATTCTAATTTCATACAAACGGACGAAGCGAGAGCTATGCCTACGCGCCTCGATCTCGGCATGCGCTCGGCATGCAGACAGTTGTGACTCGTGACTGTGCCGCAATGATGATTTTGTGGAATATATAAAAATATGGAGGAAATATATCGAACTTCATTTAAAACCAAACATATAAATTATAAAGTAGCTGCAGGTATCTATAACCAAGTAAAATATATTCCTTTTCTCCACCTTGTCCATGTTTCTCAAAACAATTTTAAATTAAGATTTATATTATAATGCGGATTTTTTATACTTAAAAATTTAATAATAAAGCATTTCGTACGTCTCAGCCGAGGCAGAAATATTTTTCGGTCGCAAATTTATAAGACCGATATGTTATTCAAACATAAACATGTTTTTTTTTAAATTAAATCTACTAATCAAAAAACAACACGCATTTTTATTGAACACTTCCTGTTCAATTCACAAAGTACCAATTTTATTTTTTTATATAAAAAAGTATATTTATAATCACAAAACTAAATGGAAACACAAAGTAGGCAAACGCAATGCTGGAGGCAGGCAGCACTATCGCACGTATACGTACCACATGGCTGTAGGCATTTATTTCAAAGATACGGCCGAGTTACAATACTGTATAGATAAAATTACCGTGCCGATGCGTCCTAGACTTATCTTAGTGCTGGTGGTAAGCTGGTTTGTTGAAGCAATACGGCTTTCACGTAGACATCGCACACACATACCGTTTGTGGGGAGCGTCATAGTGCATAGCGATATGTTGTCTATCTTTCGGATTAGAATGAGTGTGTTTGGTATCACTTTTAAGTGAAACAAGCATACCCAACTTCATATCTTAGCGCATTAGCGCTATGGTACGTGGGGTTTTGTTCACCGGCGTCTTAGTAGCGTGCTACTATGTTACTGTTGCGCGCCTAAGTTTACGTCATATACCCGGCACTAGCGCCATCTAGTGTCGGGGACGAGAGCGAGGGGAACTTTCCAGAAAATGACATCACTAATCTTAAGCCGACACTCGAACTTTCGACGCCTTGCGCGTATTCACTTCAATGTTCTGGATGTTTCGGAGCTAATGTGTATTTATAGGCGCTGCAAGGTACGATCGGGGAAGTATTGAATTTGGCGAGACAAGCGAAGCTTCGGAGCGAAATAAAGTAAATCAGTATGGTTAATTATTAGTGTTCTAAGTTTTAATTAGTGTAAAGTTAATAAAAGAGTTAATTTTGGTAATTCTATCGGCAATTTTTATTGTCACGAACCCTAAGCACGTAACAATACTTTGGTGTTAGTTTTTAGTTAACAACAATACTAATTTTGTTACCAAAGTCGATATGGATCATGTAGGTGTGTTGTGAGGGGGCGCCACCCGTATGATAGATGCATTGATGCTTACTGCTACTTGCGATATTGCGTACTGTGATGGATCTCTGGGTGTGCTGCGCCTGAATCGACGCATCTTTTGGATCTGGTCGATGGAGTTATACGGATGGTGATTTCAACTGGGATTGTATGGGGAGCTTGTGATGGTGTAAGCCCGACGACAGTCGTATTGATGCCTGTTGCGATTTGCAGCATTGCGTTTCTGCGATTGTTATTTGACGGATCGCTATTCTCAAGGCGCTATCTGTATCTTGGTTTAACTCACTCCTAAGTAGCTTTGCCCAAATCGGGTCCCTTCATTAGGGGTCTGCACACTGTCTGACCTCCATGATGTTTTATATAACAACATAATAATATATCTCTGTAACTTTCCCACCTTTGAATGATCGAAGGCAACTTGTTGGTGAGTGGGACAAACATGATTGAAAAAGTATATACTCAACATCAGTGACACAAAACATTTCTGATGTCGAATTATTACTTTTATTTTATAACTGCATTTTGGCTATATTTGTCGTTGTATTGGTTGGTGCAGCATATGTGTAGACCTCATACGGGTAGTAGCTGGAGGGAGGATTTGAGGAGACTCTCAAGGCTGTCGCCGAAAGCCGCTCAACTTGGGACCCCAATCCCTTAAGGTGAGCAGTACACTCATGACACGCTCTGCGGCTAGTAGCCGTGCTGATCATGCAATTGGTGGTGATATCATACACTTATATCACGTCTACAGGAGCGGCGGTCTAGCAGATGGTGGCGCTCACGGAGGGTTTACGGCCAGTGTGCCTATTTGCTTAAACCGTTTGACGTACATTCACTGTGGCTGGATTCGTTTGTATTCTGTATGGCGTTTACACGTATTGATATGCGCGACTTCGGTCAATGTTTGTACTTACGCACTACCAAGGAGCCAAGCCCCCTTTTACTGGTTTGCCAATTATTTTGTTGTGGACTACGGTGTGTGGAGTCGTGTACCTCCCCCACATTTTCTTAATAAATGTGGGAGGGCGAACCCCTTGTATCAGGTATTTTATGTATAAATATATTGTGAGGCTTTTCCAAGCGGGAAGAGGTAAATAATAATTATTGCTCTCGTAATATCCATATTTTCAAAAGACATCTAAAAGAACTAAGTAACTAAACAAACACAAAGTAAATAAGGGTTCTAACTAAGACGATCACGCCATAAATATTACAAACAGCTTATTACTAAACCTTTAGAAAGATCATTTGGAAACATCAAAACATATTTAATTATCCTGTTAACATATATAGACTTATGTTTAATAAAAAGGGGAAATAATAATATATAAAATAATAATAGAGAGGGGGGGAGAATTACAAGAGGAACAGAGAATGTGACATGCGCGGTGAGATGTTAGGTGCACTTGACTTTTGCCGACGCCTGGAAACCCGTCATCACGGGATTTTCAGGGAGCACACCCAGTAAAAAAGGAAATTAAATGGGCTCACTGTTACCTCGCCCAGTCTCTGCGTAGGCGTAGAAAGACCCCGTACCGACTCTGCCACTGTTTAAACCTTGGAATCCCTCTGGCGTGTCGTGGATCATGTTTCGCAGTGCCTAAGGGGCCGAGAGCTCTTGGCTAAACCATCTGGAGTCGGAAGTATGATAACTTCTTTGAAAAATTGCCCGAAGCTCAAGTGTGGCATGCCGTAAGGAATTGCATGGCTGACGGGTAAATGTTCAGTAGTTAGCGTTGCCCCCCGTTGGAGTACCGGCCGACACCTTTGACGGATTGTGCATAGGTTTATCTGGGCAAGGGAGGTGCTGCTCCAATCGACCGTTATTTTTTCCACACTCGTGGAATAAAAATGAAAAAATTTAAATATCTTAAAATAGTAGAGGTGAAAAAATAAGCTGCATCGCAATCAGATGCAAGCATATGTAGCGATGTATAGAGGACTACTTCTAAAACTGGAGGCCGCTCCCATGGGACAAAAAACGAATTTCTAAATGAATCAGTATCGTCAGCGACAATGAAGCTTTTTTAAGGAGACGAATTTTGAGATAAGAAAAGAGGTGTCCCCATTAATGGATAAATCTGGAAAGTTCATAGTGCAAGGGCCAGAGAAAGAAATTAGTGGAGTAGTTGCCTGAGGAGGTGGCTAAAGTATCTAGACTAACAATATGTGTAGAGACGCGCATCTCCGGCCTGGATGACTCTATCAGCATAGAGGAAGTTATCGCTGCCGTTGCGCAGCAAGGTAATTGTCCTGAAGAAATGATAAAAGTGGGCAAAATCCGTAAAACAAGATCTGGCACTGGTACCATTGGGTAAGATGCCTGGTACCTGCAGCCATAAAAGTTGAAGGAGCTGGGGGCTTTTTATCAGATGGGTGGCAGCACAGGTGAAAATATTGCTACCTAGATCATTGCGGTGCTAGACAAATGCCTGCATAGTGGACATGTGCGCGCCCTGTTCACTTCAGAGGTAGATCGTAGCAATGACTGCTACCGCTGTGGCAAGACTGGCCATAAGTCAGTGATATCTGCTAAACCATTCCCGTGGTCCTACCAATGTGTGCGGAAAAGGCACCATGAGGTTTTAGTCGAGTAAGACATAACTTGTATGTGAACTTATGATGAGCTGTAATGATGATGATGATAATAATACATATTAGCAAACATCGTATTTTAAGCTTCTGGTCTCGCTTTACACACTAAACGATTGATAATCGTATGTGGGTATTATATAAACCTAATCCTTATTTAGTACAACAATGACTTTAATCATACAATTTATAAGCTTAATATTTTCTTAGAAGATATAAGTTCCTTTGGTTACAACCAATTATGTACCTACCTTGTATAGAATAACTACAGAAAAATTGATTTAACGTCACAAAAAAAATTATGAATTGTACGTGATAGGTACGACAAAAATCTTATATGAACACTGCTAACTGATAGATGTGACTGTGGCAATAATTTGATGAGGAAACTGTTTATGGACTGGTGAATAAAAATTTTTCATTTTTATAAAGAAAACATAACAAAATAATGATTTTTAGTGTTGAAGTAGTAATGTAAGATCCAAGATTTCAGGCTGCAAACATTTTTAAATTTCTTGACAGAAAAAACCAATAATAGATTTTAGCCTACCCGGGATTCAAACCCGGAACTTCATTATCAGCAGCCGCACTTACCGACCACTAGACTAACGAGACAAA
Organism: Parnassius apollo; assembly: GCA_907164705.1. NCBI lineage: Eukaryota > Metazoa > Arthropoda > Insecta > Lepidoptera > Papilionidae > Parnassius > Parnassius apollo. The sequence goes on along the minus strand of CAJQZP010000288.1, from coordinate 10,631,198 downwards.
TATATAATAAAGATGTAATACTACCTAACACAAATCAGAGCAGACCTGTGGTCTGTTCTGATTTCTGTTAGGTATTCAGAGGACCCAGCAGTGGAACGTATAAAAGCTATAAAAATGTAAACAAAACATGTTATCTCTTCAGTATAGTGCAATAATTTTGCTTACTTATAAAAAATATACAGAGAGTGTAAACAGTCTTTGCGTGTCTTGTAAAACTGTCTAGAAAAAATGAGATTAAAACTACTTTGTGATATTGTTTACAACTTTAGAAAGAAATAAAAAAATCCTAAATTCATTTTAAATCTCATAAATGCTAATCTAATAATATTGCGTGGATGGCAAAAGAGGATCCGACACCTCATATACCGTGTGTGCAATGGCAGTAATAATAAACAAAAAGTCAGTCAGCAGCACACTAGTGTGAACTAATTTATTTCTTCAACTTGCTTTCTTTTTAGCCAACAAAATATTTCAGTTTTTATACTGGGGGTGAAAAGATATCTATAATATTAAGTCAGTAGATTAATATAAACCCATCACTGACGAGATTTATGGATGTGAAAGTATTGAGATGTATTTGTCAGGATCATGTCAAATAAAAGTCCATATTCTTTGTCTACACTCTGATTTTTTTACGAAATACACCGGTAGTGCTATAAATGTTACGTATATTACCGTCACTAATCCTTGTAGTCTCAAAATAATTGTGTTTATAACAGTAGTCGAATTTACTTGCCATCAGGTGGACTGGGTGCTTTTTTGTCACCCAATACTATAAAAAAAGTAACAAATGAAAACTTTTAAGTATTAGACTTAGATGTCGAGCACAAAGTTGAATTAATTGTTGGTTCTGCCATCAGGTCTCCGGTTCTCTACACTCACCATACGAAACACAGCAGCATTTAGCTCTTATGTTACGGCGGTAATTTGTGAAATCTTGTGTGCTGAAAATGCTTCTCCAATTGAGCCGACCCATTCATGGTAAAACATATATAACAGCATGGTTCATTACGTATTTATTAGGATTAGGAATTAAGATTTCATTGAATTACCCTAGCTACCTACCTTAATATTTTTGTATATCAATTTCTGTAACTTTTACTAATTCGAAATTAGCTGTTTTTTATTTACTTAAGCATTATCTAGGTCGAATCGATTGTTTTTACGTGGAAATTATTGCGAAGAAAATTATATTAATCACAATTATAGCCTATGTCATATAGTTACGTAAGTTTCACATGTTTTCGTAGAGAAAACAAACCCATTTTTAGATTATATTTCCAAGAATGTACGAAAATTTCATGCTGGAGATAATTACAGAATTTCCAGCTCTAACTCTAGCATAGTATTCAATCTTACTAACAGGTCACCAAAAGTGAGAATTCCAGCATTCATGTGTCTATATGTGGTACTAATGTTGCAATATAATGCATAGTTGGAAGTCACTATTATCTATAAGATAGCAGCAAAATTCACCACTATTTCATCTCCACTCCTAGTTGCTATAAGAATCGACGACGAAGTCCTCTAACCGTTGGATTATTCTTTTGATATGAGATCGATAAAATATTATAAATTAAGTAGTTTAAATAAATTATTATTAATATTATGATTTTATTATTATTATATGGGGTATAAGTAGTGTATTCTCATCTGGTTGGGCTGAATAAATACATAAAAGGAAATAATAAATATACATAAATATATATTTCATATACTAACATAAATAATAAATAATACATAAATAAATAAAGGCCCAACCTGATGGAAGCCCTTAGCGGGGGAGACCAAACGGCCGAGGGTTAGGGGGAAAGGGAAAGAAACCGGCAGACGATGCGGGTGGTATCGAGGAGCACGCGGTCGGTCACGGAGTCCCAGCCACCTCAGATGACCCGAGAGGCTGACTGGGATTAACCCGTTTGCAGAAACGACTACAGGAATAATTTCAGTCAGCAGACCACCCCACATTTCGGTCACCTTGTGAGCCAGTCCAGATACTTTGTTTACTTATCTGTTTCGGCTTTCACTGTGCTCAGTCCATCAGCACAATATCAGGCTTATTCGCAAGAATAGTCCTTTCTGTGATGAAGGTCCGGTCCCAGTAGAGCCTGGTGTGGTCGTTTTCGAGCATGGCTTCCGGCAAGTATGTACTTGTAATACGGCAATTTTCGGTCCACGAGACCGTATTTCAGAGCAAGCTCCTGGTGTAGAAATTTGGCTACTAGGTTGTGTCTGTGCAAGTACTCAGAGTTAGAAAGCACCGAAAAACTGGAGATGATATGCCGAAGCGACTCACCGGGATGGCGACAAGCTCGACAGACGTCGACGGTGCCATCCTTTAGGATGTATCTCCGATAGTTGTTGGTCTTAATAACCTGATCCTGTATTGTACAGACAAAACCCTCGGTTTCCCCGAAGAGGTCACCGAAGCGTACCCAGTTGAATGAGGTGACTATATCTACGAAGCGATCACATAGAGCACTGTAGTACCTCCCGTGGAGCTCTTTGTCCTTCCAAACGGTCTCCCGGTTGGAAATGCTAAGCACTGCTAGGTCCTGCCATTGCTCGTTGGCTAAGGATTGAGGGGGATGACGTCATTTATACGGTTCTTAAAGGTGTACGGTGTATAAAAGGCTTACCCTTTATCACTGGAAATGACGTCATTATAGAATGGATCATCCGATCTCACCAGGAAGTAATGACGGAGGCTGCACACTTCGCGATTATGCATAGTGAGCGCGCTAAGAAAGCCACGCCCACCATGCTTTCGCGGCAAGTACAGCCTCATTACCGACGATCTCGAATGATGCATCTTATGGGACGTCATAGTAGTGCGGACTTTTCTATCCGGGGTGTTAATTTCAGTCTCAGTCCACCTGAGTATGCCAAAGGTATACATGAGGACAGGTATGACCCAACCGTTATATGCGTGTGTCTTATTCGCACCGGACAAAAGACTGTTAAGCACTTTGGCCAAACGTGCATAAAACACGTCGCAAACTGACTGTTTCATACCAGCCTCATCGATACCGATGTTCTGTGACATACCCAGGTATCGGTATGTTTCAGCCTCGGAAAGGGTCCTTCAGTTGACGGGCATAGATAAGTCTATGCCCTCAGAGTTAGCAACCAACAAATAACAACAAATAGTTAGCGAAGTTATTATTATTATTTAAGTCATTAATAGTTTAGTATCTTATAGGAAGAAAACACGAAATAGGGAAAAGTCACTTCGAATTTAAAAACACACGAATTTTAGACTTTTGCAGTGGCAGAGATCCTACAACGTAATGTAATTACCGTCCTGTCTGCAAAATATGTCAAGTCACTGCGGATAATGTGTAGCCCGACACAGGACGTCGGGAAGAAATATGACGTAGTTACATTTGATTACTCCGTTGCCACTAGAGTATTTTATTTTATAGTTAGAAATTCGTTGATGTATAATAACTACCTTTGTAGACTTTGAGAGCCATGGTAGGTCAGATGGTTAGCACTCGCTGTAAATTTCACAGTACGCGAGCTTTAACCCGGGTTATATCCCCGCCGCCACCAATGAAATTATTAGTTGCAATATTAAGTGTTGTTTTATCACGTGATCGGCGGTGAAGTGAAATATCGTGAGAAAAGGAATGAATGAATGAATGAATATACTTAATTGTACATCACAAACAAATTTATAAATAACATAACAAACAGCAGATTACATGTACAATTTATCGGCCTTATCGCTACATAGCGATCTCTTCCAGGCAACCAAAAAACCTCCATGTCTGAAAAAAAAGAAAAGAAATATTTCGAAGAGATGTTAAGTACGCCAACACGTATTGTGGCAGCTCAGTGAACACTTTCTTTCCCTAAATTCCTCTCAGAAATGAGAGGAGGCCTGTGCCCAGCAGCGGGACGTGTATAGTCTGTAACTTTAACCATCTTTTAACGATAATTGACAGAATCAGGCGTTACTTTGGTAACCGAGGTTAACTATGACATATGGACGTTGAACATCTAAGTCCCGCCCGTGACCATGAGTGCTGTAAAGCGTTCGAAACGTCGGGTATTTAAAAAGTTAAATATACGCGATAAATTCCGTAAAAACTAGTATTACTTCAATGTGTAGTGTTCGCGTAAATATAGGAAATCATTATACAATGATGTGTCTTACCTGGATTGAAGAGCACCTCCCGCCCTCCCTCAATTGCGTGCACTAATCCCGTCACCACTGATCCCAGCACCACTACTCGCAACACTACTCATCCCGGCACCACTACTCCCAACACCACTATTCCAGGAAAGACACACCATCGACGATAATACGACACGTGTTTCGCCTCTTCACAAGGCATCTTCAGCTGATGTAGACTCTACGGCTTACTCTCTGACTTAGCGGTCAGCCGCCGAGGCCGAGGCCGAGGCCGTTGAGGTAATGAGGTAAGACACATCGTTGTATTTTATTAAGCGGATGGTTGCAAATTAGTTAATATCCAGTACCTGGTTGACCGAGCTTTGCTCGGTATTTTTCGCTCGATTTTTTTTTATTCGTGTGTTTTGGAAATTATATTTAGATACAAATTACATACTAATGAAATATAAATAATATTTTTTGATCTTAGCGACATAACAGACAAAACGGAACTGGTTATTTGAATAAAAAATCATGAGTGCAATTATTTTAATTTATATTTTCGTGTTTTAAAAAATACTAAAAAAAGGGCTCGAAAAAATGGATTTTCTCAAAAAAGAAAGGAACTTGAAAAAAAAAATTAAAAATTCGGTCGGTCGATCTGGGCTCGAACTGGGGTTTTACGATTCTGTGACCGCCCTTTTTTTTTTTTTTGCGCCCGAAGCAAATATGGGCAACCCTCCGGAAAGCGGGGGAGGGAGGTTGAGAATGCTCATAGCATACCACGCAGCCGGCTGCGTGGTTATGTGGAGACTTTTACCCACTAAACTCAACCTTTTAGGAATTGGCTTAACGATCTGCCTAGAGATCTCTAAGCCGTATGAAACCTCTGGCAGAAAGGAGGGCCGCCCATTATACGCTCGTATTTATCATTCATCATTAACAATCTGTCAAAATTTACCTTCTTATTCTAACGATATTTTAGCAGTTTTTCATTGCCTAAAAACACGGACAAAAAGACATTTTCTAAAAATAAATCCTAGCTAGATCGATTTATTATCCCCGAAACTCCCTTGACACTAAATTTTATGAAAATGGTTGGAGCCGTTTAATAGTATAGGATTATGCTTCTATTTATTTATTAAATATAAAGTTAATATTGTTTTAATTTTATAATGCACCTATCACAATATCTCACTACATCGGGTTGAGATGCAAAAAAATCCCAGGAAAGAGGTGATTACGAATAGTGGTAATGAAAAATAGATTATATCTATATTGAATAGGAGTTTTAACTTATATCGTAAAAAAGTGAATGAATATATATATTGGTCTATTTTGTACTAAAAACTAAGTTTTTTGAGAAACCAAAATTTTTAGGAATATTAGTGAGTAGGTCCCCTTTACTGTCTAGGACCCTACTTGGTTGATACCACCCTCTTAAGTTTTTTTATCTATTCTATTCAAAAGTCGACTGTTAAACATAGGTCTCCCCCACAGACTGCACCTTAGGAGGAATACTTGCCAAGCTGGTTAGCTAATTATCAACCGCAGTTTGTTTTATAACTTTAAGTTTTTACTGGCAATTACCTACCGTTTTAGTTTTCATATGTCGACTCTTATGACACCTGCGGAAAGATTTAAGGTAGTGGATATTCTTACATCGCCACTAATCGTTGTATATTCTAAAACAGGAGTAACTCTACAGTCATGTTTCGATCAATCAATCAAGTAACTATCTTGATCTTTAGGGGTGAGCGTAAATACCTGTGACTCTCTTCGTCTGAAGTGGGTTGCTTATTTGTTAGCTTGTTGGTTACTTTTTTTTCTAATTGAATTTAAATGTTGTTTATTTGTGAATACGGTTACTACTCCAATATTAAATAAGAAATCATACGAAATTACAAGTTTTATCCCGCTAGATAAACAATATAATAAAATCTTATAATTCAAAATTTCAAGCATTTAAAATTTTGTTTGTCGGTCACATAAGTACCTGGACGACCGAGCTTTGCTCGTTTTTTTTTTAAAACGTGTGTTTTGGAAATAATATTTAGATACAAATAACATACCGATGAAATATGAATAATATTTTTTGATCTAACCGACATAACAGAAAAATCTGAACTGGTTATTTAAATAAAAAATCATGAGTATTCGTTTTTGAAATAACACTAAAAAAGGGCCCGAAATAATAGAATTACTCACAAAAGAAGGGAACTTGAAAAAAAATGAAAAAAAGTCGGACCGAAGACAGAACAAGAAACCAATGTACTACGATTTCGGGACCGCCTGATTCCATTTGAGCTATTACAATCATGAACTCGTTTAAAGGTATCGTAAACTTAATATTGAATGTGTATTGACACAGGTGCTTTACGTTGTACATAATTTTTAACACCTTCAAGCTAATTCTACTGACGCGACGACGAAATACAGTTCAGTCGTTGACTCGTTGATGTTTTCAGTCGTTGATGTTGATATTGACGTACAAACCACGTCTTTATGCTTTTGCAACAAATCCCAAAAATATCTATCCTATTAATCAAAATCATGAAAGTTTTAGTAAAAGGAAATCTACATTTAAAGAGTTATAATAATATAAAATTTTGATTCTATATATAATAACACCTCCCTAATCTAACATGACCTATTTATTTAAACAAATACAGCCAAATTATACATTGTACATAGTAAACAATTTTACATATCTTCATTATAAGGGCTTATAATATTTGCTATTTAGTTTCTTTTTTATATTAAAACCTAAAGTTAAGAGAACAATTCATTTTAAGAGAGTAGAAGTTTTACAAAACATCTAAAAGTAGTTGTTTAATACTTTTTTAAACAATTATTACAACACATTTTAAATAATATTAAATAGTCACACAATTCATGTGTGTAATAATATTCACTTAACGTAAATTGCTAGAGTTCTGCAATTCCTTTGACCTGTGAATAAAACATCAGTATGCAATTGCTTACCGACATATAAAGTCTCCTCTACTAGTGTTAAATTACACAGGAAATTGTATTTCCATTCTAAATCGTTTTTCAATAACATTTCATTCAACTTGCTTCCTTTCACTAACTGCAGTTGTGTAGGATATCTATGTATCATAAAATGCAATCGAGTTCCGTTTATTTAAATTATCCATTACAAGAATAAATATACAGAGTATTGCATTCTCTTTTTTAAAGAATAATGTCACCCTTATCAACGAGCACACAGTCCATCTGAGGGTAAGTGCATGATATGGCTCATAAACATTTACATTTATACTCGATTAACAATCAAAATAAAAATCCACTGTCACCCGTGCGGACAAAGATAGAATGCCTCCTTTCCAGTAAAAAGGATATCCGACTTCCTACATTAACGTTACGAAACACAGCAGTATTAAGCTGCTATTTTACGGTAGTATTCTGTGAGTGTGGTCCAACCCAAGTTCAGCCAACCCATGTTCAGCCAACCCATTCTTGATATAACTAATATTGCTGCAGCGTAGTGCTGCCATGTTTAAACTTACTTATATAAAGGTATTTTTCAAGTATTCAACCAATCCGAAAAGTAAAAATATGTACGTGGGCACAAATTAATGAGTAAGGACTTCTTTACTTATATGGCGTGGGTACGTTTTTTAAGAATCTTAAATAATTTGCAATCAACACCACGACAGCATCGTGTAGTGGTGGTGTAAAATTATTCAGAACCGTGTAGTGGATGGGTTAAAATTTCCGAAACCCCATATCGTCATATAATACAGAAGATGAGCAATAGAATCTAGCTAATAGCAACAAAAAAAACTATGGTTACCAACCCGCCCGTCAAGTGTGGCAACAATGGCAAATGTCCTTCCTATAAAGGTAATCTAATGGAGAATTTCTGCAACATCAGGGACTTCACTCGAATCTAAATGCCGTCTACTACCTTCTTGAGACGACGAAGCAGGGTCTACTCTCCCCGTCGGAGACGGAGGTGTCTTCTCCAGCTGATGCTTCTAATCTCCACCTCCTTTATTCTGCAAAATAATGGAATCCGTTATAAACTGTCCGCTCATGCGGTACCTTGAGGATCACCAGCTGATTAGAACGCCAATACGGTTTTCGTTGGGGTCAATCCGCTTGTGATCTTCTGATCTACCTAACTTATCGATGGGTGGAGGCAGCATAGTCCAATTAGAAGGCATTGGCCGTGAGTTTGGACATTGCGAAGGTCTTCGATCGGGTTTGGCTTAAAGCGCTGCTTTCAAAGCTCCCTTCCTATGGGCTTCCCGCGAAATTGTGCAATTGGATCACCAGCTTTCTTGCAGATTGGAGCATCAAGTTCGTTGCAGATGGTGCATGCTCCTATTACAAGCAGAGTATTAATGCTAGCGTTCCACAGAGCTGTGTGCTATTACCAACGCTGTTTCTTCTATATATCAATGATATGTTGCAAACAGGTAACATTCATTGCTATGTGCATGACAGCACTGGCGATGCTCTGTACACCGGTCGTGTAATAGGTCTCGGGAAAACGTCTCCTCGAGTACCGGGAAAAGCTTGTGTCTGAAGTAGAGTCTTTGCTGAACATAGTCTCGGATTGAGGTCTCGCGACTAAATCTGGTAAAATTTAAATCTCAGAAGACACAAGTTTGCGCGTTTACCGCTAAAAAGAACACCCCTGTCATGTCTCCTTGGTTTCAATGCACTCCCTTTTTTACCTTAGCCAGTATCGGAATTCTCGGCGTTGACATATCGAGTGACGTGCAGTTTCGTATTCACTTAGAGGGGAAGACCAAATTGGCCTTAAAAAGCTTGGCGTGCTCAGCAGAGCGGGACAGTATTTCAAGCCGGCTGTGTGTGTGTGACTGTAACATTACAAGGCCCAGGTATGGCGTCACATGGAATACTGTTCTCATTATTAGGCTGGAGCTCCCCAGTGGCAGTTCCTTCCACTTGATCGCACCCAGCGCAGAGCGGCTCGAATCGCCGACGACCGAGTGATTTCCGATCGGCTCGATTCACTGGCGCTGCGAAGAGGTGTTGCATTACTTTGCATTTTCTTTCGCATCTACGAGGGGCACACTAAAATAATCGGGAATAAGAAAAACCACATGCATGGTATAGCTAAATTGTATTTTATTGTTTTTCGAAGTATTTTACGTTCCAATCATTAAATTAACTACCAATCATCAAAACAGTAATTCCGGTCTGAAGTTGATGTTGACAAAATGGCTGATTTGTACGCTTCCACAGCTGCTTCGGGGTCTTCAAACCGTTGACCGCGTAATAAATCTTTCATTCTAGGGAATGTGAAGAAATTGTTTGGGCTCAGGTCAGGTCTATACGGAGGATGGCTTATTATCTCAACGTTTTCCTGCTTCAAAAAATCATTTGTTTTATTATGCGACGTTTCGGGTTATTTTTTCGGAGTTCGGCTATCATTTCTGGCAAACAAACCGTGATATACCACACAACGGTAACCTTTCTGCGTTCCTCTAAAGGAATTGTAGCAACATGCCCCTTTTTCGAGACAAACGTAGCGACCATTTTCTTTGCCACGCTGCGGGAGCGAACCACTTTCGTTGGTTTGACCTCGTCTTCGAAGACCCAAACTGCTGACTGATGTTTTCTTTCAGGTTCGTATGAATAAATCCATGATTCGTCACCTGAGACGATATTATAAACACACGATATTATAAATACACGAGCCACCTTTGCTCTTCGGACAAATTGTGGGGAACCCAGCGGGAAACTAGCTTTCTTACACATAGCTCATTATGTAATATCGACTGAATTGCAGTCATTTCGATACTGATAATATTTTTAATCTGATTCTATATCACATAACGGTCATCTAATATAACAGTTCGCACAGCTGCGATGTTTTCAGGTGTGACCACTGTTCTTGGTCAACCTGCAGAAGAAACAGTGTTGAGCGATAAACGACCACGTTGGAACTCGGCATATCAGCGGTATATTGTCGTTTGGCCCAGTCTTTTACATCATAAATAGAAACAAGTTCGTTGAGATATTTATCTTGAGATAAGCCGCGACGAAAATTGTGATAAATTATGGTGGAAATATTCACGCGTGAGCTCCATTTCTGTTAACGACGTGTCAAATTTAAACCAATATAGTTTTTGTTTTTAAACATTTTTTAAATTTTTGAATGTCATTAAGAATCTAAGAGGCCAGTATTCAAATTCATTTTTTTTTAATTGTAACTCAATTCAATATTCATTTCCCGATCATTTCAGTGTGCCCTAGTTCCACGGGGAGTACGCTAGGAGTACGGTATGGAATTGTTCGGATTAAACCCAGCCGTCAAATTTCATGCACGCACTACGCGGCAAATCTCCCGATACCTTTCACAGCATCTGGATGTTCAGTGGTCCACCACTGTACATTTCACTAAGAGTTTTATTCCGCGTACGACCTCTCTATGGAATTGTTTACCACCGGCGATTTTTCCGGACCGATACGACCTAGGGACATTAAAGAAAAGAGCTTATTCCTTTCTAAAAGTTGTTCACGGGCGGTGGTAGTCACTTATCATCGGGTGAACCCTAGGCTCATTTGCCCCCTCTCCTATAAAAAAGGGAGAGCCTGCAGTGAACTTTTGCGCCTGGCCACGGAAGTGAATCCCGCACGAAACAAATTTTGTATGGCCTAGGAATAATTGTTCCGGGTATGGATTTTTTTTTGTGAAATGTATGTACATATACTGCCGCCACGATACAGGAGAAAATCCTAGCGTGAGCCTAATGTTTTTCTAAAGATCGTCTCTAACGGTATTATGTAGAGGGCATATGTATACATTGCGTATATCAACACATATGTAAACGAACAAGTTGTATTTTACAATTTGTTATTTTTATGTATGAGTCAATGGGTAAATAACACTCATTTGTCTAATTTTCCGCTTTAACGAGTGGTTTTTTCGGATTACTCAGAGAAAACCTGAATATCTAAGAACTTAAAAAGATTTTTAAGACATGTTATATCCGTAAACACGCTTTAAGACCTCGCGTCGCGGTGGATTTTTACATGCACTAAACCCTCTTAGAAATGTGAGAAGCCGTGTTACCAGCAGTAGGACGCGTGTTATCAGCAGAATAAAGGTTCTATTAATCCATATTTTTTAAGATTTTATACGTGGTAGAGCCACGCTACAGCTATATAATGATTGTAGCACGAATGGGTCGGCTCGACCGAGGAAGGACCATACTCTCACAGAATACCAGCGTAAAATAGCAGCTTAATACTGCTATTTTGTATGGTAAATGTGGAACTAGGGCACACTGAAATGATCGGGAAATGAATATTGAATTGAGTTACAATAAAAAAAAATTAGAATTTGAATACTTAGATTCTTAATGACATTGAAAAATTTAAAAAAAAATGTTTAAAAACAAAAACTATATTGGTTTAAATTTGACACGTCGTTAACAGAAATGGAGCTCACCCGTGAATATTTCCGCCATAATTTATCACAATTTTCGTCGCGGCTTATCTCAAGATAAATATCTCAACGAACTTGTTTCTATTTATGATGTTGAAGTACTGGGCCAAACGACAATATACCGCTGATATCCAGAGACCCTTTTTTACTGGAAACGGGGCATTTCATATAAGTCCTCAGGGGTGACAACGCATCTGCGTGTTGATTCTTAATCGTGGATAAATGTAGACCACATGCAGGCCACAGCATCCAATTACCATCAGGTGGAGTGTGTGCTCGATTGTCACCTCTATTCTATAAAAAAGAATTTAGTGACAGTTAATTTGCAGATCGTTACATTTTTAGTGACTTAACTTTCGTTGCACTAAAATTATGTCCGCCATGTAATAAAAATCGAACCGAACGAAAACTAGTGTTGGGTTTATTTAAGTTTTTAAAATACAAATTATTTTTTATTATTTTTTTAGAGGATTGAAACTAAGGAATTATTATGTACCAGTATTTTAACTACTATAATATTATTGTTAAATGTTACCAAATAGATTCAATATACACATCATATTTAAAAATGGGAAATTTTAGTACAAGGGCAAGGCGCTTTTTATATTACTAGCGACAAATGGACTTAAGATCCACTTAATATCAAATTTTTACTGCAGTCTGTGGACACTTGCAAACGACTTGAAATAAAGAAAGCCTTTGATGCGTTGTCACATCTGAGAACTAAGATACTAAGATCGAACGCCTCGTTTCCAGTAAAATGGGTCTCAGGTTCGCTATTCTCACCATACTAAACACAATACCATTAAGCTGCTATTTTACGGTGGTAATATGTGAGAGCGTGATCATACTCAGGTGCAGGGTCACCCATTCGTGCTACAACTAAAATTTCTGCAGCGTAGCTTTACCAGGTATAAAATTAACTAAATCAAAACCACGTAACTCCACGTAAAAACCTGTATAATTTTAAACGTGTATATTTCTTAGGCAGATTACGATATTCTGCATATTGTGCGGGCTCTCTCCCGTGTAATAATTTTCTACAATGTTGATACGCCTTGTAGTTATACTGCTAACACTACTTATAGACATATAGAGTAAGAAAATACTTCGAGTGTTTTTTTTATTTTCTTATTGTCACTTCGTTTAGAGAAAATCGTATCGGGATGTTTGTCAGGTTTATGTGTAAAGTGTGCAGACCAGCCTATCTAACTAAAACTTAATATTCACTACAACCGAGGTTAAAATTACTATTCACGGCATTAACTTATTTAAAATAAATATATAAATGATTCAAGGACTGTTTTATGAAATCCAGTATGGTTGGCTTTCTACTTATCATCATATGATATAAATCAAAGAGAACCGTAAGAATCAGTAAGTACAGATCTCTCGACTTATGGACTTCCACAGTGTGTATAATGCACTGAGCACCGCGTAAACCGAATATCCTACATAGAACATTCACAATACAAGATGGTCGGCGGTGTATTCCCCCCTGTAATCGAGTATCGAGTTGGACGCAAAAAAGAGAACTTAAAAATATTGGCTTTCTCCTTGGTGGCGTGGGCCATCGAGACATTCCCCCCTATGCGAAGATAGTAATAATGGCTAACAAAAAATCTCTTGGGCAGCCTTTGTGAGAGACCAGAATGCACGAGTCCCCGAAGGAATCATCCAGCAAGATACAAAAAACACCCGCATCAAAATCCAGCTTACAAATTGCGTGCAGATAGTGAACCGAAAAAGGCAAGATCACCAAATACGTAGCAGGTCTACGTATTTGAACGCGGTATGAATAAGAATTCTTACAAGGAACATGCATAATACCCAACATCAGGAATCCACCTAGATAAAGTGATCAGTTGTGTCACACCATAAACATAATAATATATTGCTCGCATTATATTCATTTAGATGCATTTATACTGGTTACGAGCCTGCTAATGTAAGGAATACGATATTAGACGAAATTGTCTTTAGTCATTACTCTGGAGAGCGCAGCATCGATACACTGGTACTACTAAGTAATAATACGTAGTGATGCTACTACCCAGCCCCTTTTTTGTCTGTGGTATTTGGGCTCGAGAATTTTAATGAGATAAATTATTTTAATTTGTCGGCTGCCGGAGCTGGACCAGACTGGTTGCGTTTTATATTATATTGCACATAACTTGCTAGTACATATAGGAGTATATCATATATAAACTCTCACGCCTGTCACCCTAGTAGTAGGCGGAGAACACCGAACACTTCTATTTGGCATGATTCTATATTTCTTTTTCGCTTATTTCCCATCCAAATATTAAATCGTGCATGCTCGTCGGATTAAGAGTATTCTTAATTTAGTCCATCTCCGGTAAAATTGGTCGATAAACTTCGATTTAGGAAGTCCTTCGGACGTCATTTGGTGAAAAATTGTTTCGTCCTGCTCGATTTTCACTACTCCCTAAAACATAACATCAATTAGATTTGTACTTCAAAAGTAATAACGTCTCAGAGTCACAAGTTGATATAATAAAACTCCTCAAGCAAGAATTTTCTAATTATTTCTCTCGTTTAAATCACAGCCAAGGTCATGAAAAACACGTTTTGGAGCTCTCAATCCGTTAGTTGTTACTTACTTTGTGGCGTAACTGTTAAATCCAGTACAGACATTCATCTATTTTTATTAAAAAATGCTTTTATATGAGTTGTTTCAAGTTAAGATAAAAAAAACGTAATATTTTATTTATTAATAAAAAAAGAGCAAGTAGTTTACATACTCGTAGGTCTCACTGTGTGGTCTGCACTTGTAGTGGCGGTTGAGAAAATCCACTACCCCATATCTCCCCGTGGGTGTCGTAAGAGGCGAAAAGAGGGAGACAGGCAGGAGATGAGCAGCCATTACTGGCTACGGTGGCGACCATGGTAACGGCGGGACAGGGGGTGCTAAGTATCTCCGGTGGAGATACGGTTGCCACCTACGACGACTCTACCTGGCAACATAATATAACACACGCACCCTGAGGACTGAAGAGAAGATAATGGAGCGGGAAGAATAGGTAGACAAGTTGCGCTGGCATGTTATTGGATTATCTGAGGTCCGAAAAGGGGGGAGGACACGGTAATCCTCGAGTCCGGCAACTTGTTCTACCAGCGGGAGGGTGACCATCTGTCCCAAGGAAGTGTCGGATTTATCATCCACAAGTCTCTGGTCAACAACGTTGTAAAGATTGGGAGTGTGTCAACGAGAGTCACATATCTGATATTCAGAATCACCAAACGGTACGACTGAAGGTCATACAGGTTTGCGCACCAACCTCGGCACAACCTGATGAGGAGGTGGAGGAAATATATGAGGGTATTTCTAGTGCTATGCATTCCTCCAAAACCCACTATACAGTGTTGATGGGAGACTTCAACGCAAAACAAGGCACAAGAGAAAGCGATGAGCTGAAGTTAGGGAAATTTGGAGTAGGGTAACGGAACCCTAGGGGCCAGCAGCTGGGTGACTTTATTGAGAAAGAGGGAATCTTTATAATGAACTCTTTCTTTCAGAAGCGTCCCCACAGCAAGTGGAACTGGTCGAGCCCCGACGGTTCGACAATAAATGATGTTGACTTCATTATGATGCCCAGACGCCAACTGCTCAGTGATATCTCAGCGATCATGAGGGTGAAAACTCGCAGCGATCACCGAATGGTTAGAGGCACACTGAAACTAAACGTTAGGTTGGAGAGGTCCCGTCGAGTGAAGTCAACGCTCCGTCCCCCTCGTGCGCTAATCCAAGGTCCCGAAAACTTCCCGCTCGAATTACAAAACCGTTTTCAGTGCCTAAAAGAGTATACATATGAATGACAAGCTCGTGGAAACTGTCCATGCGGTCGGAGCCAAGTTCTGCAACACCCGCGGCAGAAGAACACAAAAACTCTCCGATCACACTCTGAATCTCATAGATGTTAGACAGGCGGTGAAGCTGAAGTCGTCAGCCGATTTGACAGCATACAGGCAACTGAACAGACAGATCTACAAATGTATGTGGCAGGACTGAAGCAACTTCAATACAGCTCTTATTTAAGATGCGATTGAACGGAACCAGGTCTCCAAAATCTTTGCCAGAGATCTGTCTGCCAGTAAGAGCCAACTGTAAAAGCTGTAGGCTGAGTGTGGCAGCATCATTTCCGGTACAGCTGAGATTATGAATTAGATTGAGAGGTTCTATGGGCAGCTTTACACATCATCCTTGGAGCCAACGATCCAAAAGCAAGTCTTATCCGACACTATTCCGATGATATCCTGGACGTCAGTCTGAGCGAGATTAGAATGGCTCTCCAGTACCTTTAAAACGGCAAGACCCCAGGCGAGAATGGAATTACAGTGGAGCTTCTGAAATCGGATGGAAAACCGGTACTTGAAGTCCATCAGAAGCTCTTTAATTCCGTCCTCCATGGAGGCACTACTCCCGAGGCGTGGAGCAGAAGTGCGGTGGTCTTGTTCTTCAAAAAAGATGACAATGCCCTCTTGAAGAACTACAGACCGATATCTTCTGAGCCACGTTTTCGAGAGTCATTACAAATTGTCTCGCATGCAGACTCGACGAATTTCAACCTCCCGAACAATCCGGCTCCCGAAAAAGCTTTACTACCATAGACCACAAACATACCCTTCGGAAAATTGTACAGAAGTCCGAAGAGTACAATCTGCCACTTTGCCTTGCGTGTGTGGACTATAAGAAAGCCTTTGATTCTGTCGAAATTTGGGCGGTGCTACAGTCTCTTCAGCAGTGCCAAGTTGACTGTCGGTATATCGAAGTGCTGAAGTGTTTGTACAGTAGTGCTACGATGGCTGTCCGAGTACAGAACCAGAGTACGAAACCTATCGAACTGAAGAAAGAAAGAGAGAGAGAGATAGATCAACTATCTTTTAAATAATCTTCACCGCTGCATTGGAAGACGTTTTTAAGCTACTGGACTAGAAAGGATACGTTATTATCATCAATGGCGAGTACATCACTCACCTTCGATTTGCTGACGATATAGTATTAATGGCAGAATCGCTGGAGGACCTAAATACTATTAAGCTCAATAACCTAAGTGTGGTCTCCCAACGGATAGGTCTTAAGATGAACTTGGACAAAGCAAAGATCATGTTTAATGTCCATGTCACACACCTATGCCCGTAGCGGTTGGGAGCACTAAGCTCGAAGTTGTTGAAGAATACTTTTACCTGGGACAAATGGTCAGACTAAGTAAATCCTACTTCGACCGAGAGGTCAATCGACGGATTTAACTCGGCTGGGTAGCGTTCGGTAAATTACGACACATCTTCTCGTCAGGTATTCAAAACAGGTACTTCAAAACCTGAAAACTATATTGTACAACCAATGCGTATTGCCAGTGATGACCTACGGAACCGAAACGTGGTCCTTCACTGCTGGCAGTATGAGAACGCTCAAAATCGCTTAGCGAGCTATGTAGAGGGCTATGCTCGGTGTTTCTCTGTGTAATAAACTTAGAAATGAGGATATCCGCAGTAAAACCAGAGGGACCGACGGATTAGTAATCTGCAATGTGCCGACCATATAGCTCGAAGAACCAACAACCGTTGGGGAAAAAAGGTTCTCGAGTGGCAGTCTCGTACCTGTAGGCGAAGTGTAGGGCGACCTCCCACTAGATGGAGTGAGGACCTGGTGGGACATGCACGAAGTCGATGTATGCAGGCGGCTCAGGACCGTGTTTTGTGGCGTAACTTGGGGGAGGCCTATTATCAGCAGTGGACTTGTGAAGGGTTGTAATGATGTTGATGATGAGGTCTTCCTGTTGCGTAGTTGAATATAGACCTCGTTTCATTTCTGTCAGGGTTTCAGGGCAATAAAGAGCCGGTGTAGTGTAAACATAGTAGGCGCAAGTAAATAAGTAATAGATAAATCATTAGTTTATTGAATTTTCATTAAAATTATATGAAATTGATCTATTGTATCAATTTGTAGCACTAATTTGAAGTAAACTTTACAAGTAGCGGGCGTCAAGTTTGTCACAAATTACTGGTACTCAATTCGAGCCAAGCGTACACATGTTTTAATCGCTTCATTTGTTTACTAGAAATAAATAATCTGAAAAATAAAATAAAAATATCTGCCACGGGCTTCTACTTTGTTCATCTAATATCCTTTTTACATCACTGCGTGAAGCAAAGGACGATAATTTGCTTATCAGCAAATTTGAACTATTAGTCGACTGTGTTTGTTCCTTTGTGGCAAACCTGAACAAAGAGACCAAACGCTTGGCCCGATTTTGAGGATGCTTACGTCAATCGATTTTTCTTTATCTTGTGTGTGTCACTAAAAACATGACAGTAATCAAATTTTAGGCGGCGGCAACCAGACACCATTATATGAGAAAGAAAAATATGAAAGCTGACGAACTAAATCAAGTGGGGTATCATTGAATATGTCTTTGAAAATCATCTTTAACTTTCTCTAACATACATTTCTACTGGAAACGAGGCATTCCATCTTAGTATTCGGGAGTGACAGCGCATCTGCATTTTTTTTCTTAATTTAGGGCATGATATATCATTGAGCTATAGCATCAACTTACTATTATGTGGACTGTGTACGCACCCTTTTTTTAATGAACGTTACGCGATATCTTCGTTAATTGTCAATTTCGATGATTCTAATTGTATTAAAATTTTATACTTCAAGAGTTAGCCTATACCAATTTTGAGTAAAAAATCCCTTTAAGGATGGCTAAATAGATAAAATCATTCATGTCACTATTATAAGGCAAAATTTAAACTGTGATATTTCTTAGTCCAGCATATACTTTAATGATTTTAAGCAATATGATGTCTGACCATCGACTTCAGAATGAAAAATCATTTTATTATTTTTATTTCTTTTAAGTCGACTTTACTTTGAGATCTAAAAATGTGACGTTATTTAGATTCAAGGTAATCAAAAACCATGCATTATTTCGATTTTTTATTTTCAAAAACAATATTATTTTTGTTATCACTGTCTACATTGCAATATGGAATCTGGTAGTCTTTTTGTGTGATTTCACCTGGATTAGTAACACCACCATATCTTACCTTTGTCTATCTGGTAAAACCATGCTGCGGGGTATTATAGCTATAGTACCAATGGGTCGAATCGATCGTGGAAGGACTTGCTAGGACAGAATACTAATGTGAACAAGCAACCCAATTCTGGCATTTTTGGAGGCATTAATTTGTAATTGAAAAAATTAACAAACGCCCCCTCTTAATGTAAGTGGCTATTGCAATACATGTTCACCTGCACAAACTTCAAAAAAGGCTACAGATGCGCTATCACATGCACAAACTTCAAAAAAGGCTTCAGATGCGCTATCACATGCACAAACTTCCAAAAAGGCTACAGAGGGCTAAGATGGAATGCATCATATCTTGTTACTTTAAATTGACTCTCTTTACATTTTAGACCGAAACATAGCACTGCTTCTCGGCGGTAGAAATAGGTAAGGCCGTGGAACTTACTCAGGCTGACTTCTAGCCATAAAAGGTGCCCTACACCTAGTGTTAGTTTTTCGGTAGTCAGTGTGTGCTCGAAAGTCAAGGTTACTACTTAAAATAGCGGCTGGACATATATAGTTTAATTACGATTTGAGGAGGAAGGGAAGCCAATGCAGAAGTAAGTGAGGCAGTCAACGTTCTCGGACTTCCTTATCTGAATTTGGTTGCAGAAACGCACGAATACAATCACAAAAGTAATAATATAGATTCAGTAAATACTAAAATCGAGCAGGAGCTAGTAATAGCAGTTACTCAACTCTTAATATTCAATATAACTAACACCTTCATAGGGGAATGTATACGCTTTTACAACAAAGTCCTAAAAAAATTGCAAGACTTTATTCTTGTTATTGAAAACGGTTATCATACTTTTACAAAATACATAATGGATAACTTCTGAGAATAAGTGGATCACTACCTTGCAATTTTATATTTTCTTTTAAGGAATCGATGTAGTTAACCGTATAGTGGCGATGTAGGAATATCCACTACCCCATTTCATTCCGTGGACGTCGTAAAAGGCGACATAGGGAAAAAAATCAGGAGATGGGCAGCAAATTCTTACTAATAACGACCGTGGTACCACTTGCCAAGCGTGACAACTATGGCAAATATCTACCCTATGAAAACATTTATGTGGGCGGCCTATGTTCAGCAGTAAACTTTAACAGGCTGCAACGGTAACGGTACCATACTATTACCAATATTTTTTTCATATTTTATTGCTTGAAATACGTTGTTGTAAAATTTATATTCAAAATTCCCGATTTGTTCCTTACTGGCTATTCACAGGATAGAATTTTTTCCGATTTGCTTTGCTTTTCCTCCTAAGCGCCATATTTGCTTTTACTACTGGTTAAAAGTATATGTAAGCTTTTTAGAAATATTGAATAACAATAATGCTGTTAATTAAAATTAAATTAAATTTTTTATTGCCAAAAAATGTAATTGGTAAAAAAACTATACAGAGTGTTAGTGTAAACACCGTTATCCTTGAAACCACTGGTTTGGTTTCACTTATAGAACGTAAATTCAATGAAAAATAACAACATTTTTTTTAGTTAAATCTCAATTTTTCCTTAATTCCTCAATTTTCGCCTGTCCTGACCCAGGATGAAAGTATGAAGGAAAAGTTACATCACAGGTTATGTGTACCTATTGTGTTTTATTGGAATGTTGTATAGGTAGCTATGGCGGGCGGTGATCTTCACAGTGATTACGTCACTCAGGCGCATAGCGTATCCATGAATTTACAGACGGTGTCTGATAGAAACTTTTTAAATTTTATGAAAGAAAGTAGCGTTTTTTTTTTATTAATTGAATTTACGTTTTTTATTTTTGTTTTTTATTTTTGTTTTGTTTATACTTTTCTATCCATAGGCTTACTATAGTCTGCGCGGAAGTGCTAGTCATCGCCTTAGGTATGCAAGCGGCGAGACGGGGGAGGACGCGATTGACAAGACGCACACGAGATATTTGAGGACAGATAAATCTCCGGATAACCATGTTAGAAACTGTCTTAATTAACATAATGGGTAAATTATTTATATTTTCCAGGCTAAACAAAAATTAACACGTATTTAAAAGCGTTAATTAGATTTTATTATTTATAATACAAAACAGTTTTCTAAACTCACCACCCAAATTAAACCTAAATTACCTTACTGCGAGAATTCTATGTTCGACCTGTGGGTTCGTATCACAAATAAGGAGGTTATTAAAACCTTGCGGTGTCTAGACATGAATAAAGCTAGTGGACCAGTTGGTATACCAGCTATAGTTCTATAGCGAAATCCGTTATAGCACAAAATTAATCCATATCTTCTTCTTCTTCATTACTATACATGTCTTCAATTTCCATATCCTCCTCAGAATCTGAATCGTTTCCCAGGTTTATGATCAACTCGTCTATTACATTGTCAAACCTCATATCGTGGTCCCAATATTGGTTCTCGATTTTCTGTACGTGGTCGTCACACTTTTGCCATCTTCCCGGAGTGAATTCAGAAAACAATTTTGTGATGATTGGAATTTTGTCGTCCAATGAAGTATTTATATAATTTGTAGCTAAATTGTTCTTTATATCGGCCCACACAAGCTCAATGGGGTTGAGATCAGGATGATATGGCGGAAGGCGAAGAACGATATGACCTGAAGCCTTTAATATTTCGTCAATGACGTAAATTTTTTCGGACTGAGTTCTATTTATCAAATGAAAGAGTTCGGCTTTTGTATTATCTGGTGTAAATTCAACATTACGTTCGCGTAACCAATCTTGCATGTCCCTTTTTAAACTTGACATAGTAGGTTTTTTCTTTACCTGTACACAATGGTAGGAGGCATTGTCCATTACGACCACTGAATTAGGAGCTAGTTTATTTTTCAATTTGTGACTAACCCAGTTATGAAAATTAGTGGCATTCATATCGCCATGGTAATCCCCACATTTCGAATCTGATTTGAAAATTGTTAAGGCACCGTTAACTAATCCGTCTCGGCTACCACCATGAACAATCACCAAACGACGCCCTTTGCCAATATCAGCATAAATTCCAGGCTCAGATTCGGATTGCCAACACATATTGGAGGTGTGGCTACTATTAACGTAGGTTTCGTCCAGATAATATATGTTTCGGTTTTCATTTCTATGTTTCCGTATAGCTCTTAAATACCTTACTCTCCATTCAGCAATACTGGGCCTCTCAATTAAAATGTGTCTCTTAGATTTACATTTTTTAAATAAATATCCCATCTTATGTAAAAGCTGTCGTAAATAGGTACAACCGCAGTTCACAATGCCATCTTCTTTTAAAACTGCAAGCAGCTTACGAATACTTGGGATTTTCTTATCACTAGTATAAAATTGATGAATTTTTCTTCGTATAACTCCCATGTCAAAATCATCAATCT
This sequence comes from Parnassius apollo, assembly GCA_907164705.1. Lineage (NCBI taxonomy): Eukaryota > Metazoa > Arthropoda > Insecta > Lepidoptera > Papilionidae > Parnassius > Parnassius apollo. The sequence continues at coordinate 10,609,179 of CAJQZP010000288.1, read as the reverse complement.
GGATTCTCTTTTTTTATTTCTTTAGGTTTCCGCGGAGATGAAAATTTTGCAATTTCCGATGTTTGTAGACTCGAATTTCCTTCAGCTACAATTCGCATTACGGTGCGGGCAGACACTCCTGTAGCCTCTGCTACTAATTTATTATTTATTAATGTTCATATCATATTTGTGTTCCATACTTTCCTTGTCGCCCTTTCGTCTTAAAAAAAAACTATGTACATTATAAATAATATTTTTCACTTGTCGTGGTATTGGCGGACCCATCTTAGAATATTTATCTCGTGTATTTTTGGAGAAAACTGTCGCGTACAACTGAATCGTGTAACCGTCGCGGCGGTTGACGGCAGACTGCGTCAGCTTGATGTTTATCTACCTCCCCCGTCCTGCCGCTCACATACCTAAGGCGATGACTAGCACTTCCGCGCAGACTATAAGCGGCACAATGGTTCTATTTTATTCCATGAAACTTTCGGAAAAATGTTAAATTTCTAATAATATAATGTATGTAGGCTGATACTTTATGACATTTTAATCCAAAATTATTCTCTCGCATGTTTAAATTATATTGCATTTAATTTTAAAATAAAACTGAAAATTTATATGGTTTAACGTATTTTATGTAATTTATGTATTTGTAGTAATGTATTTTAGGTCTAACAGGTACCATAAAGTAGACCTATACAGGTTTAGAGATTTACTCACGGTCGGAAAACTATATTTCTTAAACATAATCTTGCACGTGCGCAAGACACTCTCATTCACTCCAACAAACCTGGATAGAAGGCGCAAAAGATATTGTGGCACACTCCTCTACGGTCCATACTGTTTTTACCAGACATCGGTATACCACACACACACACACACACACACACACACACACACACACACACACACACACACACACACACACACACACACACACACACACACACACACACACACACACACACACACACACACACACACACACACACACACACACACACACACACACACACACACACACACACACACACACACACACACACACACACACACACACACACACACACACACACACACACACACACACACACACACACACACACACACACACACACACACACACACACACACACACACACACACACACACACACACACACACACACACACACACACACACACACACACACACACACACACACACACACACACACACACACACACACACACACACACACACACACACACACACACACACACACACACACACACACACACACACACACACACACACACACACACACACACACACACACACACACACACACACACACACACACACACACACACACACACACACACACACACACACACACACACACACACACACACACACACACACACACACACACACACACACACACACACACACACACACACACACACACACACACACACACACACACACACACACACACACACACACACACACACACACACACACACACACACACACACACACACACACACACACACACACACACACACACACACACACACACACACACACACACACACACACACACACACACACACACACACACACACACACACACACACACACACACACACACACACACACACACACACACACACACACACACACACACACACACACACACACACACACACACA